>JAVSCE010008078.1:0-393348 GCA_032199065.1 Smutsia gigantea | reverse complement strand
AGAGTTTAATAGAATCCAAAATTTCAGAGTCTGAATGTAAGGCAAATACCCTGTATGGTCACTGTAGTGACTCTCCCTTTGGATTTATTCTATTTTGGTAAAAACTAGGAAAGGGAAGATCAGACAAACCACCTAGATGGCAGTAGCCCAAGCCAGATCACAGGTGAAGCCGGAGACTGGGGAACATCATTTTCCAGCTCTGAAGTTTCTTTCCCGGAAGCAATGCCAAGATAGAAGATGTAAACATAGATTTCTTAATAGTTAGTTTCTTTACACTGATGATAACCCATGCCAGCTGGGAGAACTGTAAGGTCATAATATCCTATAAATGCTTTAATTTCATTCTCATTCTGGTATCATCTACTTAAATCCCAAGCTCACAGCTTCCTGGTCCTATTTTTCATTACACAATTCTGTCCAGAACACCACCATAATTCCTTCTCCAGGTGGAGCCAGGTAAAACATGTTGATGCCTATAATTATTGTTTATTTTTTTGTCCATCATGTTTCTCATCATCATATAGAAAGAGAAACAAATTGATATATTAAAGTAATTAAAATTAATAATAAGATACTGTGTATTATTTGAGAGGGCAAAATCTTCCTTATAAAAACTATAAAGACGTAAACTAAAAAACAGATAAAGGTTTTATGAATTTTTTTAAATGTATGGTCAAAACAATAATAAGTAAACATAAAAAGCAAATGTATATCAGATTCAAGATGGAAGAGTAGTAATTTAGCCTTTCTCCTTCATAAAATCTAATTGAAGTAACATTGTGTATCTACAGAATACTAATAACAAAAGTATAAATACATACCAAATAAGAAATAGTACCATCAGCAGAGGAGAAACACAGACAAATCCCTGGAGGAGAGAAAGCAGAGGGTTTATTGACTGAGACCTCTTAGGAGAAGACCTCTAATTTTGCATAGAAGAGACTGTAATAGAGAACCTGAATGCAGTGATGGGCTGTTGGAGAAGAAATGGCAATGAATTAAAGAACTGTCTTTGAAAATATGTATGTTTCATGTACAGGGAGCAACTGGTTATGGCATTTGCCCTTAGCCAAACCCAAGAAATACTTTCTAAAAAACCGTTCCACAGAAGGAACTAGTGTGGAAACTGGAGAGCTCACAGAGGTTAAGACAATTTTCAATCCTCAAATTAAACAAGAAAAGGAAAGAAAGTAAGTACCACTCAGTTTCGGAATAATTATTAAGTATGCCAACCCCAGAGAAGACTTCACGTCATTATAGTGCTTTGGAGTGTCATCTCCCTAAAACACACCTTAAATTGAAGGTGAAGGCTGTCTCTACTTAGAGCCTGCTCATTTTCCAGAGCTTAGGTTTATTTCTTGCACAATGCCAGCTAAGGTGTTGGCAGACTTCCACCATTACAAAAAAAAAAAAAAATTTCAATAGCAATACCAATCAAATAGTCTTCATTTATAAACATTAAATACCAAGTAAGAGTTAACATATATTTGAAGATTGCCAGCAGCAAAAAGAGAAAGATCAGGATATAAAAAAAAACTGAACCAAGATTCTAAAACATATAAAGATAATGCAAAGGATGGAAGAGACTTTTAAAAAATGTAATTAAGAGTCCTAAAAAGGATCAAGAGTACAACATATCTGTTTTAAGAAACTAAAAAAAAACAACAAAAGGGTTAAATAATAAAAGAAATATTGTCACAGCAGAAATTATAATATACATTATCAGTTAAAATATGTTAATACTATTGTAATTCATTTAATAAAATGCAAAATTTAACAAAAGTTTTTACATGTTCTTTTCATGTATTTTTAGAACATCAAGTAATAATTTGAATTAAGCAGTAATACTTGAGAAAATAATGAAATAGCATGTTGAACAGCAACATAATGTGAATAATATTGGTATTGTGGAGAAAATGTTATGATAATGGGAGACAGGCAGCATGCTTCAGTGGAAAGAGGATTAGACTAGGAGTTATGAGGCTAGGTTGTAATGTCTGACTTGCTTCAAATTTATGGTGTGACTTGGAAAACTATTTTCTATCACTGGTAACAGTTTTCTCCTCTATAAATTCAGTTTCCATCATGTTTCAGTTTCTTTATTACTATCATTCAATTCACACCAATGTTTATATCAGTTACCTGTAGTGTATTTAAATATATAAACTTTGCTTATCTAGATATTTAAGAGAGTGTGTTTTAATTTTGGCTTCTATGAATATTTTTTGCCTGTTTTGTATGGTTTTGTTTTTGTTTTTTCCATCTCTGTGTATTCTTTGTGTGCAGTATCTGTAGCTTATATTTTTGTAGTTCATAATTATTTCCGGCTACTGTGCCATCTTTACCTTGAGTGCAGCGGCCAGCTCTTCTGCATCTGCAGTTCTCACAGGGGCGGCCGCCTAGAAAGAATGGGTGAAGTGCCTTACTGCAACATTGGCACACTCAGACTAGCGAGCTTCTCATATTGTTTTGTTTGCTTAGCACATCATGTAGGACAAAATCAAGCAGCAGACCAAACGTGCCTCAGTACTCCCCTAGGGTGCAGTCCCATATTCATGCATGGGCACAGGCTCATTGTGACCCTTTGCAGTTTATCTAATGACATCATTTTCCTTATCCGACATGACAGATGTGCTCTAAGCTTTTATGACCAAAATTCAAATTCCCTCCGGAAGATAAACTTATGTATTCCAAAATAATCCAGTGTTCAATATTCATTTCTGCCTTAGTAAAGCAGAGGAAGTAAGAGTGGATTTTCAACCCCAAATCTTGATTTCAGCCAATTGTAACTATCTCCTGCTATAAGGTAAACTCAACAAGGCACAGAGAGTGTCTGTATTATTCAGTTACTTGTATGTAGAAGGCATTTAATAAATATTTATTATAAGTTAACAAACTATCAAAATCTCTCAGATTCAGAATCCACATAGTCATTTTGAACTGGTTTATCATTTAAGCTACTGGTAATCAAACCCTTTCCTAGATAGAAATGTCTTTGACTCATTAAATAGTCCCTAGGAGAAAGGAAAGAATCTGCAAGAATAATTAAACCAGTTTTTCCATTATCTACAGAAATAATATAGCAAAAAAATCTGCCTTTGATTATGAAATACATTTTATTTCAACACCAAATTTCTAGAAAGTACCATATCTTTAAAATGTCACTGATTTACTTATTAGCACAATTAAAATACAAATACTAAAGACACAAAATAGGCTTATTGCAATAATTTCTCCATTATTTGCATGAAATAAAAATGTTTTTCTGTCTCTCTTTAGACAGAGAATAGCCTGTGTAATTTTATTTCAGCATTAGATATAAAATAATGAGAGCTGATTGTTAATCAAATGGAATAAACTCTCTTTCCTTTAACGTCAGTTTAAGATAACCTATCTGGAATAGATACTTTTGTTTTTATTGGATCATCATATCCCCAAGTCAATGCTATTTAAACTCTAGTGTACCTAAGAATCAGTTGGGAATCTTGTTAAATATGTAGATTCCAATAGACTCAAATAGGTCTTTCACATCATCATTGATGCCTTGAGCTATGATCCTATCAGAACGACTTCAGTGTTTCTAGAAATGTTTTCTACCCCTTTCTCATTAGCATCACTCATTCACAAAGATAAAATCTTTTCAACTTTTATGTGGAAGAAAATTTATTTTGAAACAATGGCTTTAAAATATATTTTGAACACTGACATGGCAATTCTAATTCCTGCCCCTGGAGCCAGAAAGGGTAACTACATGAGCATAAACAATCCACACATTCCTACCCTCTCCAAGATCTATATCTGATTCAAAAGTTGAGCATCTTCTTGCATCTATTTTTTTCTGATTTTATTTATTCTTTTCCAGTACTTGGTTGTTTCTCTTTATTTGAGAATATTTTGATTTTATTTATTTAAACATTTTCCTTTATTAAGGTATATAAAATAAAATGCACAAATCGTAGTGTACAGCTTGGTGAATTTTGATGTGTGTCTACACTTATGTTAGCTATTGCCCATATTAAAATATTAAACATTGTCATTTTTTCCCCTATTTCACCCATCCCTCTGCCTCCACCCTCTATGGTAACCACCAGTCTCATCTGCTTATACATGTTTCTGTTTTGTTTGTTCGTAATTTTGTTTTTTAGATTCCATATATAAATGAAATCATGGTATTTTTGTTCTGTTATTTTTATCTCAGATATATATTGAATATGTTGTGCTTTATTTATTAGCATAACCTTTTTGCTTTTAGGCAAAATATGATTTGCCCTTATTAACTTTATATAACATGTTGCTTTTTTCTTCTTCTTCTTATGTGTGTATCTTTTTCCATGGATAATGAAGTAGTTATGCTAAAATATTTCCTTTTCTTGATATTTCCTCTTAGTTCAATAGATATGAATTTGGTTCAAGTGTACTTCATTTCTTAAAAAGATATAGGTAGTACACAACTCACATTGTCTTCTCCCAAGCTTTCAACTGCTCTATTTGCAGTATAATAATTCAGACATATATCTGAAGAGCTGCTTGTTGCCCAGGAATTCTATAGTGTTTCCTGTGCTTCTCTGTTTATTCTTTCTAACTTGTCTCTATTACACATCCATCTCAGTTAAAGCAATCTCTGTGTGGTTTTGTGTTTGGGAAACCATTTATTTTCACATTTTCCCCTTTAGATCTCTTTCTTCTTAATAAAGTACAGTTTCATATGTTTAAAACACATCACATACTGTCTATTTAAAAATATAATGTTTTCAAATAAGGACACTGAAGATTTAAAGTATTCACATGAGCTGTGCATTCCCAGTTGACATTTTAAGCACTTGGCTTGTTGTACATGTGAGATATAGATACAGTTTAAAAAATAAAGCTATGTGAAAATGTTGAATGATATTTGGACCTTTGGAGCAAGAATAAGGGAAAGCAGAAAAATATAGCCTTAAGGGTTAAGATACCCAGAGTTATTTTACTGAAAATAGAGCAAGCAGTCCCATGACTGGAGAGAAGCAGTAGTTAGGGCTATGTGTTTGCTGTTATCCCAACAAGAGTTGTATAGAATATAAAAAGAAATCATGGCAGTCTAGATGTAACTGTCTGTCACGTGGCTGTCTTAATTCATGGTCTTATTCAGCATTTGAAATTGTTTCTCGCGATATTATCGTTACTTTTTACATGAGATCAAACAAGAAGAAGAATAACTTGCTATTGAATCCATAGTTACCGATGCAGATATTTTAAAGAGTCAGGAAATATTCCCTTTATCTTTGTTTTCATTTGCTTTTTAATACACTAGAAATACAGATACCTTTGTATCCATCCATCATTCTTAAAACAACTTGGTGCTTTTCATGAGATTCAGTTGTTTTTCTTTTTAATTCAGGGTGAATAATTTCATAGGACATAATGTGGGGTCATTTTTAAATTACATTTTTTCTCATTCTGATTTTTCCTTTTCTCTCTCAAATATGATGTGAATATAATTGGACAACATAAATGAAATTTCCTAATTCTTGGATGACATGTTTATAATGAAGTATTTTTAAATTCTAAGTTCAATATCATTAAATAATTTATAATCATTTTTGACAGTAATAGAAGCTACCTATGGATGTAAGTTATAAATGAAAAAATTAGTATATTGTGTACAATTTACTTGATGTGAAAGAATTATTTTATGTGAGATCTAAAGTTGTGTATGTTGTACTGTCTTTTAGAGTTGATATCTCTTGCTTTTCCCTCATTAAGTATATCTGTCTTAAAAAAGGGTGTTGAATCATTTATAATACATACTATATATATGATAAATACACAGATAATATATATATTAAATATATATTCTCTTTTTTGGAAAGGATTGCAGCATTTTATCATTTCCCAACTCATGGCATCAAGTAAACATGAGCATATATTCTTAAATATATTTTAATTGGACTAATGTTGGCGAGGCTGTGGAGAAAGGTGAACCCTCCTATACTGCTGGTGGGAAAGTAAACTAATTCAACATTGTGGAAAGCAGTATGGAGGTTCCTCAAAAAACTCAAAATAGAAATATCATTTGACCCAGGAATTCCACTCCTAGGAATTTACCCTAAGAATGCAGCAGCACAGTTTGAAAAAGACATATACACCCCTATGTTTATTGCAGCACTATTTACAATAGCCAAGAAATGGAAGCAACCTAAGTGCCCATCAGTAGATGAATGGATAAAGAAGATGTGGTACATATACACAATGGAATATTATTCAGCCATAAGAAGAAAACAAATCCTACCTTTTGCAACAACATGGATGGAGCTAGAGGGTATTACGCTCAGTGAAATAAGCCAGGCGGAGAAAGACAAGTATCAAATGATTTCACTCATCTGTAAAATATAAGAATAAAGGAAAAACTGAAGGAACAAAACAGCAGCAGACTCCCAGAACCCAAGAATGGGCTAACAGTTACCAAAGGGAAAGGGACTGGGTAGGATGGGTTGTGAAGGGAGGGATAAGGGGGGAGACGGGGCATTACGATTAGAACATGTATTGCAGCAGCGGGGCACACGGGAAAGGCAGTATTTATAGAGAAGACAAGTAATGATTCTATAGCATCTTACTATGCTGATGGACAGTGACTGTAATGGGGTATGTGGTGGGGACTTGATAATAGGGGGTCTAGTAACCATAATGTTGTTCAAGTGATTGTACATTAATGATACCAAATTTAAAAAATATGTGAAAAAAAATTCCAGTACTATGTTGAAGAAAAGTGGTGAGAATGGGCATCTTTATCCTGTTCCTGATCTTGGAGGAAAAGCTTTCAATTTTTCATCATTGAGTATGACATTAGCTGTAGGTTTGTCATACATGGCTTTTATTGTTTTCCCTGTATAATCACTTTGTTGAGTGTTTTTTATCATGAGTTGTTGTTGAATTTCTCAATTGCTTTTTCAGCATCTATTGAAATGATCATGTTTTTATCCTTCCTTTTGTAAATGTGGTGTATGTCATGATCAAATTGTGTATATTGAGCCATCCTTCTGTCCCTAGAATAAACCCACTTGGCTGTGGTGACTGATCCTTTCAATGTTTTTTAATTTGATTTGCTAATATTTTTTAAGGGTATATTCATTAGTGTTCATTGGGGATACTGGTCTGTAAATTTCTTTTTTTAATGTCTTTGTCTAGACCTGGTGGCAGAATAATGCTGGCCTCATAGAATGAATTAGAAAACATTCTTTCCTCTTCAGTCTTTTGGAATAGTTTGAGAAGGATAGGTATTAACTCTTCTTTAAATGTTGGTAGAATTCATTTATAAAACCATCTGGTCCTGGTATTTTGTTTGTTGGGAGTTTCTGATTTCTAATTCAATTTCATTACTAGTAATTGCTGTGTTCAGATTTACTACTTCTTCTTGGTTCAGTCTTTGGAGATTGTATGTTTCTAGGAATTTATCTATTTCTTCTGTGTTGTCCAATTTGTTGGCATATGGTTTTTCTTAGTAATCTCTTATAATTGTATTTTGGTGATGTCTATTACAACTTTCATATGTCTGAGTCCTTTCTTTGTTTTCTTCATAAGTCTGACTAAAAGCTAATCGGTTTTGTTTATCTTTTCAAAGAACCACCTCTTACTTTCATTGATCTTTTGTGATGATTTTGTCTCTATTTCATTTATATCTTCTCTGATCATTATTTCCTTCCTTCTACCAACTTTGGGCTTTATTCATTCTTTCTTCTCTAATTCTTTTAGGTGTAAAGTTAGATCATTTGAGATTTTTCTTGTTTCTTGAGGTAAGAAGAATTGTATTGCAATAAACTTCCCTCGAAGAACTACTTTTGTTGCATCCTAAAGATTTTGAACCATCGTGTTTCTGTTTTTATTAGTTTTCAAGTATTTTTTAATTTCCTCTTTGACTTTCTTTGATGGCCCATTTGTTTAGTAGCATGTTTTTTATCCTCCATGTGTTAGTGTTTTTGCCAGTGTTTTTCTTATAATTGATTTATAGATTCATATTGTAGTTGGAAAAGATATTTGATAGGGTTTCATTCTTCTTGAATTTATTGCAACTTGCTCTGTGGCCACACATGTGATCTATTTTGGAGAATGTGCCATGTGTACTTGAAAAGAATGTGTTTTCTATTGTTGTTGGATGAAATGTTCTGTATATAACTGTTAAATCCATTTGACCCTAATGTATCATTTAAAGCCACTGTTGCCTTGTTAATTTTCTGTCTGGATGATCTGTCCTTTACGCCAGTAGGGTGTTAAGGTTCCCAACTATTAGTATATTACTGTCAATTTCTCTTTATGTGTCTGTTAATATTTGCATTATATATTTCCATGCTCTTATTTTGGGTGTATAAATATTTACAATTGTTAAATCCTGCTGAATTGAGCTGAATTGAATATAGTTTGAAAAATATTGTGTCTCTGCTCACAAGATATACAGAAGTGCAAGAGACCTCTGGATGAATGTCTGTCAACAAGATCCACCTCTCATTTCTGTACTCTTCTGGCCTCTGGTGAATCTTCCTTGTATATGTCACTCTGTCCACCAGTCTGATTAATCTGACTGACAAGGACTGAGAGCAATATCTATTCAATTTGTTTCATTCAGTATATAATTAAGTCCACTATCAACAGGAATTGAACCAGCAGGATAAGTCAACCTGCAGTAGTGAATTCAACCTTGCCCCCCAGAGCCCCAATCTCAATTTACTAAACAAATCCTATAAACTGTCAGGGTCTAACTTAGAGAGTCAGGTGATTATATTTTTAAGTTTCTGTAGTGTTCTTTCCACTTGTCCTAGGGCATTAATCCAGTTAGAGAAAGATGCATTAGTCTTTGTACAGGCTCCATCTTGACCCATAATGTGCGAGTCTGGATAGTACTATAATCTCTAGCTACCTTGTCTAGGGAATCGAAGTGGATCTGATTACCTTCCATGACCAAGATGGTGTCATGGATCATTCTGCCAAAATCAGAGACAAATATTGTCATTTTCCTAATTGAATGGCTCCTATTGCAGGGAAAACTGCCTGCAGCATGTGCATAAATAAGGACGGCCTCATTTTGGAGAAATCTGTTGACTTGTAAGTCGCTTATGAGCACCCTGTAGGGAAAATCACTATGCTCTCAGAAGACAGGCCAGTTTATGTCTGGCTTCCACTTAAGATGTACAATTCTGGAAGTGCATATGTACCCCTTGAAAAAAAGTGGTGTTTACAATTATAGCATTCCCTGCATCAGTGGGGCCTATGTCAGGCAAGGTTCGCAGTTGGAAAGTACTTGTAATGTGGCCTTGCATCTGGCTGTTAAGCTTTAGGGTTGAATTTAAATCATTGCATCTAATCCTTGTTTTTTGTTTGCTGCATGAAGACAGTTATTCTGATGTGTCCTGGTTGTCCATGCTGCCAGCTAGGTCGCCTCCTTCCCATACCCATGAGATAACTGAGAGTGGAGGTTTAAAGCATACCTGGACGTGTTTTGCTCAAGAGGTGCAGAATCTGAAGATATCCTTTGCATTTTTTTGACAGCTCTGTCAGTAAGGTTAAAGGGAATGGCAAGCAAGTCATAGCCAGAATTACTTTGAAGGGCATTATAGACCCAGAATATACTTAAATTATGATTTATTTATGATAAACTTCCAATCGTTTAGGAGAGGAATTTGTATTTCCTATCATGAAGAAGGCTACAGGGGCAATTCTAAAATACAGAAGATCATTAATACTTCCTCCTCCCCATTCCTTCCAGGGTCTCAGATGTCCCCTCACCAGTGACAATTTGATGCTCTCCCATACATCTACAATATGCCCCATTACAGTAATTATACCTTTACCTTTTGTCCAGTTATTCCCTAGTGACACACAGACCTTCATTCAGAAGAATCAGGTACAGGAGAACAAGGGCATTTATATAGAACTTAACCAAATGTTCTGGGATGTGGAAATATGTATCTCACAATGCTATTCCAAAAATCAAAAAATATTCACCCCAAACAGTGAAAATTTGAAACAATAGAAGTATCTAAATTTACACTGCATGCAAGATATAGAGAGGTGGAGGAGGAGAGGGTTTCAGAACACTGAAAGTGAATTTTAAAGAAATAATTATAGGTTTTCTTCAGTCAGTTTATAGTCCGCCTAATTCTTAAGAATGACAGTAAAGATTGTTTTAAAATTACATTATAAAGACTTGAGGCAGTTTGGGTGTTCTTCCTGCTTTGTGCATCCTAAACTGACATTCCAAGATTTGCTATCTAATCCATAAAGTATACATCCTGTCACGTTTGTGGACAAGACACAGGGCACTGAAGAGACAAAATTTGTTGCGGATCATGTTTCATGGCCACTGAAGGTATTTCAGGATAATTTTTATGCCTCCCATACATGGTAAATAAAAACCACCCATTACTCAAATTGCTTGAATTCTGCCCATGCCAAGAGTTTGCAATGATTAGCAATCAAAACAGCAAAAATATTTTATCTAAATGGAATACAGAGGTGATTGTTTGAGTCAACAAGGGAAGCTGAAGCACTTAAAATAATCTCAGACAGCCGCAAAAACAGATTTCAAACAGATTAGAAAAAAAGGAGAGGAAATGGTTTACCTGCACTTTTTTTTTATTCCAATGTGCCAAACATCCCAGTCCTAGAGGGAAGCCTTAGTAATTAGAATCTAAAGGAACGAAGAGTCAATTAGGGATTTTAATTTTGAATGAGGAAATACACAGCTTGAATTAATCCATGAAATTAAATATGGGACTTTTGGTTCCCGACA
Source organism: Smutsia gigantea (assembly GCA_032199065.1). Taxonomy (NCBI): domain Eukaryota; kingdom Metazoa; phylum Chordata; class Mammalia; order Pholidota; family Manidae; genus Smutsia; species Smutsia gigantea. Next base: position 382,589 of record JAVSCE010008078.1, on the reverse strand, counting down.
AGATAACACACTTATCAAAGATTTGTCCTCCTCTAAAATAATCAACATTGGATATTCTATCAAAGAAAACTGTTATGGAGAGACACACAGGATATGGTTCTAAAGCTAATGTTAATATTCTGCATTCTATTAATATTATTGTTATGAAAAATTGTGTAGATGCATACATACATATAACATACACATAGTATATATATTTAAAAATAAAAATACAGAATACCAAATATATGGCATTTAGGGTATATAGATATTCTAAAAATTTCAGAAAAATAATGTAAGAGGAATTAAATTGACATCAGACTGCTCCACAAAACCTGGTATATTTGTTTTCTTTGCTGCATAATAAATTACCACACACTTACTATATTTACTTCCTAGTAGTGCCATAACAACATACCACAAACTGGGGAGCTTAAAACGACGTAAATATCTTATCTCATAGTTCTGAAGCCTAGAAGTTTGAACTCAATGCATTGGCCATGCTCTGAAACGTGGAGAGGAGAATCTTTCATTGCCTCTTCCTAGCTTCTGGTGGTTTACTAGAAATTTTTGATGTTCCTTGGCTTGCAGGGATAGCACTTCGCTCTCTGCCTCTAGGGAACATGGAGTTCTCTCTGTCTGTTATTTCACATGTTGTTCTCCTCTGTGTGTGTGTCCATGTCTCAAATTTCCCTCTTCTAAAGACACCAGTCATATTGGGATAGGGCTCATCGTAAGAACCTAATCTTAACTTAATTACATCTGGAAAGACCCTATTTCGAATAAGGTCAAATTCACAAGTATTAGATACCAGGTGTTGGGAATTCAACACATCTCTTTTTGGGGGACACAGTTTAATCCATGAGCATCTACTGCCTTAAAAAATCTCACAAATATGACTCTATAGCATCTTACTATGTTGATGGACAGTGACTGCAATGGGATCTGTGTGGGGGAACTTGATAACGTGGATGAATGTTGTAACCACAATGTTGCTCATGTGAAACCATCATAAGATTGTATATCAATGATACCTTAATAAAAAATAAAAATTTATAACCATAGTTTCCATGGGTCAGGAGTCTGGACAAGGCTTATTTGGGTCTTCTGCTCAGAATCTCACTAAGTTCAAGCTGTTATCCAGACTGTGTTTGCATGTGGAGCTCAGTTTTCTATTGCAAGCTCATTCAGATTGTTGGCAGAATTCAGTTCTCTCCAACTGCAGAACTGAGGTCTTGCTGGGTGCTGGGCAGGGGTCGCTTACAGCTCTTGATGTCACCCTCAGGTCCTTGCTTACAGGCCCCTTTCACAGCATGGCAGCTTACTTCTTCAAGGCCAACAGGAATTTTTTTCTGACTTCTTCCAATCTCTGACCTATAGATCTTCTTTGAAAGTGCTCACTTGATTAGTTCAAAACCACCCAAGATAATTTCCCTTTTGACTAGCTAAAAGCCAATTGGTTAGGAACCTAATCATGGATTATGCCTGCTGGAGGCAGGAATCTTGGAGATAACATTAGAAATCTGACTACCACACTTACATTCAAGAAAACATGATTAATAGTTTTTATATACAGGTAAACTAATCAAGTGAACAGAAGAAATAAAAGTATTTCTTGATATATGCAGTCTTAGAATACTTACCACATGAAGGTTCTCTTTGAAAGTATTCTTGGAGAAAGTTTCTAGTAAAAGAAGAAATAAATCAGGGAGAACCCTAGGATTATGGGAAGGAACGGTGAATCATTCTAAATCAAGTTTATTGCTATCCAGATAAACAATGACATAAGGAAAAAGAATGAAATATATGCAGCATTCCTAGCTAAAACCTTTAAGTACTGTTAGAGAATGGGCAGAGAAAAATAACATAAAAATGTGTCTGTAGTTTATCTATGAAATATAACACTGCTAAGATTAAGAAATTAATAGATAAAAATGGATTATGTTATGAGTAATCAGAATAATAAAGTAATAGAATTTTTCAAGCCAGTAAAAATATTATATAAATATTTTGATATATGTAATTGAAGGGAGAAAAGAGAAAACAGAAAGAAAAGAAAATGTAATTTAGGTTAAATGTTAAAAACAAATTCCTATTCTTCATAAATATTTGATTTATTGTTAACTTTCTAGCTTTTTCCCTTGAAAGCCTGATAAAATTGGAATGTCAACTGGATTACTAGGCAACATTACTTATGGTAAAATTAAGTACTGATCAGTAAATTGGAACTGAACTTGGAGGAACTACACATTTCAAGAGGTAGCGTGACGTTTATGTTTTCTTGCAGTAGAATTTTGATGGCCTGGCAACTCAAACTTTTCTGAGTTATTCTTCTGGATCTCTTACAGGAGATCTTAGCTCACCTGTGGCATGAGATTTCCCCAGCAAACTGAGTCCCTTACCACTGATGTGTTGCTGGCCTTCTTGCACCTGAATGCACTTGAGGTATCAGAGAATATCTCCTAGATAGATATGTAAAATGTTAGAACCACTCCTAACATAAAGGAAACCTAATGACAAACTCTTTCTTGCCATCCATCCTGTCAAGTAACTTTAATGCCAAGCACGACCTTTTTAGTCAGTCTTGTGAGTTTGAACGTTTGGTTGAACCTGCAAAGATTCTCTACTGGGCATTGTAATGATAAACAGAAAATGAATAAGAAGATTAAAATTTATTATAATGCTGATTAGAAAATACATGTAAATGTATTAAAATTATTAATCAAATTCAAATGTTCAGATTCATTTAAAAAAATGTAATAAAATATGCTATGTAACAGATATGTAAAAAATTAAAAGACAACATAGAGAATTCCAAGGATGGTAAACAAAGGCCATAACAATTAAACCAGATGATAGCCAGTATAGCAATTTTAATAAATGCCTAAAAATATTTAAGACTAAATATCATAAGGAACATGAAGAATATTTGTAATATAATTCATAAATAAAATTATGATTTTGAAAATATATGCACCTAACTACATAGCCTTAAATAATTATTGACAAAACTACAGGGAGAAATAGAAAAATAATATTATTATTGAAGATTTTAAAACACTCTTAGAAATTTCTAGATCAAGAAAATAGTAAGAGTATTGAATTTCTGAATAACACGGTCAATAAGCTCTTGGGGGAAGCTTGGCGACCATCCTAGAATCCTGCCTACTGCAGTCTTCCCTTTGGCTGTAAAAAATCACATTCCTCCCACATGTTGCATACATTGACCCCTCCCAAGGATCTAAGAATTTAATCCCATTATAGCATCAACTCTTGAGTCCAAAATCTCACAAATCTAAGTCAGGTGTGGATAAGGCTACTGCATGTAATCTATTATGATCAACTCCTGAGACATAATTCTTAGCCATAGATGGGACTGTGAAGCTACAGAGACAAGTTACGGCCCCCAACACTCCCAGTGTACAATGGCAGGACAAGCATAGAATAACAGTTGCAGGCACTGATCAAAAAAGGGGGAAAATGAAAGCCTAAGTCGTCACTGGTCCAAAATAACTCTGAAATCTGATGAGGCAACTGTTGGAACTCTCTTCAGTAGGTTTTAAGGCCTGGAAATAATTTTCCTTTGCTCTCAGCTCCTCTGTCTTGGTTCTAGGTGCCCCTTTCTAAGTCATCCTATTTTGTCAAAGAAGATAGTGCACGTTTACAGCCAAGTTGTTTTGTCAACTTCCTGCAGTAGAATTTTGGTAGTCTGACAGCCTCCTTTCTTTTAGCATGTTCTCTGTCTCTTTCAGGACACATAGGGAGTGTCTGTTGAAATAATTTTCTCAAGAATTTTGGGGGTGTTCCATGGATTTCTTTTGTACTTACACCATTGGGTGAAAGTCAGATCCACAGATCTTTTAATGCTAATCTCTTCTCTATCATGGCTCACTGCTGAGATGACTGAGCACCCTCAGCTTTAGTCCTTCTGGTTTGGTTGAGGTCTGTAAGATACATCTTTCATTCTTGGAAAGAGTCCTTTTTATACTGAATATTGACCTTTTGATCTTTCTGGGGTCTTAACAAAATATAATATAGTCACATACTCAGTCATTTCTGTATCCCACACTTTTGTTGCTATTTCTAACTTTTGGAATATTTTGCCACCTGGAAGTTCTGCAGATTTTCAAAATCATCTAGTCCTGGTTCTTTTTGAATTGTTCTTTTATATATCTCTCACCTTTACATTTTATCTGCAGCAAGAAGAAATCAGACAGCACCTTCAAAATTTTCCTCAAAAATCTCCTAAACCATATATCAGATTTGTCATTTACAAGTTCTGTTTTGCAAAAAATTGGAGGACGCAATTCCACTAAGCTTACTACCACTATGTAACAAGGATCTCCCTTTCTCCAGTTTCCAATAGCATGTTCTTCAACTCCTTCTGAATTCCTATTAGCAGCATTTTTAAGTCTGTTAGAGGATATAAGCTCTTTCTGTCATGTTTCTTGAAATTATCCCAGCATTCACCCTTGTCAGATCCAGAGTCACTGCCACATTTTTAGGTGTTTGTTAGAGCATTGCCCCACTTCTAAATACCAAAATCTGCATTTGTTTTCTATTTCAATATAACAAATTACCATAAATTTAAGAACACAAATGTAGCATCAGGAGTAAAGATGGAGTTTAACTGGTTCCTCTGCTTAGGGCCTTACCAGACTGAAATTAAGGTGTGAGTCAGAGCTGCGGTATCCCCTGAAGTTCAAGGTTCTCTTCCATGCTCACTTGTTGGCAGAATTGTCCCTGTTGGCTGTATAGTTTAGGTGTCTGGTTTCTTGCAAGCTGTCAGTCAAGGACTGTTTTTAGTCCTTGGAGGCCCAGAAAGGGTGAGAAACATAAACAAGTATCAAAAATAAATTGTATTAGAGTATGAAAAAATAGAGAAAGTTAGAAGGTAATGTAAAGCCAACTTGGGGTCATGACACAGAATACTTGTCTAGGTGTGGAAAGTATAGCAAGAATGGAAACACAAACTGTTAGAAGCTCAGTGGTGTACTGAAAGTAAAAAAACAAAAACAAATTTGTTCCCTTGGATTTTGTGAGGTATTTGTGTAAATTCGAAGGGGAAAAAAAGCTTTTGTTTTCTTTGAGAGAATATTGTAAAATAAAAGTAGTAAATCCTCACATTTTTATTAAAAAATCAACAGAATAGTAAGCTATAATTTTTCTTGAAAAATAAGAATTCAATTGACAGAAAAGGAGAGAGGCCAAGGTATTTTAATAAATAATATAATCAAATTTGGAGAATAAAACTAAAAGGGAAATATGGAAGCACCTGGCCTGAAAACAATTTTCTTCTGGAGGGTACACTCCTGGAATCAAAGAGGGCAGGTGACCCAGTATAATATTTTTATAAACATTCTCATAAACAATTACTTGAAAACTAAATTATTTTTGTTATTGGGAAAATTGAAATTAGGGAATGTTTTTAGCAGAATTCCCATTATGTTAAACAAACATGACATTTTATATTTTGGGGATATTATCTCCCAGAAAAATGTCAGAAAAGCTATATAACTACCTGAATATAAAATGGAGATTTTTCATAACTGAGTTAGTTCCTCCCATGTAAGTGAAGTAAGCCCTCATCACTTAGAAACCTCATCTGATGCAAAGAAGGACTTGGAAGATGTATTAGGAATCCTGGACTACTTCCTGCATCACCAGTGGCTCTTAATTTCCTGTATCTGAAATTTTGCTAAAGCTTGACATTGGATAAGATTTCTGATACATGAAAGTCTGATTAATGATCTAGTCCTTTGTAAAATTGTAGAGACCTTGGAGTTTTGGAACTGGTGGGATTTTATCATGTTTGCATTCTGAGGGGAAAACCTCAGAGGATGTGGGAGAAGAACCAAAGAGGATGTAATTAGGTCAGCATATTACAGGGAAGTTAAAAACAACATCTGTATATCTAATGAGTGAAAAGCAAATAGGTGGTGTCATATAGTAAGAAGAGTTAATTAAAATGGAATTAGGAAAGATACATTTCGATTTTGTGTCATTATTCTTATGAAGTAAAAAATTGTATTAAACACTAAGTTCTAAAAAATTATCATAAAAATGGGAAAATTCATATTCCCAGATGATATCCACCCCACTCCCCAAATTCTGATGCTGTTTGCTAAGTTTGAGGTGAGGCCAAAGAAACTTACATTGTAAATAAGCATTTGAGGTGATACTGGTGCAGTTATTCCACTGAACACAATTTTGAAACTCAACTGAGAAAAATTATGTGAAGCATTTATGGAAAATAGAAAATTTTGTAGTAATTCTGTTACACTATTTTATTTAATAATTTTTTGTTGATATTGCTAAACTATAGACTTAATCCATGGATAAGCTAGTGTTTAATACAATTAAGTATTCATTATTTACTACCTTAGGTTTTTAAATATGCAAGTGCATAGAGATGCTGTTATATTTGGTTTATCCTTGCCATCTAAATATGTATTGTTTTCACTATAAACTATATATTTCTAAACATTTGAAGACTTTTTTTAGTCATTTGGAATACATCAGTGATCAAATCAAACAAAAATTCTTGCCTCACAGAAGTTTATATTTCAGTGAGGAGAGGCACATAACAAACAATATATTAAGACAATAATATTGCATAAGATGATAAATGCTGTGGAAGAAAATAACAGAAGAAAGCTCACACGTAGGTGGAGTAAGATAGAACTTACTGAGAGTCGTAAGATTAGAACTTATTGAGAAGGTGGCAGTTAAGAACTTACAATTTTTTTTTTTTTGCTTATGATTTTCAGAGGCATAAGCTAGAAATGACCCAGGTCAAGTAATGTAAATAAACGAAGGGACTCCTGTGTGGGTATCTGAGGCTGGGGTTCTGCAGACAGGAAAGAGCTAAAGTAAAGCTGCAAATGCAGTGCTATACCCGATACACTCAGAGGCAGCGTGGTATGTCATATAGGATATCACAAAGATTTCAACTTTTATTCAAGTGAAACAAGGACTGAAGTGTCAGTCTTCATGATTTTTGAAAAATGTTTCTTAAATGGTTATCTGTTAAAAACAGTATTGGGTAGGGGAAAGCATAGCACAAGGATAAACATTAGGTTGCTATTTTTGTATTTTGAGTGGTGACCGAGCAAGATGATAATTGTGAAGGTGGGAAGAAGAGATAGGATTCTGGATATATGTTAGCTTAAAGTCAGTGCGTTTCCTGATTAATCTGATAAAAGGTGTAAGAGAGAAAGAGTTAAGGATAACATGAAGGTTTCTGGTGATATCTATTTTAAAAAAATGGAATTGCCATTAACTTTGATGACAGAGAGAAGAGTGTATGCTTGGATGTGCTGAGTTTGGTATGTCTAATAGACTTCTGGGCAGGATGTCTGAAATGAAGCATATAGATGATATTTAAAAGCCACGATGCCAGATGATCTTTTCTTCAACAGCAGTGTTACTAATCTGGCAGTATCACCATTGCTTCCGTTATAGTTTCAGAACTATTATAGCAAGTTTACATTTCACTTTGTGCTTTTCTAAGATTTGCATATTTAGTCTTTTTATTTATGGTTTTTCCCTACCTTTCCCTATTAGATAAAACTAATAATAGTCTTAGCACTCCCATTTTGCCCCTCTATTCAAACATTGCAATTTTGCTAGCTCCTGTCCATTTCATAATACTTTTTCAAAATTGTCCTCTCTGATTTTAAAACTCCCCTTTACTCTAGTTCATCCTGTTTCCTAACCCAAGTTGCCATTGTTTCTCCATTTTTGTATCTAATTTATTAATTTTTAAAACATCATATCAGAGAAAAGGTTAGAAACACATGCAGGTTCAGAGAAAATTTTAATGGCCCAGATGGAAACAGTTACATAAACATTCCAGATGTAAATCTTTGTTTTATATCAGAAAAAAACAATGCAAATATGAGAATAGTATCCTGTGATTTTTGAAGAGAAAATAATACTAAAATAAAAAATGAACACACATTTTAATTTTCTTATCATTTTGAGTTGGTAGAAAGAATGCAATAAAAATAAATTTGTATCTTCTGAACAGTTTCTGTTACCAGGTAATTAAAAAATTAATTTAAATATAAATTGATATTTACATGAAATTCATGTAAATATAAATAATGTTATTATAAAATATGTCCTATCCATTCAGACTTAGAAAACATAAATCATGTACAATCTAAATCATATTAGTAGAGCTAAAAACTCTACTAAGGAGGAGAAAATAGTTGAATAGACACTGAATGTTATTAAAAGAAAAATAGGATACTGTAAGTTACTAAAAGAAGAATATGTCTTCCTATCCCTTTTGGGGAAAGAGAGATAGATGTAAGATGAATACTAATAAAATTGGCCCTATTGTAACTACTAGTGTATTCATATTTCTGCAGTTTTAAAAATAAGCTTTATATATATATGTAATACATATATGTACATATAATACATGCATTTGTGTGTCAAAAGTTCAGAAATAACAGAAGTAAAATCAATGAATCGGTGATTCAAAGTAGGAATTAGTAAAAGTTTATTGTACACACACCAAAAAGACAGTTTGCAAACTGGGAACACAGACCCGAAACATGGAATGAGGCTCAGAGGTATACTGTTGTAAAGCAGATTACATAGCGAGAAAGTAGTGTCTGTCTATTCCTCACAGTGGTTGGTTATAGTATTAGAAAATTATTAAGTGATAGGGAATTGGTCAGTGGTTGCCTAATATCTACCTTGGGAAACAGTTTAAATTTTGCTTATGATTTTCAGAGGCAGAAGCAAGAAATGACCCAGGTCAAGTTAACCTTGCAAAATAAGTTAAAGTAAGCTCTGTACGACTAAACAGGTTTTGTGTACTCATAGAATTTTCAAGTCTGGTCTCTGTTTTGATTTTAATAGTGTATAGATGGATAGATGTAGATAAAAAATAATCTAATCCTTTAGATCCATATCATTAACTTTTCCTTTTCTACTTTGAGTTTTGGACACTTCCTGTTGAGAAGGGGATGGTCTGTGTTCACTATTCTTGAAAATGTGTGGCATTTTGTAATTTTTTCAACCAATAAAGAGAATGTGGCAAAGGTAACAATATGTGACTGTCCCAGGCTATGTTATATGTAAAAGTACAATTTCTCTGGAATTCTTGCTTTTGAATCCTCCAGCCACTAAGTAAGCTTGGCTTCTCTAAGCCAGTTATGCTGTGAGGAAGTTCAATCTAGCCCAATATGAAGTGTTGCAACTACATAGAGAGAGAGATGCTTGCCTAATCCCTAGCTGCTCCATGCTCCACTGTGCTAGTTTCAGTTGCCATCTTATCATGGTGACATGAAAGTGCATAAGTTGCAACAGTCCAGTGAAAACCTTTCCAGGCTGTTGTCCTAAAGAAACTGTAACAAATAATGATTGTTATTTTAAGATATCCGTTTTGAGAGTATCTGGTTATGCAGCAACAGCTAAGCAGAAGAAACATCAAGAAATCTCTTTCATCAAGGTCAGTGAAGCTACTGCTATTGCTAAATATTCAAAGTGCCTGCAGCTGAACCTGATACTGAGTTCATGCAAAACCCCATCTCTCAAGCAGAGAGCCTTCTGGTGGCAATTTGATTACAGTTTTTCTCTTTTCATCCTGGAGGGGGCTGCAGTTGTCTTGCGGAATTGAAACCTACTCCAGACACAGTTTTGTCTTTCCTGCCTAGAGTACATAAGCCAGTAGCATTGTCTGAAGGTTTGCAGATGGCATGATGAACCAGTATGGTATCCTTCAAAGAAATGTCTGATTTCATTGCAAAGATGGTGTGACAATACGCACATAAACAAAAGATCTGCTTGTTTGTATATATTGCATCACTTAGATACAGCTAACCTAATACAACAGCAGGGTCTCAGCTAAACTGTCAACTCTGAATGACAGCCTGTGGGGTGATGTATTCCAGAATTTTGTATATTACTAAACCTATGATTAATATATGTGGTACTACGCACCCTAGACTTAGAACACCCAGGTTTTGTAATCAAATGGTAGAAATACATAGGACTAGACCTCTCACCATCACTCCGAGACACCATTGTATGAAATTTTTACTTACTATCTGTGCAGTTGTATACTCTGCCAGATTAGAGGTCCCTGTTCTTAAGAGGAGCATACTTCTGCTAAGGGAAACTGGAAACATGCCCCACTTCCTAACAGCACTAAATGCAAAACAGAATCCCATTTCCTTCATCTCTGCCAAATCACCCAACACAAGCTCATGTCACATAACAATACCACCTCAGTTCCATGGTACACTCTTCCTACAGCAAGCTAATTAAATTAACTTTGATTTCATGTGTGTTCTTAATGGCCTTCAGCTATGGTGATACCTAATATATTTGAGATCTCACTCAAAATTATAAGCTGGTAAGGAGGAGGGGGATGTCTAGATAGTCCTTTGGAAATCACACCATTTGGGTCAATGGTTGTTTTACCTGTAATAAAAAGTGTACTATTATATCTGTGAATAGTTTAAATCTGGAAATTGTGTTCTGTACTAATTGTTTATAAATGCTATTACCAGTACTATACCTATCACTATGTTGTAGTATAAGCCCTGATGGTTATTATTATTATTATTATTTTTTGGAATTCAAGTGCCTGCCAAAGCTCCAAAGCATCCCCTTTAGAGAGGTCACCACTTCAGAGACACACACCCACATATACACACTCACACACAATCCCTTTGTTTTAAAGATATTGGTTCATTTTGATGCTTGGCCATTTGGGCCACTTGTTTTTTCTCTTCCCACACTTAAAATTCCTGCTTTTATGTTTTAAATTCACCAATAAAGAGCAAGCCCACAAAGCCCAAGGCCCCCACCAAAACCCAATAAAAGCAGAACCTCAAGCGCATGCATTTTCACTTTCTCTGTCTCCGTCTCCCTCCCTCTCCCTCTGGGCAACCTCCCTGTGTGGCCCCGTGTGAGTCAGGTGTTTTCTAGGACTTGTAATTAATAAACTTTCTTTTTCTCAAAGTTTCCTGATGGTTATTGCTTAAGGGTGTCTTGTAATCATAAAAGTAACTACAAGGGCTGGTCCAGCCACATGCTGGTGATTGATAGGCTGAGACCAGCACACAAAACATATATGACCTGGAAAGACATTTTGTAAGTAAAATCTTTTTATTTATATGATTTGAAGAATAACCAGCATACATTACATATAAACTGAATCATTTTTGCATTTTTAGTTTAAGCCAGTGTGCCATCTTGTCTGCAGGATTGATTTAATATCTGAATAGTTCCTTCCACAGAAACCAGAAAAAAAGCAGTAACAGTAATAATAGAGGCACCAGGATCAAAATCTCAGGTGTTTTGGAGATTTATCTTGGATTTTTCTTTATGACCACCACACCTGGGAATCCTGTTTCAGAGGTAACTACAGTATTTACAACCTTGCGAAGAATTTTAAGTGGTTGAATAGATTCTCTATGATTTGTCAAATCTTGAATGTTATGTTACTAGAGGCAAAGAAAGATAAAAAAATTCATGATGAACCAAATTTTAAGGATACTTTGGGGAGTGTCAAATTTTGTGATAAAAGGTCTCACAAAAATGTAAAATTCAAATGGATGTCCTTTCTGGAATTGCACCAAATCATAGAGAACTATGATTTCAAACCAGACAATGAAATGTTCACATTGCATTGATAAGTTCATATTAATTCATAAATAAAAGGTCATGATGACTGATGATTCTTTAACATCTTTCTACATTAACAGTAACTGCAGTAGAGGGCATGAGGATTTAATAATATGGTTAACTGTTGAACCACTGTATTGTATATTGAAACCAACATAAGATTATATATCAATACTTCAATTGAAAAAAATGAAACCAACATAACATTATATATCAATACTTCAATTGAAAAAAAAGTTCATGATTGATAGTTTATTCCAAAATTTAAATGTATGCTTACCCTTTTTACTGTTATATTTTCCTATTTGAAAGCTCATTCAAACCAGTAGGGAGTAAAGTAGGCTTTAGGAAGATATGTACGATAACAAGCTATGGAGATATTTATAGTAAATATGTGCTCATTCTCTCTTCACATTTTTGCACTGTAGCCATTTGAAATATTGTGATAGATGAAATTATGATGAAATATTCAAAGACTAATTTAGAATTCCTCTTTTGTCTCTACATCTGTCATAAAGTAAAATTTCTACTTCATTGTTGCAGTCCCTCTTGTTAAAGAGTATTTTTATACATCCCAATATAGCAGTTAAAAAAATCTCTGTGGGGAATTTAATTTTGACCTTTCATAATGACAGAAAAAAGTAATATATTTTGAGAGTGTTAAATTTTCTGTGATAATTCAGACATCATACTAAATTCATAGCAAGTGTCATCCCTCCAGGAGTCAAACGTCATGTTATAGAACTGGCATAAGAACAATGGAGTTGGCTCCAGTGCTCGAGGTCTGGCTTCCTGCACTTGTCCATGAGGAGTCTGACTCGCCGAAGCAGTCCCTGTGCACCTAAACTCCTCGGCCTCTGTGTCCCATTAAGTCAGTGCACTGCGGAGCCTTCCCCAGAGTCCGGGCGAGGCGCGGGCAGCGTGCTCTGGGTCAAACGCTTGTGCATGGCAGGGATGCGCTCACCACTCTCCTGCACTCTGTCTTAGAGCGTGGTGGAAGCAATGTGGCTTACATCAGTGAAAGAAAGCTATCAAATGCAAGAGAAGACAAAGTGAAATAGCCTAAGTGATCTTGCCCTAAGGTCACACCACATGGTATGGAACACATTTTCTGAATTAATTGATATTACCAACAAATTGAAGACAGCAGCTTATAAATCGAGAGTCTTAGATTCAAGATGGTGGCATGAGAGAAGAGACAGAGAACTCCTCCTAAAACCCCACATAGTGGGAAAATGTAGTCAATACAACTAACAATAAAACAGCAACAGGAAAGAAGGCTGAACCAGACTGCATACAGACCTCACCAACAGAGCAGACTTCATGAAACAGGGTAACGTACCAAACAAAGCCTTAATCCGGCGGGACCCTGGCCCTTCCCCGACCCCAGCTCATGGGCGGGAGGAAGAGAAACAGAGTGGGGAGGGGGTGGAAGCCTGGGACTGCTGAACACCTAACCCTGGACATCTGCTTTACGAGCAGAAACCTACATTGTGTGGTGCTCTGGAGGATGGGGAGCTGGGTTAGACTGAGTGCTTGAGAGACAGATTCTGGTGGTTTGTGCAGGACGGGATCCACACCCAGCCGCTCTGGGACAAGAGAAAGGCAGGTGGTCTGTGAGGCTTCCTAGCAGCGAGAGCTGCTGAAGGGGCAGGGTTTGCACGGAGCTTGCTGCGTGGAAGAAGCGATAGGTAGACAAGGTTGTCTGGGTGCGCTCTGCCCAGCAGGTTGGGAATGTTGAGGAGCTTCAGTCGCTCCATCCCACGGGCTGGCTACTCAGCTCAGAGACCCCCCACTGTGATATGCAGCTGGCCAAGCCTTCCTCTTGGCTTGATGGCACGGGCTCCCAAACTGGCAGTCACTGTGCTGGTGTCAGGCCAGTAAGAGGGAGGCTCCACTTAAGAACAGCTAGAGATGTGAAGCACAGAGGCTTACACCTGTGTGCTTGGCCCACTGGCTCTGATTCAGGAGACAGGCAGGGCAGACAGGAATCAGGAAACAGATCTTTCCTGCCCCCAGGGACCAGCTCCGCTCCCCTGTGACCCCCAACCTCACTCTAGGAGCTAAGCAGCTCCAGAGACTGGAGCTTCTGGGTGCTAGAGGGCGCCATACAGAAATATGAAACGTCAAAAGAAGATGGTACAGACCAAAACCTCACAAACCCCAGAAAAAGGGCTGGTTCATTATATTTTTAACATAAAGTAAAGGAGGCTAGAGAATCAGACCAGAATTTTGTATTTGTGAATATTTATTCCAGGCAAGTTTGTGAATTTTTGCTTTTGTCTAAAAGCAACAGGAAATCTTCAGAGAATTTTCTCACGAAGTGTGACATTATTTGTTTAGCATTTTAGAAAAAAAATATTCTGGACTTAATGTGAAGAGTGGATAAGAGTGTAAGAGAAAATACAAGCTTGCAGGGATCTGAATTAAGGTAGTATATAAAAGAGAATTTACTGGATATACAATCAGAAGAAAAAAGGAAGAAACCAGGTAAATGTTAAGGTGTTAAGGAGAATATGAGGGAAAGAGATTCATGCAGTTTGACTCCCAGATGTTTGACCTAGCTGGTTGGGAACATAGTAGTACCAGGAGACTAGGATACAAAAAGACAAACATATTTTAGAGAGAAAAAATTGATGAAAATGATAAACTTGGGGTAACTGTTTAGGACACGCTGGTGATATGTCATAGAGTATAGAAGATGCATATTCTATTTTAGAAGATAAAATTTTGACCAAATCACATACCTTTATAATCCATAAGAGCAAAAAACATCAAACATCTTATAGAAATTCTGTATCTATAAAAAATGCTCAGTGTAATTATTAACAGTTGCAGTTAGAAGAAGTGTGTGTTGGAAATATTCATATTCATGAACAACGTTAATGTTTCTTCTGCTGCAAAATATTTTCCCCAGATTTCTCTTTTTAAGTAGAGCTATTTTCAGTCACATAAAGGAAGTATTTGGAACCCATCAGTTTAAGATAAATACAATTTATAGTAGTATTGCCAACTGGTAGAGCTTCAAGAGTTTTATAGTTGTCTTCTCCATTAGATTAAGCAAATAAACAAACACATGGATATTTAGGAGTAACTAACCACAGAAGCGATAGCATCTTTATTGTGTCTGGCAATATTTAAGAGAGAATTTCCACACTCTGAATGATCACTTCCTAAATCAAAGTAGGAAATATCTAAAATATACCTTTTAATCTCTTTTAGAGACCTGTATATTTTAGATGTATTAATACAAAGTGCCTTCTTCTAAAAAAAGTCCTATTTGTTGTTAGAATTTCCCTTCTTAGTACCATTTACCTTTTGAGAATTAGGTTCCTATGGTGTGCTCATACAACTTGTACTTTTCACATTCTAGCTATTTGATGTTGAGTATCTTGAGTGAGTTAAACAGGACACTTTTGTTTTTACTAGGCAGAACACTTTAATTCATTATTGGAAAGATGGCATGTAACAAAGAGAAATATAAAAATCTCACTTGAAGACAGGGCTTTGAATGATACTGTCATTTTAAATCACTACTGAAATGTAATGAGCTATTTTATTAATTCATCTTGTTAGTATTTTAGGAACAAGTTCTACACATTTGACTTTTTCTTCTAGTTATTTAATTTCATTCTTAAAATAATACTTAACCATAAAAGTAAAAGAAAGTGCTCTGTTAAGGCTGTGTTTTAGCAGAAAATACAAGAATATTTCCCTCTATACTAATTTTGTACAAAACAATTAGTTTATCCAATTCAGAATTCATGAATTAATGAAACGTGTATTTTAATATACAAAACTATACCAAGTTTAGAAAAATAAAGCTCTCTAATTTAAGTTGCTTTTCACTTAAGGATCAATGTAATATATTAATCTGAATAATGACATTGCTGTAGACTGAATGTTTGTGTGTCCCCAAAGTTCATGTGTTGAAATACTAGTACCCAACGTGTTGGTATTAGGAGGTAAATCCTTTGGGAGGTCATTAGGTCATCATGAAGAGATCAATGCCCTTATAAAAAGACACGGCACACTTGCTCTGTCTCCTCTGCTCTTCTCCATATGAGGATCCAGTGAAGAAATCGCCATCTGCAAACCATGAAGCAGACTCTCACCAGACACTGGATCTGCTGGAGTCTTGGTCTTGGACTTCCCAGCTTCCAGGACTGAGAAATAAATTTCTGTTGTTTAAGCTACCCAGTCTATGATATTCTGTTGTAGCTGTCAGAACTAAGACACATTGCAAAATACAATTCAGATGAGTGATTAAGAGCACACCACTTCATATTGAGTTAAATGCCAGTTTTAACACTTATATCTTGTGTGATGTTACACAATTAAAAAAATTTTTCTGTGATTCTGGTTCTGCATCTGTATAAAGGAAATAACCATTGTAAGGATATTGTAAAGATCAAATAACAATAAATCTTTAATAGTGTCTGGTACATAATAAGCATAATGTAAAGATTAGATGATAATGAGATTGCCTTTTAATAATATATTTAAATGAGTAATGCTGTCTTGTATGATATTGTCCTTGTTTTCAACAATAATGCATTCTTTGTATTCTAATGAGTATAATTTATAAACTATTCTAAGGAAAAAATGTTTTGAAACATTTTTGGAACAATACTGTTTTTTTCCACATCCTGTTACATACAAAGTAAGCTTATGTGCTTTATAAATTTCTATTATCATTATTCTCATAGCAGAAGTATAATTATATAGCTACAGAAATTTAAAATGTTTAGATAAATTCCTAACGTGAATAAGGTTCAACAGCTCTTGAAAAGTAAAGAATATATGGTAGTACACAGTGATATATAATAACATTATCTGTTTCTTAATGTAGAAGGAACTATAATGTCTACATTTGATTTCACAGTTAAACAGAAAGAAAATACAATTATGAATATATTTGTCAATCTTCTTCAGTGCATGTTTTAAAAATGGCTAACTAAAAAATATTTCAAAAGAAAGAGGAGAGAATAACAAGAATACTGGGATTGTTTAACGACCACTGTGTCGTAGAGGGTGTTCTAGTCCCAATGAGCATTTAGAGCCATTTAATACAATAACACATTATTCTATGATATGGATATTAATACTTTTGTCATTCTCATAAATCACTTAAATTTTATAAAATTAAATTGTGTTTCCAATTCATTCTAATTATATATCTGATTGACTACTTTTGGACTTTGATTTTAAGTTGAAACAAGTAGTATAGCAATAGGCGCTGTTAGGATCTGTTTGTTTCATCCATTAATTTTGCAAAATGTCAGCCATTATCTCTTCAAATTTTCTTCTCTACCTCATTTACTCGTTCTACTTCAAAGACTTAAATTACACAAATATTATGCCTTTGATATTGTTCTGTGGCTTAGATACTCTGTTGTGGTTTTTCTTCATTATTTTCTTCCATCTGTTTGTTTCAGTTTTGATGATTTTTGTTGATCTGTCTTCAAGTTAATTGATTCTTCCTCAGCTATGATCATTCTACTGATGAACTTATTAAAGAAATTCATCAGTCACATCACAATTTCCCTCTTAGCATTTCCATTTGATTGTTTTTATAGTTGTGATATCTTTGTTCAAATTCCCTCTACATTCATGTGAGTTTCCCTCATTTTCTGCTGGTTTAACTTATAAATCATGGTTATTTTAAATCTGCTGTGTGGGAGCTTTAACAGTTAAAATCATCACTCAGTGTGGTTCTATGGTTTACTCTATCTCTTGAAAAAGTTTGTTTTTCATTGTGTGTAAAATCTGATTATACATCATACATTGTATATAGAGGAGGACTGAGGTAACTAATGTTTATATCCAGAAAACAGGTTTACCTCTTCTTCTGTTAGGCTGCTAGTGTGAGGGATTGGGTCTATCTAGTCGTACTTAAACTGAGTTTGAGTTTTCTGTTTACTGCCATTACTTTGTGTTCACCACAGACTTCAAATTCCACAGCAATGGGCTGCTCTTATGCTCAGAGAATCATCTGACGTGCTATAAGGTTTTCCTCAATATTTCTGATCCATTTTCATCTTTTAGTAGTTCTCATAAGCCTGTGCAAAAATGGGGCCTGGCTCCATGCTCTTCCCTCTCCCAGTGGCAGTTTGGTGGTGCTCGCAGCTGATGCTCCACGCTCCTCACTGTCCGTCCCAGGCACATGTGCTTGCCTCGTGGGGGTAGGGCTTTCTCAGTATTCCTATCCCTTGTACCCATGAAAACCAAGCTCTGTTCTGTATTTGTAGTGGATCTTAGGTGGAAACAGTTTCCTTCACCTTACTCAATAGTAGCAGACCTCTATTTCATATTGATGAAGAATCCTGCTTATAAGAAGGCACAAGTAGGAAAGAGAGTTTTCTCCCTCTTCCTGAAGCCATGAATCTTTGTCTCTCTCTAGCCATCTGCTCTAAATTCTTTTCATGAGCACCGAAGAAGCCTGGGGAGGGAGCTTACAAGTGAGTGTGAATTCCCTTTGTGGTTGGCATGCCATCCCATGCTAGGCCTTTACAAATTTGTTAAAATATTACCCAATTTCTTCTTTCTTACTGTATGGCAGCCACCTTTTCCTGCTGTTCTTTCCCAGAGTGGAAACTGTTTGTGTATGATATCTCTCCTTTGTGAGACTTATCTGTCTTTGGAATTACTTGTCATGTCACTTCCTATTTTTCTGTTTTAATAATAAAAAATAACAAGTGGCAGTGAGGATAGGGTAAACTTCATCCTTGCTGGTATGAATCAAACCAGTGGGTCTATATCAAACTAAAAATCTCTGACCAGCAAAGGACACTGTCAACAAAACAAAAAGGCAACCTACAGTATAGAATATATTCATAAATGATTATCTGATGAGGGGTTAACATCCAAAATATATAAAAACTCATATGAAAGAATACCAAAAAGCCAAATAACCCAATTAAAAAATGGGCAGAAGACCTGAACAGACATTTTTCAAAGACATACAGATGGCCAACAGGTACATGGAAAGATGCTACACATTGCTAATCATCAGGGAAATGCAAATCAAAACCACAATGAGATATTGCTTCACACCAGTCAGAATGGTCACTATCTAAGAGACAAGAAATACAAAGTGTTGGTGAAGATGTGAAGAGGGAACCCTCCTTACACTGTTGGTTGGAGTGTAAATTGGAGCAGCCACTGTAGAAAGCTGTATGGAGATGCCTCAGAAAAACTAAAAATAGAAATACCATACAATCCAGTAACTCCAGTTCTGAAATTGACCTGAAAAAGCCAAAATCTCTGATTTGAAAAGACATATGCATCCCTATGTTTATTGATGCATTATTTACAATAGCCAAGATAGGGAAGTAACCAAAGTGTCCATCAATAGATGAATGGATAAAGAAGAAGTGCATATACACAAGGGAATACTATTCAGCCATAAAAAGAAGGAAATCCTGCCATTTGTGATAACATGGGTGAACCTAGAGAGTATAATGCTAAGTTGAATAAGCCAGGAGGAGAAGACAAATATCGATGATTTTGCTTATATGTGAAATCGTAAACAAAACGAACAAAACAACAGTAGACTCATAGACACTGAGAAGTGACTGGTGGTTGGGGGAAGGGTTTGGTTGGGTGGTTGGGAGAGAAACAGGGAGGCACAAAATCTCAATCATAATATAAATTGGTTACAGGGATGTAAGTGCAGCATGGAGAATATAGTAAATGATTCTGTAACATCTTTCTATGTTGACAGATATTAACTGCACTAGTTGGGGTGAGTAATAATGTGGGTTACTGTTAAATCACTATTATATACATGAAACCAATATAATATTGTATATCAAATATACTTCAATAAAGAAAAGAAACATAAAAAAATGCCACCCAGCTGTTGACTTTAAAATGGTTAATTTTGTATCATATCATGTGAATTTCACCTCAGTAAGAACAAAATGTTCAGGTGCTTAAGGAGGTGGAGTGGAAAGTAAAAACCATCTGATGGAGAAACAAGCTCCTGGAAGAGTCAGAAGATGGAAATAAAAGTGTTGACTGAAGATGTTAGATTTGGGCAGGAGTGATGCATGTGCCTTGGCTGGAGAAGAAAGAAGGTAGGGTCTTTGATCAGCAATGAGAAGAGTACTGCTAAAGAAATTCACCTAGATTATCTTTCACTTCTATTTTCGGTAGAAGTTAGATACAAGTGCAGAATATGAGGGCAGGGGTATAGTTTAGGCTTCAAAGCATTTGAACTATTTTTATTATTCCAGGATCTCAATTTTATTGGTCCAATACATAAATATTAAGATTTCCAGAAAAAAATACAAACGTGGGAATAGTTATCAAAAAATTAAAAATATTCAGAAAGAATGGAAATTATTCTGCAGATTGATATTTTATGCTAACTTTTAATCTCTAACATAGGACACATCCTTACAAAGTCATAGAATTCAAGGGGCCACGAATCATGAGGACAATCAGATTTACCAATTATTGAGGCAATTATTATTCATCAGAAGCAATAAAATAATGGAAAAATACATTAAAATTCTCATTAAATTAATTCTGTAGAATTCAGTACTGACACAAATTACCAGTCAAAAATGATAGTATGATAAAAAAGGCAAGCAAAGCTTCAAAATTTTTAATTCATGACAGAGTCAGTCAGGGAGTAGTTAGCATCTGTCTGATTGGGAAAATAGGTCCAGGCATATAATTGTTCCATATGTGGCCTTTCAACCCACACAACACTCTTTTTGTTCAGGATTCATTCCTTATTAGCATCTAAGATATGATTATTGCAATAAGTGAAAAAATAAAGTTGAGATATCAAATATAATGGTAAACCACCATGCTCCAAATTTTATCAGAACCAGTTCTGACACAGCTAATGACTGGCAGACACTTATCACATGGGGCTTTTCCTGTCTGAGATGCCCTGTAAACATCCATAGGAAAAAGGCCTACATCAAATTTATATATTTATAGATAAAAATATAGGCCATAAAAAAACTGTATTTCTTATTTATTTCTTCAAAATTAAATTTGATGGAAATTTAAAGTTAGAACCTCAATCTATAAAATAACACCACTACCCTAATTTGTGAAACACTTTTCATTTAATAAACATTTAAAAACATATTGTTTCACAATAAGTTATGAGTTTGTCAGGAAATAATGTTGCAATTTTAGAAAACACTGGCATCTGTAAAGATGAAATGATCTCAAGATGGAACCATGTTGTTAAAGTGTTTATGGGCTACTTCTGCCTCCGCATAGAATAATCTGCATAGTTGCTGTGTTATTTGAATTTCCTTCAGGAATAACTTCACTTAATAAGGCCAGGATAATGATGAACATAACAACTGAAGACTTTTTCTCCAACTGCTTCTTATTTATGCACATAGAAAATTGTTTTAGTAAAAAGTAAAGGATAAAGGCCAAATTCATTTGATATAGGTAAATGTCCACTATGCCCTTAATTTTAAAGTTTATGTGTATGCTATAGGATTTTTAAGAAAAAATTTCATAGATGAGTTCTCTTTCATTGCTGATCTGATAATAGTTTTAATAAATGAATTGAATTCTATCAACTATTTTCTGTATGTATTGACATGATCATATGATTTTCCATTTATTATCTTAATTTCCCAATTAAAATTTATGGTAATCTTTAAATAGACCAACTTTGTCATCATGTATTATCCTTTTTAAATATGGATGGATTTTGTTCAGTAAAATTATGTTAGAGACTTTTACATTTATGATCATAAACAAGATTAGGCAATATTTTCCTTTTCTGGAATATTCTTGTTAAAATTTGGAATGAAAGCTGTTATCTGCATAAAACCAAATTGTAAATGCTCAACTATTTTCTGTTACCTGTAAAAGCTTTTGCAACGTTGGTTTTCTATTTAATTAAATATTAGAAGGCTTCACCTTTAACCATCTAGAACTGAAATTTTCTTTGTGGGAAGGCTTTTATTTATAGACTCAATTTCAACATAAACTTTAGATTTTTCTATTTCTCCTTGTGTTCATTTTTAATTTATGGTTTCCTAGGAATTTCTCAAGTAGTTTTCATACTTCCAAAAAATTGCCCATCATATAATTTGATGTTTTTAATATCTGTAAAATCTGTAATAATGTTACCTTTTTTCATATATTGATAAAATTCTCATTCCTTCTCTTTTCTCTTTTGTAGGTTCTTTGAGAAGTAAAGTATTGATTTTATTGTTCCACTTTTAAAAATAATGTGTCTCTTTTCTCTCATTACTTTATGATTTTCTATGTATTGTTTGATCAGCAGGAGCTTCACCTCCACAACTGGGAAGACAGGACTAGTTGTGGTTTCCTGCATCTTTATCTTCGTTGATTTTTTATAAGTTGTACCTTAATGTTTTTCATTAGTGTCAGAAGATTCTTATCCTCCATCTCTTCAAATATTGGTTCTGTCCCACTTTCTTCTTTCTGGGACTCTGCATACATATATCTCATACTTTTAATCAAGTCCTAGATGTTTATTACATTTTTCAGTATTTTTTTTTTCTGATCTTTGTATTTCAGCTGAATCATTTTCTATTGACCTGTTCATTTCATTTCGTCTATTTTCTAGTGTGTCCAGTGTATTATTGAACTCTAAATTTCTAAATTTTGAGTTCTGAATTTCACATTTATGCTTTCTAGTTCCAGAATTTCCATTAAATTCTAATAGTTTACAGGGCTCTAGTAAAATTCTGCATATTACTATTTTCTTCATTTTTTAAATTTCTTTTTTTTCAAAAGATAGTTGATTAGTTCAATGTATGAATCACACCTGAATTTGTTTCTATGGGCTAGTTTCCCTTGTTTTGTTCCTGTTTTCTGCTGTTGTGAT
Organism: Smutsia gigantea; assembly: GCA_032199065.1. Taxonomy (NCBI): domain Eukaryota; kingdom Metazoa; phylum Chordata; class Mammalia; order Pholidota; family Manidae; genus Smutsia; species Smutsia gigantea. Next base: position 360,112 of record JAVSCE010008078.1, on the reverse strand, counting down.
AATTTTTAATAACATATAATACATATAATATACATTTTATTTATATATATTATGTGTGTGTGTACGTGTATATTATTTTTGTGTTATGTGTGTGTGCGTGTGTGTGTATATATATACACACACACGCACACACACACAGAGTGAAGTCTGTTGGCAAAAAATTCCTGAAGAGAAATGTTACACACAGAAAATTGGGTCACCTTGAAAAAAATCCCTTCTTCTCAAGATCTTGGCTCTTCAAGTCCTGGATGCCTTTAAACTGAAAATTTAGTAAATAAAAAAAATATATTATTGTTGTTCTTGGTCTGAATATTGCCCTGCTCACATGATATTCTATCACAGTTGGAAGTTTTGGGTGAATGGTCTTGCTGAAAGAAAAAATGTTTCTAAGCAAAGAGGGTCTGGAAGGGGTGTGTGTGTGATTTACAGTGGAAAGCCCTCAGAAAGCATACCAGAATCTTCAGGAGAAAAAAAAATCAGTTCTTCTCAGAGAAGACACACTCATCACATCTGGGTTCCTTGGATTATGCTAGTCATTTCATCTCCTATGCTGGGGAGAACTTTCAGAAGATGAAAGTCAGGGGCCAAGGAGTTATCTGTCCTTTATTTTCTCACCTACAGGGAGAAGTGACTTGGGTTACCACTATAGAATATTTGACCCTGGAAGTAACATACAAACACTAATGCATAGCCCTCTTGATTTATTACAAATATCGAATCTCCTCAGAATATTTTGTTTAAAATTTTTATAAAGTGTTTTTGCTTGGCTTTTCCACTGCTTTCCAATGTCTCCGTTTGAGATTAATATCTGCAAAAAGTATAAATATTGTTTTTCTTCCATGACAGGAAGTATCCTTACATGTGGGGTTTGCTATGGTCCTAAAACTTAACTGAAACTGGATGCTTTCCATGAGTATGGATATTAAAAATATTTTGTGAGTTATTTCTAATAGTTTGACTCAGTTGGGCAAATATAAGATATGATTGTTGTCCTTGTTCTCAAAAATATACCTTCATCTTGATACTTTGTATACTTATTTTGGAATTTCTTGCCCAGTTAGCTTAAAAAAAAAGAAATATTGAAAATGTTTCTGACTCAGGCTGGTATTCTGGCTGTGTTTCTTCTTCATCAAGTGTAATCACTTCGTATTGGTAAAACTACAGGCTAAGCTGCTATATCCAACCCCAAACTATAATTATATTCTCCAAAAATCTAGTATCTTATTTTCCTTTTGTTTAATAGCCTGGGGATATTGAGAAGCTACATGTAAACATACTGATAGGCTGTTCTGTTTCACGTGGTCATGCAAATCTACCTTATTGGTCCATCAACCAATTAGGTTATGTATCTGCTCTATCATCTGCATAGTCAGTGAGGATAAGGTTCCATCTTACTAGCACACTGTTTTATGTTACAGCTTTGTGAAGGTCAAAAGAGGAAAGGGATTACCCATCTAATCAGTTTATGGGCAAGACTCAGACATTATAAGCATAGCTTTTGCTCATATTCCATTGGAAAGAGCTTAATCACATAACCAAATGGATTTGTGAGGGGGTCTGGGAAATACAGTCTCTAGGTTAGTGGCATGGGCTTGGCTAAAGCCAAGGGAGGTCTATTCCTGAGGATTAGAAGGAAAGACTTTATGTTGGGAGATAATTTGCCATTTTTGGCCTAGGGTCTATCAGGATGTCATAATTTTCTTATGTTATTGTGATGCTATAAAGACTTTAAAGGACTGTCAGAATTTTTGCTTGAGCTCTGCACCTAAGAACCTCTGTTATATTCTCCCTTTCTCAAAGGGTTTGGGATTTTAATTTTTTGTATTTTCAGTCTCTTCCATTCTTGTATGACAGCCATAGTGCTGGCTGGGAATCTTGGCTTTGTAGCAAAAATATAAGATTACTCTCTCATATTTAGCCAAAATATAAGATTTCTCTCTTACTTCAAAGCGAGTCTGAGTAAATCAGTACCTAGACTGGCTGATACATGTATAGGATTCTGGGGCCTAACGCTGGGTCATAGAAACAGGAAGACTGAAGGGCTGTAAACTATGTGAATTATTGAGAGTATCACAGGAAGTTCAAATGTACAGTCAGCTGCCATGTGAGCAGTGGGTAATTGATAAAATGGTAAGTTAAAACACATGGCATGTTTACTCATGAATTTAGTGGAGGAGACAGATATTAATTAAATCTCTGCTAGTGAGTATATTGTTGGTATATGAAGAGGATATACTGAAACAAAAATAAGTTTATATGAGGACTCAACAAAGGAAGCTGATTTAGACTGAAGGGTCTAGAAAGGAATTCTTGCATTCATTGAGAACTTGTTCCCTTTTCTTCCTAGCAGTGGAACTAGACTATATCCTCTGGTTTCTCTGAAGCTAGGTGTGCCAGTGTGACTTATTCCAACCAGTCAGATTTGAGGTGAATTGTGTCCCATTCAGAGCTGACTCTGTTAAGAGAGGGTGTGTTTCTTCTTGTTAACTTCATCTTTCTACTGGCTAAATACAATACAATGAGGCCATAAAGGATAGTGGAGCAACAGCATAGGAGTAAATTATCGTATAAAAATAAAATTCTATTGTGTTTTACATTTGGGGTGTATTTGTTATAGCATCTAGCTTTAAACAATACATCATGTCACCATACCCTTTATAACAAAGTTGTAACTTACATTGGTATAAGCACTACCATTAGATTCCAAAGCAGCTCATCTATTAACTGTCCCAAGACTATGATTTGGTTGGAAAAAGTTTTGAGTAATTTAATTCTGTTCCTGAGCAGGCCAGTTTCATGTGTGTGTCACCTTTATAGTTGAACAGTGATCTACACTTAGAAGGACTTTTCCCCTGGTTTAATGTTCTGCTGCAACCATCTTGAAAGTCTTAGTAAGTTTTGAACAAGGGGCCCCTCATTTCATTTTCCACTGGGTCTTTCAACTTATATAGCTGGTCATGCTACTGGGACTGAGTAAATGAGAATGTTCCTGCTGTTCCAGAGGAATTTGAGTGGATTTTTAATAACAGGTTAGGGTAAGTAAATATTATTGTCAAAGTCAGTGTAAATTCCATGCACAATGATAAAAAGTGAAGCAGAAACAAAAGTCAGGTGAAAGGGCAAACAATAATATGAAGGAAAAGGGCCGTGAAAGAAGAAGGTTATGGAGTGGCCAGTGTCTTGAAAGAATTTAGTATTTGTTCTTCTTCTGACCCGGGTTTTCAAGTTCTTGTTTTCAAAAAGTTTTTCATAAATTTTGACTGCTTCTTATACTCAAGCAAAAGAGCTTGATAAATACGTGTCTCAGGCTACCTTATGTGCTAATTTCCCATCCTGGTAAAATGCACTTGCTGCTAGGAAATATCATGACTGGAAAGGTTAGAAGACCCCAGTGCTATATTTTTTTCATAACTGTGGCCCCAGGTGAATGGACACCAGCACATTCTGGCTACCTGTGGAACTGTGCAGCATTAGAGCTACATCCAGATCTAGAGAGGTTGTATAAATCAGAATTTAGCACTTGTCAAGTGTTCTTCTGGGAGCTAGAATTTGTTAATATTTTTTCTTTGACCTGGTTTTGCAACTCCTCTGGATTCAGAATTCAAGATCTACATTCTAGATGGCTTTATTAACATGCAGTCCCACACAGACTGGAGGTACTGCCTCAGTGGGATATATCCATGGTCCTGAAATGTAAAAATACTTATTTAGAGTTTTGTTAAGATAAATGATGATGGTCTTCACTGCTAGACCCAAATAGTTTATTGCTTTTTATTAAATACAGAAAAAAACCCCAAGAATACCAAGACATAATTATAACAAAAAAATGTTCCCCTTTAGTCTTTTATCCCTACCCAAAATAATTTTGAGTCATAATAAAACATAACTTCACTGATTTTAAAATCATTTTGAAAGATTTCATATGCTTTGAAAAATACTGACTGACAGTGTTTGAATAAAACCCAATTTTTCACAAGTAAGGGAGGAGTAACTACATGGCAAATATCCAAAATACTCCACACACTTAAAATAGGATTCTCAGTTCTCTTGAATACTACCAGCAAATGGAAAAACTTCAAAATATCCATAAGTAACCTCACTTTTATATGGGTGAAAAGACTTACCCTAGTTTCTGTTTTCTATTTACTTAACAACAAAATTCTCTAAGCCTGTAGATCCCAAATGAATTTTAAGGTGTTTAACTTTCAACATTATACAGAGAATTTTTATCTTTCTCTTATACGTAAACAGTGTGCCCATTTCATTCTGTAGCTATTGTACATAAACATTTGGTTTGGCATTATGAGACTTGCATTCAAATGGCAAATGTCCATATTACTGCTTGTCATGTCACCTTGGCCAAAGCATATCATTCCTGTATCCATGAGCTTCATTTTCTTATTTTCAGAATATGAGTTAAACTTACGTAGTGTTAATGGGGAACAGGAAAGTGGTAAGGTATTTGGAAGCATGCAATGACATTTTCTGTATGAATACAGATACTCAATAATAGTTAAACTGAATAATTTAGTTGCTTTTTGTCAGCATTAAAAAGCAGGTTTACACTCTGAAAGTCCTCATCATTTATTTTGTTTTGCTATAATTAATATACAATTACATAAACAAAATTATGGTTACTAGACTCCCCCTATTATCAACTCCCCACCACATACCCCATTGCAGTCACTATCCATCAGTGTAGTAAGATGCTACAGAGTCACTACTTGTCTTCTCTGTGTTATAATGTCTTCCCCCACTACATTATGTGTGCAAATTGTAATGACCATTTTTCCCCCTTATTCCTCCCTTCCCACCAATCCTCCCCAGTCTCTTTCCCTTTGGTAACTGTTAGTCCATTCTTGGGTTCTGTGAGTCTGCTGCTGTTTTGTTCCTTCAGTTCTTGCTTTGTTCTTATACTCCACAGATGAGTGAAATTATTTGATACTTGTCTTTCTCCGCCTGGCTTATTTCACTGAGCATAATACCCTCTAGCTCCATGCATGTTGTTGCAAATGGTAGGATTTGTTTTCTTCTTATGGCTGAACAATATTCCATTCCGGATATGTACCACATCTTTATCCGTTCATCTACTGATGGACACTTAGGTTGCTTCCATTTCTTGGCTATTGTAAATACTGCTGCGATAAACATGGGTGCATCTGTCTTTTTCAAACTGGGCTGCTGCAGTCTTAGGGTAAATTCCTAGGAGTGGAATTCCTGGGTCAAATGGTATTTCTATTTTGAGTTTTTTGAGGAACCTCCATACTGCTTTCCACAATGGTTGAACTAATTTGCATTCCCACCAGCAGTGTACGAGGGTTCCCTTTTCTCCACATCCTCGCCAACATTTGTTGTTGTTTGTGTTTTGGATGTTGGCTATCCTTACTGGTGTGAGGTGATATCTCATTGTGGTTTTAATTTGCATTTCTCTGATGATTAGGGATGTGGAGCATCTTCTTATCTGCCTGTTGCCCATCTGAATTTCTTCTTTGGAGAAGTGTTTGTTCAGCTCCTCTGCCCATTTTTTAATTGGCTTATTTGCTTTTTGTTTGTTGAGGTGCATGACCTCTGTATATAATTTGGATGTTAACCCCTTATTGGATATGTCGTTTATGAATATATTCTCCCATACTGTAGGATGTCTTTTTGTTCTACTGATGGTGTCCTTTGCTGTACAGAAGCTATTCAGCTTGATATAGTTCCACTTGTTCATTTTTGCTTTTGTTTCCCATGCCCGGGGAGATATGTTCATAAAGAATTCGCTCATGTTGATGTCCAAGAAATTTTTGCCTATGTTTTTTTCTAAGAGTTTTATGGTTTCATGACTTACATTCAGGTCTTTGATCCATTTGAGATTACTTTTGTGTATGGGGTTAGAAAATCCAGTTTTATGCCTTTACATGTAGCTGTCCAGTTTTGCCACCACCAGCTGTTGAAGAGGCTATCATTTCCCTATTGTATATCCGTGGCTCCTTTATCGTATATTAATTGACTATATATGATTGGACTTATATCTGGGCTCTCTAGTCTGTTCGATTCGTCTATTGGTCTGTTCTTGTGTTAGTACCAAATTGTCTTGATTACTGTGGCTTTGTAGTAGAGCTTGAAGTCAGGGAGCCAATTCCCCCTGATTTATTCTTCCTTTTCAGGATTGCTTTGGCTATTCGGGGTCTTTTGTGGTTCCCTATGAATTTTAGAACTATTTGCTCTAGTTTATTGAAGAATGCTGTTGGTATTTTGATAGGGGTTGTATTAAATCTGTAGATTGCCTTAGGCAGGATGGCATTTTGACAATACTAATTCTTCCTATCCCTGAGCATGGGATGTTTTTCCATTTATTGGTATCTTCTTTAATTTCTCTCATGAGTTTCTTGAAGTTTTCAGAGTATAGGTCTTTCACTTCCTTGGTTAGGTTTATTTCTAGGTATTTTATTCTTTTTGATGCAATTGTGAATGGAATTGTTTTCCTCATTTCTCTTTCCGCTAGTGCATCATTAGTGTATAGAAATGCAACAGATTTCTGTGTATTAACTTTGTATCCCACAACTTTGCTGAATTCAGATATTAGATCTAGTAGTTTGGGAGAGGATTCTTTAGGGTTTTTTATGTACAATATCATGTCATCTGCAAACAGGGACAGTTTGACTTCTTCCTTACCAGTCTGGATACCTTCTATTTCTTTGTGTTATCTGATTGCTGTGGCTGGGACCTCCAGAACTATGTTGAAAAAAGTGGGGAGAGTGAGCATCCATTTTCCCGATCTCAAAAGAAAAGTTTTCAGCTTCTCACTGTTAATTATAATACTGGCTGTGGGTTTGTCTTATATGGCCTTTATTATGTTGAGGTACTTGCCCTCTATACTGATATCGTGGAGAGTTTTTATCCTGAATGTATGTTGAATTTTGTCAGAAGATTTCTGTGCATCTATGGAGATAATCATGTGATTTTTGTCCTTCTTTTTGTTGATGTGGTAGATAATGTTGGTGGATTTTCAAATGTTGTACCATCCTTGCATCCCTGGGATGAATCCCACTTGATCAAGATGGGTGATCTTTTTGATGTGTTTTTGAATTCAGGTTGCTAATATTTCGTTGAGTGTTTTTGCATCTAAGTTCATCATGGATATTGGTCTTTAATTTTCTTTTTTTGTGCTGTCTTTGCCTGGTTTTGGTATTACAGTGATGTTGGCCTCATAGAATGAGTTTGGGAGTATTCCCTCCTCTTCTACTTTTTGATAAAAGTTAAGGAGGATGGGTATTAGGTCTTCATTAAATGTTTGATAAAATTCAGCAGTGAAACCATCTGTTCCAGAGGTTTTGTTCTTAGGTAGTTTTTGGATTACCAATTCAATTTCCTTGCTGCTAAGTCATCTATTCAGATATTCTGTTTCTTCCTCAGTCAGCCTTGGAAGGTTGTACTTTTCTAGAAAGTTGTCTATTTCTTCTAGGTAATCCAGTTTACTACCATACAATTTTTCATAGTATTCTCTCATAATTCTTTGTATTTCTGTGGTGTCCTTAGTGATTTTTCTTTTCTCATTTCTGATTCTGTTTATGTGTGTAAACTCTCTTTTTTTCTTGATAAGTCTGGCTATGGGTTTATCTATTTTCTTTATTTTCTCAAAGAAACAGCTCCTGCTTTCATTGATTCTTTGTATTATTTTATTCTTCTCAATTTTATTTATTTCTGCTTTAATCCTTATTATGTCCCTGCTTCTACTGACTTTGGGCATCATTTGTTCTTCCTTCTCTAGTTTCATTAATTGTGAGCTTAGAGTGTTCATATGGGATTGTTCATCTTTCCTGACGTAGGCCTGTATTGCAATATACTTCCCTCTTGGCATGGCATTTGCTGCATCCCACAGATTTTGCCGTGTTGAATTATTGTTGACATTTTTCTCCATATATTGCTTGATCTCTGTTTTTATTTTGTCATTGATTATTTAGGAGCATGTTATTAAGCCTCTGTGTGTTTGTGGGCTTTGTTTTCTTTGTGTAATTTATTTCTACTTTCATGTCTTTGTGATCTGAGAAACTGGTTGGTACAATTTCAATCTTTTTGAACTTACTGAGGCTCTTTTTGTGGCCTAGCATATAATCTATTCTTTTTTTATATATAATTTATTTTTGGTATCACTAATCTACAATTACATGTGCAACATTATGGTTATTAAACTACCCCCTCCATCAGGTCCCCCCCCCATTACAGTCACTGTCCATCAGCGTAGTGACATGCTATAGAATCACTACTTGTCTTCTCTGAGTTGTACAGCCCTTCCCATACCCCCCCAACATTGCATCTGATAATTGTAATGCCCCTTTTTCCCTCTTACTCCTCCCTTCCCACCCATCTTCCCCAGTCCTTTGGTAACTATTAGTCCATTCTTGGGTTCTCTGAGTCTGCTGCTGTTTGTTCCTTCAGTTTTTTTTCTTTGTTCTTATACTCCACATATGAGTGAAATCATTTGATACATGTCTTTTTCGGCATGGCTTATTTCACTGAGCATAATACCCTCTAGCTCCATCCATGTTGTTGCAAATGGTAGGATTTGTTTTCTTCTTATGGCTGAATAATATTCCATTGTGTATATGTACCACATCTTCTTTATCCATTCATCTACTGATGGACACTTAGGTTGCTTCCATTTCTTAGCTATTGTAAATAGTGCTGCGATAAACATAGGGGTGCATCTGTCTTTTTCAAACTGGGCTGCTGCGGTCTTAGGGTAAATTCCTAGGAGTGGAATTCCTGGGTCAAATGGTATTTCTATTTTGAGTTTTTTGAGGAACCTCCATACTGCTTTCCACAATGGTTGAACTAATTTGCAGTCCCACCAGCAGTGTAGGAGTGTTCCCTTTTCTCCACATCCTCGCCAACATTTGTTGTTGTTTGTGTTTTGGATGTTGGCCATCCTCACTGGTGAGAGGTGATATCTTATTGTGGTTTTAATCTGCATTTCTCTGATAATTAGTGATGTGGAGCATCTTTTCATGTGCCTGTTGGCCATCTGAATTTCTTCTTTAGAGAAGTGTCTATTCATGTCCTCTGCCCATTTCTTAATTGGATTATTTGCTTTTTGTTTGTTAAGATGCGTGAGTTCTTTATATATTTTGGATGTCAACCCTTTATCAGATACGTCATTTATGATTATATTCTCCCATACTGTAGGATGTCTTTTTGTTCTACTGATGGTGTCCTTTGCTGTACAGAAGCTTTTCAGCTTGATATCGTCCCACTTGTTCATTTTTGCTTTTGTTTCCCTTGCCCGGGGAGATATGTTCATGAAGAGGTCGCTCATGTTTATGTCTAAGAGATTTTTGCCTATGTTTTTTTCTAAGAGTTTTATGGTTTCATGACTTACATTCAGGTCTTTGATCCACCTTGAGTTTACCTTTGCGTTTGGGGCTAAACAGTATTCCAGTTTCATTCTCTTACATGTAGCTGTCCAGTTTTTCCAACACTAGCTGCTGAAGAGGCTGTCATCTCCCCATTGTATTTCCAAGGCTTCTTTATCAAATATTAATTGACTGTATATGTTTGGGTTAATGTAAGGATTTTCTATTCTGTTCCACTGGTCTGTGGGTCTGTTTTTGTGCCAATACCAAATTGTCTTGATTACTGTGGCTTTGTAGTAGAGCTTGAAGTCAGGGAGTGTAATTCCCCTGTTTTATTCCTCCTTCTCAGGATTGCTTTGGCTATTCGGGGTCTTTTGTGGTTCCATATGAATTTTAGAATTATTTGTTCCAGTTCATTGAAGAAAGCTGTTGGTAGTTTGATAGGGATTGCATTGAATCTGTAGATTGCTTTAGGTAGTATAGCCATTTTGACAATATTTATTCTTCCTAGCCAAGAGCATGGGATGAATTTCCATTTGTTAGTGTCCTCTTTAATTTCTCTTAGGAGTGTCTTGTAGTTTTCAGAGTACAGGTCTTTCACTTCCTTTGTTAGGTTTATTCCTAGGTGTTTTATTCTTTTTGATGCAATTGTGAATGTAATTGGTTTTCTAATTTCTCTTTCTGTTAGTTCTTCATTAGTGTATAGGAAAGCAACAGATTTGTGTGTGTTAATTTTGTATCCTGCAGCTTTGCTGAATTCAGATATTAGTTCTAGTAGTTTTGAAGTGGAGTCTTTAGGTTTTTTATGTACAGTATCATGTCATCTGCAAATAGTGACAATTTGACTTCTTCTTTACCAATTGGAGGCCTTGTATGTCTTTGTTTTGCCTAATTGCCATGGCTAGGACCTCCTGTACTATGTTGAATAACAGTGGGGAGAGTGGGCATCCCTGTCTTGTTCCTGATCTTTGATTTTTTTCTATTGTTTTATTCTTCTCAGTTTTATTTATTTCTTCTCTGATCTTTATTATGTCCCTCCTTCTGGTTACTCTGGGCCTCATTTGTTCTTCTTTTTTCAATTTCAGTAATTATGTCTTTACACTATTCATTTGGGAATGTTCTTCCTTCTTTAAATAGGTCTGGATTGCAGTATACATTCCTCTTAGAACTGCCTTTGCTGTGTCCCACAAAAGTTGTGGCTTTGTGTTGTTATTGTCATTTGTCTCCATATATTTTTTGATTTCTGTTTTGATTTGGTTGTTAACCCATTGATTAATTAGGGGAATGTTGTTAAGTCTCCATGTATTTGTGAGCCTGTTTGGTTTCTTTCTAAAATTTATTTCTAGTTTTATACCTTTGTTATCTGAGAAGTTGGTTTGTAGGATTTCAATATTTTTGAATTTACTGAGGTTCTTTTTGTGGCCTAGTATGTGTTCTATTCTGGAAAATGTTCCAGTGCACTTGAGAAGAATGTGTATCCTGCTGCTTGGGTGTAGAGTTCTGTAGGTGGCTTTTAGGTCCATCTGTTCTAGTGTGTTGTTCAGTGCCTCTGTGTCTTTACTTATTCTCTGTCTGGTTGATCTGTCCTTTGGTGTTAGTGGTGTGTTGAGGTCTCCTAAAATGAATGCATTGCTGTCTATTTCCTCCTTTAATTCTGTTAGTATTTGTTTCACATATTCTGGCGCTCCTGTATTGGGTGCATATATATTTATAATGGTTATATCTTCTTGTTGGACTGACCCCTTTATCATTATGTAATGTCCTTCTTTATCTCTTGCTGCTTTCTTTGTTTTGAAGTCTATTTTGTCTGATACAAGTACTGCCACACCTGCCTTTTTCTCTTTGTCGTTTGCATGAAATATCTTTTTCTATCCCTTCACTTTTAGTTTGTGTATATCTTTGGGTTTGAGGTGAGTCTCTTGTAAGCAGCATATAGATGGGTCTTGCTTTTTTATCCATCCTGTTACTCTGTCTTTTGATTGGTGCATTCAGTCCGTTTACATTTAGGGTGATTATTGATAGATATGTACGTATTGCCATTGCTGGCTTTAGATTTGTGGTTACCAAAGGTTCAAGGGTTGCTTCTTTACTGTCTAACAATCTAACTTAACTTTCTTGTTAAGTTATTGTAAACACCGTGTGATGTTTCTTTATTTCTCTCCCTTCTTATTCTTCCTCCTCCATTCTTTATATACTAGGTGTTTTATTCTTTGCCTTTAGTTAGTATTTGGAGGGTCTGCTTTCTTTGCTATGATTTTATTTTCTCTGGTGACAGCTTTTTAGCCTTGGGGGTGCTTCCCTCTAGAGCAGTCCTTTTAAGATATCCTGTAGTGGTGGTTTATGAGAGGCAAACTCTCTCAACTTTCATTTGTCTGGAGATTGTTTTATCCCTCCATCATATTTAAATGATAATCTTGCTGGATACAATATTCTTGGTTCGATGTCCTTCTGTTTCATAACGTTAAATATATCATGCCATTCTCTTCTGGCCTGTAAGGTTTCTGTTGAGACGTATGATGATTGTCTGATGGGTTTTCCTTTGTAGGTGATCTTTTTTCTCTCTCTAGCTGCCTTTAATACTCTGTCTTTATCTTTGATCTTTGCCATCTTAATTATTATGTGTCTTGGTGTTGTCTTCCTTGTGTGTCTTGTGTTAGGAGATCTGTGGGTTTCCGTGGATTGCGAGACTATTTCCTTCCCCATCATGGAAAGTTTTCAGCAGTTATTTCTTCAAAGACACTTTGTATTTCTTTTTCTCTCTCTTCTTCCTCTAGTACTCCTACAATGCGAATATTGTTCCATTTGGATTGGTCACACAGTTCTCTTAATATTCTTTCATTCCTAGAGATCCTTTTATCTCTCTCTGCCTCAGCTTCTCTGTATTCCTGTTCTCTGATTTCTATTCAATTAACAGTCTCTTGCATCTCATCCAGTCTGCTGTTAAGCCCATTGATCGCTTGTCTGATTTCTGCATTGTCTTTCCTCACTTCCCTCACTTCCTCCCTCAGCTCTTGCACATTTCTCTGTATATCCATCAGCATGGTTATTACTTTTGTTCTGAATTCTTTTTCAGTAAGACCGTGCATTTCCATCCCTTCAGGCTCTCTCTCTGGTGTCGTCTGGTTGATCTTAGTCTGGACTATATTCCTGTCTTTTCATGGCTATAGAAGTGGTCGCTGGTAGTTGCGACATATGTCAGCTTGGCTCTTGAAGACTTTAGAAAGAAAAAGAAAAAAAAGAGAGAAAGAAAGAAAGAAAAAAAGAAAGAAAAGAAAAGAAAAAAGAAAGAGGAGAAAAAACAAAAAACAAAAGAACACACACAAAAAAATGCCCACCGGTAGTAGATTCTGTGGGGATGCTGTAGGTGACGCTGTTGCTCCACTATTCTGCATCCATGGCCGCGCCGCTCTGCAGGGCCCTTTATAGCTCTGGCTGAGGTGGGAACAAATGGGAGGCTGTTGATCTCTGTGAGAAGTCTAAGTGGAGCCACCCTTTGCCAGTTGCCAGCTAAGGGGTCCGAAACTCCCCAGGACTCCCAGCCTGCTGGGCTGAGTGTCCCAGGGCAATCCGGCTCCTCCGCTGGGCTCCTGTCTTTTTAAGACTGCTCAAAAAAAGCGTGCAGTTTTCTTTTTTTTTTCCTTCCTGGGAGCCGGCTGCAAGCACCCTGGGGCGTTCCCACTCAGATCCTGCACCCTCTGTCTCTCCAATGTCTGCTACACCATGTGATGTGTGTCAGCACTCCCCGTGCAGATCACCAGGGCTGGTTATTTTGCAAGGTGAACTTCCACTCCCTCCCGGCTCTGAATCCTCTCCTCCCGCCAGCGCGCTGGGGTGGGTGAGTGCTTGGGTCCCGCTGAGTCGCGGCTCAGTGTCTTACCCGCCTTGCGGGGTGCCGTGTCCTCTCATGTGTAGCTGCACGCTGTGCGCTTTCCTGTGTATTCTGGTCTCTCTTTTAGCAATAGTTGTATTTGCTGTATTTTCATAGATTTATATAGTTTTGGGAGGACATTTTTCCCACCCTGCTCACGCCGCCACCTTCCTGGAAGTCCCCTCCCAGGTATTTTTTATATAATCTATTCTTGAAAATGTTCCATGTGCCCTTGAGAAGACTGTGTATCCTATTGCTTCCGGATGAAGTGTTCTGTAGGTGTCTGTTATGTCCATCTGTTCTAATACATTGTTCAGTGCCTCTGTCTCTTTACTTATTTTGTATCTGGTTGATCTGTCCTGTGGAGTGAGTGGTGTGTTGAAGTCTCAAAATAAATGCATTGCATTCTATTTCTCCCTTTAATTCTGTTAGTATTTGTTTCCCATATGTAGGTGATCCTGTTTTCAGTGGATAGATATTTATAATAGGTATAACCTCTTGTTGGACTGACCCCTTTATCATTATGTAATGTCCTTGTCTCTTGTACTTCCTTTGTTTTGAAGTCTAGTTTGCCTGATACAAGTAGTGCAACTCCTGCTTTTTTCTCCCTATTAATTGCATGAAATATCTTTTTCCATCCCTTTACTTTCAGTCTGTGTATGTCTTTGGGTTAGAAGTGAGTCTTTTGTAGGCAGCAAATAGATGGGTCTTGTTTTTTTGTCCATTCAGTGACTCTGTGTCTTTTGTTTGGTGCATTCAGACCATTTACATTTGAGGTGATTATCGATAGGTATGTACTTCTTGCTATTGCAGGCTTTAGATTCATGGTTACCAAAGGTTCAAGGGTTATTCCCTTCCTATCTAACAGTCTAATTTAACTTACTTTATATGGTATTACAAGCACAACCTAAAGGTTCTTTTTTTCCTCCTTTTTCTTTCTCCTCCATTCTTTATATGTTACACATCATATTCTGTACTCTTTGTCCATCCCTTGATTGACTTTGGGGGTAGTTGATTTGATTTTGCATTTGCTTCGTAATTAATTGTTCTACTTTGCTGTGGTTTTATTTCCCCTGGTGACATGTATTTAGCCTTAGAAATACTTCCATCTATAATAGTCCCTCCAAAATTCACTGTAGAGGTGGTTTGTGGGGGATAAATTCTCTCAGCTTTTGCTAATCTGAAAATTGTTTAATCACTTCTTCAAATTTAAATGATAACCTTGCTGGGTAGAGTATTTTTGGTTCAAGGCCGTTCTTCTTTATTGCATTAAATATATCATGCTACTCCCTTCTGGCCTGTAAGGTTTCTGTTGAGAAATCTGATGATAGCCTGATGGGTTTTCCTTTGTATGTGATCTTTTTTCTCTCTCTAGCTGCTTTTAAAAGTCTGTCTTTATCCTTGATTTTTGCCATTTTAATTATTATATGTCTTGATGTTGTCTTCCTTGAGTCCCTTATGTTGGAAGATCTGTGCACCTCCATGTCTTGAGAGACTATCTCCTTCCCCATATTGGGGAATTTTGAAAATTTCAACCTCCTCAATAACTGTTTCTATCCATTTTCTCTCTCTTCTTCTTCTGGTATCCTTATAAGGTGGATATTGTTGTGTTTGGATTGGTTGCACAGTTCTCTCAATATTCTTTCATTCTTAGATATCCTTTTTTCTCTCTGTACCTCAGCTTCTTTTTATTCCTTTGTCTAATTTTTATTCCATTTACTGTCTCTTCTACTACATCTAATCTGCTTTTAAATCCCTCCATTGTATGTTTCATTTCAGATATAGAATTTCTTAATGACTGAATCTCTGTCTTAAATTCATTCTTGAGTTCTTGAATATTTTTCTGTACCTCCATGAGCATATTTATGATTTTTATTTTAAACACTCTTTTCAGGAAGATTGGTGAGTTCAGTTTCATTTGGCCCTTTTTCTGGGGTTTTTGAAATGTTGGTCTGAATCAGGTTCCTTTAATGTTTCATAATTCTAATTGTTGCCCTCTAGTGCCCAGAGGCTCTAGTCTCTGCAGCTGTTCAGCTCCTAGATTGAGGTTGGGAGTCATAGGGGAGCGGCACTGGTGCCTGTGGGTAGGAAAGAGCTGTTCCCTGATTCCTGTCTGCAGTGCCTGTGTCCAGTATCAGAGCCAGTGGGCCAAGCGCACAGGTGTAAGCCTCTGTGCTTGGCGTATCTAGCTGTTGTAGGCGGGGCCTCCGTTTGGCTGGCCTGATGCCAGTACAGTAACTGCCTGATTGCGAGGAGGTGCCAGAAGGCCAGGAGGAAGGCACAGCAGGCTGCGTGTCACAGTGGGGGGCCTTGGATCTGAGTAGGCATCCAGTGGGATGGAGCACCTGAAGCTCCTCAAATTTCCCTATCTGATTGGCAGAGTATTCCCAACCTTGTCCACCTATCCCTTCTCCTGCGTAGCAAGCTCCATGCAAACCCTGCCCCTTCAGCAGCCCTCTTGCTGCTAGGAATCCTCTCAGACTGCCTGCCTTTCCTTTGTCCCAAAGTGGCCAGATGTGGATCCCCGTCCTCCACCAATGGTCAGAATCTCAGTCTCTCAAGCACTCCGCCTGTGCCAGCTCCCCAACCCCACCAACCTCAGAGCACCACACAATGTAGGTTTGTGCTCCAAAGCACCCTTCCAGGGCTCGGTATTCAGCAGTCTTAGGCTTCCTCCCCCTCCCCACTCCATTTCTCTTCCTCCTGCCAGTAACTTAGGTGGGGGAAGGGCTCAGGTCCAGCTGGATCAAGGCCTTCGTATGCTATCCAGTTTCGTTAGTTCTCCTCTGTTCATGAGGTCTGTATGCAGTCTGGTGCAGCCTTTTTACCTGTTGCTGTTTTAGGGCTAGTTGTATTAACTATATTTTCACACTATATGTGGTTTTGGGAGGAATTGTCTGGATTACCTCTCATACCACCATCTTGAATCCCCTCAGTCCTCATCATTTTTAATTAAGGATTTCAGGGTAGTAACCAAAGCTCTCTCAACACAACTGCCTTTTGTGTCCTCAAAAATATTTCTCCTTACTTTATCCAATGTCAATCCAACATGTAAACTATTTTAACATATAATAAAAACAAGCCCAGACTAAGGAAGGTTTTATTCAAAAAGACTATAGTAGAGGGAGAGTACTGTGACATAAAATCTATGAGTATCTTAGAGTGAAGAGAGAATTGGAGAAGCAAACAAAACAAGGCTAAAAAGAACGAGGTTTGGTGGTGAGGGTGAGTAGGGGGAATGATCAAAGAACTGAACAGAAAATGTTTTTGTGGTCAGCTAATTTTCAGAAAATGATTTTAATAGAGCATTGTCCTGCATTTCAGTGCTTAAGCTAAGTGTGGGTCAAAGTTCAGGGGCCTGGGTAAAGGAGAGAAGCCTGACTAGTTTGGTCAAATTAGTATTTGGTGAGCATTTGGTCAAACCCAAGAGTAACAAGCCAAACATTAAGCAGTAGTGTTTTTTTCGTAATACTGTATGTCTTTGGGCTGTTATGATGTGATAGAATGTCTTAATTGAGTATCTTAAACAACAGTTTATTTCTCATCTTTCTGGAGACTGGAAGTCTAAGATCAGACTGGCAATATAGTTGTATTCCTGGTGGAGGCCTCCTCCTGGTTATAGATGGCTATCTTCTCGTGTCCTTACTTGGTAGAGAGAGAGATTATCTCTCATTTCTCTCTTCCTATAAGGACACCAACCTCATCCTGATGATGCCGCTCTCATGACAGCAGCTACTTATGCCCAGGTCAAATCTGGAGGATGTGATCAAGAGAAACCCCTGCAGGACACTTTTCTCTCTGGTCTTATGAGAGGCTGGATAACAGGGTAGAAGATCTACAGAACTAAGATCAGAAAGTAATAAATCTTCCTAGGGAATACCAGAGAGGTCTCAGGCACTTTGGAGAAGGGCAATAGTGTCTCTCTGACCCTCAAACTATATATATATATTTATAGTTATATATATAATTAGTTGTTTTATCAAAACCTCTGAAACTTAGACATCTTGATCACCCATAAGTCTACTTAAGAACAGCAGGTATGATACTGAGCACGGATGTTACATTTATGTTGTGAATAATATTACTAACTTTCCATTTGACATATACAAATGTTCCCTATTTTCATTTCTATTTATGATTAGAATTTTTGCTACATTTTTTACTGCTTCAATTATAGGTAAGATTTTTTAATGTAAAAATATAACAATTATATATGGGAATGAAATTATGTCTTTTGTTTCAGATGAAGGGGATATTGTGTGTGCGCTTGTCTGGTGTAGTTTGTGGAAACTATAGAGTCACCTGGTACTTCTTAAATATAGTAATACACTGATCAAACTAAGATAATTTGATGGTAAACCATTCATCAAGGGTTCTTTTTTTAAAGCTGAGTTTTGAAGCTTCCCATTGTGAACAGAACTTATCTTAAGGTTGTCATTTTTACATAAGAGTTGCCAGCATCACATATGATATTGAAACTCCTCTTGCTGAAGTCAGCAATAACTGCTACATCGCCAGAGGCAATGGCCTGTTTTCTCTCTTGTCCTTCGTGTCTCTGACATTTGACACTGTTTACTTAATCTTCCTTCCTGAAAGTTTTATTCTCCTGGGGTTCTTGTGAAACCCACCATATTAGAAATTCCTCCTCACTGTTTATAAGCTCATTTTTATCCCTTTCTGCCTTACATTGGTAACTCCTATAAACTTACTACTAATCCTCTGTTTTTAATACTCTCCTTTGAGGGATTTTACTTATTACCACATAGCTTCAGGAGCTACCATCAGAGTTTCTGTTAGGAAGAAAGAGCTTATATTTTGGAAAATATGATTGATTCTCCCTTAGAATAAAAATGAGTGCCTTTTATAGAGCCACACACAGATGCAAAAAGACTTCTATATTTCTAATTGACATAATAAACAGGGAACTAGGGGTGGTGGGAAATAGAGGGAGGTAGAAGAGAGTAAGTGGAGAGAGTGGGATATAGTAAGGACAACATAGAAGAATGGTTAAAGAACTCTCAAGAACAAGGATGTGTAATAGTTGATTAATGTTCATTTTGTTTTGAGTTAACTCTCTTTTTCCTCTCTTTACCCAAGTAAAATGCTCACATTCACGATTAGGCTGACAGTGTTGGTTTATTTTAGTTTAGCTTTGTGTGTGGTAATATAAAGAAAGGAGCTGTGTTCCACATTTGTGTCAAACAAAGCAAAATAAAACACTGCAAGGTGCTGAACAAAGAAATTGAGTCATGACATTGGAAGAAGAAGCTACCATGTAAATGCTTTTCCTTTGCAAATTTGCAGAAACTTTAAAATGCATTAAACTCTTTCCCCTCAACCCTCCCTGCAAACATTTACATTAATATTTATCACACTCTGAAGAAATTTATCATCTGTCCCTTGTCCCATTGGGCTATGAACTACTTTAAGCACAGAAGCCATGCACTTCCATACTAAAATAATAACTTTCTTCTACCTGGTGCTTAAAAATGTGTGACTACAGCAATGAAGGTCTTAATATTCGCTGTCATAGATGTACTGGAATTAAAGGAGAAGGCAAGAAGAAGCCCTAGTAGTACTGACCTAGTTCACGAGTTGGACCCCATGAGGTGAGCCTTCAGTCCAAATTACTCAGTTTTCTGGCAGGCAGTATGATTAAGAATTAAGTCTACTTCTTTTGGACTTACTCAGACTTGTTTTTAAGCACTGGCTCTATCCCTTACTGGCTGTGTAATTTGTTGCCACTGATTTAACTTCCCTGTATTAAAATTTAGCTCATTTCAATGCACAGGGTTATGGGGAGGATTAAATTATTTAATGTATGCAAAATGAGCTAATGTTTAACTAAGGTAAATTTAAGGCCTGGAATGTTTGTGCAGAAGTGGAACAAAATTACAGCAAGTATAGACAGACAAATTTTGCTTATTTACTGTTTCACCTGTAGAATATGCCATGAGACACTTTTTATTTATGTCTGAGAAGAGCTCTGTTGAAGAACTGAGATCAAACTTTATTTTTATTAAAGAATCTAAATTTTGCTGCCAAGGGCATGAAGCCAAATCCAGTGGACAAATGGGGGTGGGTGTAGTTATGCTCACTGCCTATACCTTGTGAGAGTAGTGGATTGTAGGAGGACTGCAACTTTAGATTCAGCAGAAATGCTTTCATGTGTCTGTCTCCAAGACTTCATGAAATCAGCTATTCATGAAGAAAAATGAATGGGGGAAACAACTTAATTCATTTTTTAAAAACATTTACTCTATTACCTTATCCTCTAACATATAGGAGATGGTGAACAGAAGTCTAAAATTTACCAGAATTATGGTGTTTGATTGTTGCTGTTATAAGAGGAAATATATCTGTAGTTCATTTTGTAAAGTCCATTTCCTATTACTTGCTACAGAGATAGCTGCCACATCTAATAGTGTTTGTGTAGTTCCTTAATTTTCATGAAAGAAGATAACATAAATGAAAAACTCAGGAGAAAGACTAATTCAGATTACTAGCCCAGGCAAGCTAATTTGTTATTCATTAAATGCTAATGAACACAGCACCAATATTTGTTTCACTCTATTTGAGATTTGAAATGTCTTGTAAGACAGTTAAAGTCTACAATAAACAGATATGTGAAATTAAAGCTTTTCTTTCCTCTTATTTCTGTTAGGTAGATATACAGTTATTCCAGGACTAATAAAACCAAGTAATTCAGCATGGAAGAGAATATTTTCTTTCTGTTTAAAAAATGTGTAATCAAATTAAGCTCCTCAAACATGCATGTTGTCTTCAGTTTGCATAGGATTTGGCATTCTTTATGTCATCCTGGAGCTAAGCCTATTAAAAAAAATCCAAAAAGTAAAAAGAGGTGGAGTGTGAATTAAGTGAAAGCTATTAATTTGTATCTTTTTAAAAAATCATTTTAACATTGCCTAACACTTTTTTTTGCATATATTTTCCATGACTGCTTTCTATAAAATCAAGCAGGTAGAAAGAGATGATATATGTAACCAGGGTAGATTGGTTATTTATTTGTTGATGTAGTTATTTATATTAATTTGCTAGATTAGTCATTGGTTGAACTTGGCCTTTATGTAAAATTACTGAATTTACTTACTATATATCTTTCGCTTATTATGAATTCTTCTGTATTCCCCATTGACTGTTATAGTGCAATATTCCAGATAGTGAATTCAAAATGAGAATTGTGTTTCAGTCATCACTGCTCATGTACCATCAAAACCACGGGTGTTCACTCTCTTTGTTAGCAATGCTTTTCTCATTTATATAACCTCTGATACACAGAGATGTAATTAAGAAAAGGAAAGCAATTAGACACTCTCCCTTTTGTACAATGCACATAATGCAACCAGAAATCTACTGATTTTCCATAACGTAGGTAATCAAGGTCACTTACAGCTCTTGGTGGAGATAGAGTAGCTTGTTTTTATCAGGGATCATTCTGGTAGTTGATTAATCTCTTGTCTAAGATATGATGCAGTTTGGTTACAGAGGACTACCTACACCACTTGTGTATTGGAAAAAATGACTGACTGTTGGGCCAGGCTAGTCTTTTAAAATCCATTCTCTTTCTGCCATCCAGATTTAAGCAACCTTTAGTGGTAGGAAGAAACCAAAGAGAAAGATGTGTCATTTCTTGTATTTAGGAATTTTTCAGCAAAACATTTTTTGCACAGATAATCCCCACAGCTCCTGAAAATGCTAACCAGTTTTGTTTTTTATAGGCCACTTTCAAAGGTCTCAACCTGAAAACAGCTATAGAGGTAACTGTCCCATCTTATTGACAGCTGATCTTTTTAAAAAAAATGCTAATTTTGGAGAGAATAGGCATGAAGAACACTAAGACAAAGCACAAACGGGCTTTGGAGAAATGAGATTTGAAACCTGACTCAACCACCCACTAGCTTCATGATATTTTTAATCTTTCTGTATGGTTTCTTCATCTGCCCAATTGGAATAATCATACTTTGTATCATTATTGTGCATAGTTAAAAGCCCCTGTGACATCAACCTGAACATTGTAAGCACTTGATTCACATTAGCTATTATTTGAAAGTTTGGAATACTACTTTTTTTTTAGAGGTATTTAAAAAAAATACCAATAATTAAAAAAAAAAGATCTTAATTGTAAAATTAAGTTTGGGCATACTGTAGCATGAAGAAATTTTGAAAGTGATTAGTAATTGGTAACCTTTAAAAATTTTTTCTTAAGGCTATAGGTTTGCTGCCATTAACAATATAAACCTACTCTTCCTAACTGCACTTTGATTTACTGTTATTTCATGGAAAAGTATACTGCAAGATGAATCCTATTTTAAAACATATAGATGTCAATGAACTATCTGTAACTCAAGAAACAAAAACAAAATTAAAAATACTTCTTGTTCATTTTTACCCCATGGTTAAAGTCTACATTACTTCTTGACATCCTCAAAAACTACTACTGGGGGAGCAAAATTGAGAAATAAAACAATAGGTTCTATTATTAATGTGTTGTGGACCCTGTAGTCTACTGAAATAATCTATGACAAATCTAATCCTCCAGTAATGGAGAAATTTGAAATAGACACTGACTTCATTGGGTATTAGACAGTTCAACATTATGTATTAAATTAGAGCGAATGCTTTATTTCTTAATATAGGGTTATGGAAGGGCTGAAAGGTCATTTGTTCGCTATGGTTGCTGCAGTGACACAGCTGCTGCAGGTCGCAGGCTTTTATGAGGCCGACATTGCAATACAACTTGATTAAGACATTCTAAGTCCCTGTAATGAGTGCTATATATATTTTTTAGTCTCTGCCTGTTGGCAATTCTTCTCTGTCCATTCTTGAAAGAAAGACAGTTTCCCTTCAACGAACCCCACCCTCATCCCTCTCAGTCCAAACCTGGGAAGTAACAGAAAGCTCCAGATAGTTTTTTTTTAACATATAAGACAGAGATCTTTTCCACCTTACTGTCTGCGGCATGTCATTGACTTTTTAGAAAGAAAGAACCTAGACAGATCTCCAGATTTCTTCTGGCCATAGGGCACAGATGAAAGGCATAGGAAAGGAGCAATGTAAGTGGCTGCATGCCGGCTGACTGACGTGGAGACAGGGGAACTCAGGACACATTGTCTAAGGAACCTAGAGTCTTGGGGAGCTATGATGTTTAATCTGTGATTGCAGAGGTATTATAGTACGATGCCAAATCACCAAGTGTCATGAGTTATATCATAGCTGGGGACATCCGGGACAAATCCTGGAGCCTAAGGCCTCACAAAATGACCTATTTAATCAGCTGAAGGCTGTTTCCTTAGTTTAGTCTGTAATTATCTCCAGATTATTGCTCTATCCTCTTAATGGCTATCTACCTCTCAAATCCATTTCTCAAATTCTTCCCCTGAAACAGTGTGGTATCAAAACTTCGTCGATTGCACACATCATGATAAATCAGTACAGTAATATAAATTATGTAGTGACAAACAAATGTAATCTTGTAATCTTTTAATAAATATAATTTAGATATTTTTATCTTCTATAAAATAGCAAGATTGTAGCATATCTGAAGCATGTCCTCTGGTGTAATTCTGCAGTCTCATCTCACATTAATCCATCATCCTTTCCCATTGAAGAAATACACAATTATATAGGATTCCCTCAAGGACTATTATGAGTACAAATGATGTTTGATATACATTTTACGCTATATTACATTAATTGCTAATAGTTCTCTTACTAGACTGTAAACTTCTGTTACAATGGATACTAGTCATCCCTCTCTCTCTCTCTCTCTCTTTCTCTCATACCTTAGTTCATCAAGTATAGTGAGTACCAATATGCATTCTCATGTCCTATATTGGGCAGAGAATTTCCTAGCACACGTATATTAACAGTCCATACATGAGTAATTTAATGAGAATACTTCAGTAACCATTTTATTAAGATACATTATCTTTCCTTTTTATAGTGATTTGATAATTATCTTCATTATTAAATGCTCACACCAACTAGTGTAGTTATTATCTGTCAACATAGGAAGATGTCACAGAACTATTGACTATATTCTCGATGGACAATTACATAGTCATTAAAATGTCCAGATTATGCAACAATATGAAAAATGTTTAGAAAACTAAGTGCAAAAGCAGGATTCATAATTGTACATACTCTGTGAATACATAGCTATTAAAGATACATGCAATAATAAAAGGTATAACATTGAATAATGATACACTGAAAATTATCCGTAGGACAAATATGTTTAAACATTAATTTTGACAAAATATCTTAAATCATAAATTGTACAGTTAAATTTTTAATGAACTATTTGGACTGGATAATTATATAGTTCATCTTCCTGGAAAAGAGTTTCTAAAACCATAAAAAATATTATTAGAACTATGGAAATACACTAATATCCTTGAGAACAATAAGTTTATGAGAAAAAAATATATGGGCAGATCACTCACATAAAGTTCTCTGTCCTAAAGGAAGTTGAGAAATTTGTGAACTGGGAAAATTAGTTTATGCTAATAATTTATACTGACCGATTCATTCCCATTTGTAATTAAAATATTTTTTTTACCGTTTATTGTAAGCCACCAATGTTTGCCTTTTCCTTTTCTATTTTAAGTACTTTGGTTCACAGAAAGAATATACAAAGGAAGTGTGGGGCAAGAAAGGCACTATTCACTTACATCGTTGTGCTGGTATAATATGACTTAAAAGGAAAATGGGACATAGTAAGGCTATAGCATCAAATTAATAGGAGGAAATGTTCTTCTTTACCTTTGTTGAATTGTACTTAGTGGATCAAAATTTAATATAGCATTGTTTATATGTAAATATGACTTTATCCATTCGAAGTACCATTATCAAGTTAGCATCAGTAACAGCCCAAGCATTGCTAAAGACTCTGGAATTACCAAGGTGAACCTTTTGATACAAAGGTAAAGATTCATTATTACCATACATATTTAAGTAAAGGACATGACTCTTTTAAACTTTGGCTGTATTTTTTATTATAGTTAAGTAGCTCTCTCCTATTGCCTTTAATGACCTAAATTATTCTCTGGTATTTGATGGGGAATTAGAAGTAGTTTTACATACATCAACTTTTTTCCCCTAAGAGTGTGGTTTTTCTCCTGTTTTTGCTTATTAAGAAAGTAAATTTTAAAGACAAAAATAATACCAGAATATCTTCCTTCATTGCTCTTTGTATACCAGTTAAAATCCTTATCCTTGCAGAGCCCAGGAATAAAGAAAATGAGTTCTGGGTTCTGGTTTGATCCACTGTGCTAGGTGATAGGTGAATACAGCTAAATGTCAAAAGGCATTTAATGGCACTAGTCATCATGTAACATCATTCTGTATTATGTGTAATCATTGTGGCTCCTGCGAAGAAGGAAGTAAAAAAAGATTTTTTCCCCCTAAAATTTCCTTACATTACTGTCACCTACTGACAGGTTAGAAATAAAATAGGAACTATCACTTAAAATAAGTGAAACTTGCCAACACACCTAGAGTATGAAACCTGTTAGGCAGTTATTTCTGAACACTGTAATTTTTACTACCTTTGTAGGTTCAGACACTCCTTCTAAATAAATAAGCAAGAAATGAAAGCAGTAGTATGCTTGTTGGTAAGTGATCTTTTGTGTAGTAATGGATACTATTTACATGTGAAAGAATAATTATTCTGTATTTAACAGATAAAAATAAAGAAATTAAGATATTTCTATGAAAAAGAGCATAAAATTTGTTACAAATTTTTTTTCCTTCCTTTGAGGTGTAGATAGAATGCAGACAAGTTTCATAACTTTACTTGCAGTGTCTTGTTTTGTTTTGTTTGTTTACACCACTCTTAAAGATAAAATTATAGAAAACCTTAAAGTTCTTTAGGCCTGTTTAAATTCTTGGAGGCCTTTAGTGGGTAGTGTGTTCTTTTCCTATTTACCCACAATTTAAAACGTAAGAAAGCTTCTTGGCATTCCACTACTGTCAGATTTGTTTGCTGAAATTATCACAAAACATATGGCATTCTTTTTATGGGTGTTTGTTGGTGATTTCTGGGTTTTGTGACTCATAAGACCCTGTGACATTAATATTAAAAACCTGATGGTCCTGCATTGGTCGTGATGTAGCAACAGATTGGCTGCTCCCAACATATTACAGAGCTGCCTGAATCCATAAACTAACAAGTCACAAGTTTGAATGGCGATGTTGGTGGTAAGATTTTCTTTTGCTATCTTAATCATCTCTGATCTTCTCCCCCGACCTCGTTTGGGAAATTTGAGGATTCTATATACCATGTCCATACTATCAGAAATGCTCCAGAATGCTTTTTATTCACTTCTATAATTCTCATTTTTAGTTTTTTATTGGATAAACCTTTTTTCTCTACTGACCTACAATTATACATTTTTATTTCTCTTCTTTTAGAGCTAACTTAAAAAAATTTTTACATATATTATATTTTAAATTCTAAAATAATCAGGAGACATATCCTCCTTCCAAACAATCCCAGAACTTTAGAACACTAATAATCATCCTCATTTCTTAGATGTTACTGCTGCCTAGTATTTTCATTCTAGTTTTTACATTTTCCTTATTTTTTTGCATTATAAACTCCATGCTTTAGACAATTCTTGAACCACTTTTTTCTTCTTTTATATGATTCTTCTCTCCCACCTCCCTCTATACCCAATTCTGTACTTCTTTAATTACTATTTTTTATTGGAAAGTTGTCAGTGATAGACATATTAAATAGACATGAGTTTGATATAAAACATCCTTATGTTTGCCTTACCGTTTTTCTTAGTACTTTATGTTGCTCGTGAAAAGTTTGCTATAGATCTAATTTTATATCTTGCCTATCCTAGTTTGCAATCATTGTTTTTAAGTTCTGTTCATTTTTAGTATTACAAAATTTCACAAAGATGTGTTCAGCTATAGATTTTTATTTGTTTATCCTACTTGAAACATTTTAGGCTTCTTTGCACTGAAAAGTATTGTCTTCTATTAATTTCTAGTTAATTTTATCTCTGAAAATTTGTCTTTCTTTTATTATAACTGTATTTTTTTAGGAAATACTATTGGATATGTATGTAAAATCATTCTAAACCCTGTTTCTCTTAAGCAGTCTTTTCATATCTTATGTCTCTTTATCTTTTCAGTTTTATTCTCAAAAGTGATCTAATGTATCATCTAATTCAGTAATTATTTTTACATCTTCTGCTTAAGATCTTTGTTTTTTATTTAAATTCTTTGAGTTTTTATTTCTGTTTATTTACTTTCACAGATGTTTTATTCCTATTTTTCATTGATTACAAGCCTTTAGTCATTTGTCTTAAGTATTCATTTTATTGTTTCTATCAGATTGTTCAGTGATTAATATAAGCATAATAATGCTTAGTAAAATTATGTTGTTGTTTCTTATAGCTCTCGCTCATAGAGTCTTGCTACATATTTTGCCTGTGAGGTTTTCTTCAGTGATACTTCTTCTGGGAATAGCCTGTAGTGGTCTGAGTTGAGAGCTGGAGTGTATCTCACAGTGGGTTTTAGTTTACTTTCACCAGGCATATTTGGAGTTTGAAAGCCAATGACCAATTTTTATATTAGTATCGTGACTTGGGGTTGCCCAGAGCATGTGTAGGCTGAAGAGAGTAGCCTAATAATTTTCTTTTTTTCACACATAACTAATACAGATACAAAGCTTAAAATAGTCTCTGTGTTTCTCTTTCTACCTACTTTTCCAGTTTTACAGATAGCTGAGGTTCCTGGTTTATCTTCAGTGATCTTATCTTCTACCCTGTGTCCCACATGGGCATCAGGCCTAGTTTATGTGGGTCATAACCAGAGTTTATTTGGGTAGAACCCTCTCCTGATATGCACTCCTATTCACTAAGACCTCACCAGGAGCAGCGGCTGCTCAGCGGTTTTCCTCATTAAATTTCACCTTATTTCTGGAAACTAATATTTCCTTTTCTTTAAGGCGAGATCAAGTTTGAATTTCATACCTCAAATTTTTAGATGTTTAAGGCAGGAGAATATAAGATTTCTTTAATTCATTATCTTACAATAAGCACAAAATATCAGTCTCTTTAAGCAGTTCAGAAAAGTTTTCTACTCAATTCAAATAAGAGAGATTTCACAGTTTAAATTCACAGAAGAAAAGGAAACAAAACAGTAATTACATTAAATCATCATTTAAAAACTCTACTTTCAGACTTCAGAACATTTCACTTTTTAAAGCCCTCCAGATAAATGCCTAGCTCAGTCCTTGGCAACTGTGGATAGGAAGCATTTATTTATATGTATATATTTTATAAGAACCATCTCTATGTATATTTTTCTTTTGGCCTTATATTTTTCCAGCTTTATTGAGGTGTGATTGACAAATAAAAATTGCATATATTTAGGTTGTACAATGTGATATGTTTTTTAAAATTTATACAACATGGTGATTTAATATTCATATATATTGTGAAATGATAAATACAGTCAACACATCCATTACCTCACCAAATTTGCTAAGACAGTAAGCATTTATTGAATAAAATAAGAAAGGACACTATAGGTATATACCCCAAGACTAGTTAAAAACAATTTTGCTTATTGTATAGCTGCTATACTTGCACATATCCTGATAAAAATATTCAGTGTCACCTAACTTTTGTTAACCATTTCTTCCCCTTTCATTGTTTGTAGACACATGAGGGTAATGTGTTATAATTTTGGGAATTTATATGCCTAAGGAGTTGCCACTGCACTTCCAGAAAAAAGCTTCCATGAAAAGCTTCCTAATAGCTAAGGACCATCTAGCAAACTCTTATCCTCTAAAGCTTTTCCTTCAAATATGAATTGATGCTTATGAAATGTAGCTCCTGGAGTAAAGGGGTCCCTCTCCCAGAACGAATTCCTTATGAATCCGGTAAAACCAAAGTAGGTAAAGGGGAAGCGCAGCTTAGGAGAAACTATTTTTATTGCTCGGAGCTTGCTCCAATTTACTAGCCCGGCAGGGCTCTGGCCATCCCCTCCAGCCGCGATGTACACTCTCTGCCCCCGCCCGCCCCTTCCAGCAGTAACTGCATGGGTGGGGCCGTGGTGACTGACGGGCACCAGACCAATTAGGCACCAGGAACAGAGGAGGGGCGAGAATGGTCCTTATCTCTCCACCCTTTGCCCCAGATAGACTGGAGGCTCTGATGTGGTAAACACCAATCGGTATGAAAATAAACTAAGGCCAGGTGGGAAATTCTGGAAACGCTGGGTGAAAACTTCCATTTACCCCCACATTAATGTATAATTTTGTTAAGTTTCAGACAATGTTAGGGAAATACAGGAAGGTCTATTCATATGAAATAGAAATCACTATGAGAATAGAGAAGTGTTGTCTTATTAGAAACCCAATATTTAATTAAGTGGAGTGAATAATTGAGAGAATATAAATTTTAACATCACTTCCTATTTTAAAATGTTTTATTTCCAAAATGTAATATTTTGATTTTTAAACATAGACTTTCCTGAGTTAAATCATGTAATATGTTTACAGATAATGCTTTATCTATGTTTTCAAAACTATTGTAAAGAAATTATATTAGAAAAACAATCCTCCACACCTGGAAAAGTGAAATATAACTTTTGATGTTTCCAAAACATATATTCTCTTTAAAAAACTTAGAAAGACTATTTAAGAAATGTTAAAAAGGTAATGGATCATATTAACTCACATCATTTACTTTATAATTTGAGGGATTAAAAATGGGTCCTTAACTATAATTTGACAATGCTGTTCTGAGTGGGGAAAAAAACAGAAGTGTTCCTGCAAAGCTTGACATTGTATTCCTTTTGAAAATGTATAGCTATCATGCTAATAAAAGCACTTAAAAGGCTTTTTCTTTTGACTGTGAAATTTAATTATATTCGGCATCCTTTGTATAAAACTTTCAGTGAGAGTTTTGTGCAATTGGTACTTTTAGTTCAGTACAATCCATCTGTAACATCAATTTTCTATTATTGAAATTATATCACTAATTGAAAGCTACAGATATTCAGTTGCAATTGCTTTAAGAAAGAAAACACTCCTAATTTCAGAGTCTACTTCTACCAGGTGTTGAACCAAAATTAAAATAGTCATTTTTATCTCTAGTAAAGTCTGTTTTTTCTGAGCCCATCCAAATCATAACTTATTTAGGCTATTTCAGCAATTTATTCTTGAGAGGAACATCACAGAGCTTTATGGAAAATAAACCTTTAAATTCACATATAAAAAAATTTATTTTTAATGATTTTGCCTGTGAGGTTTTCTTCAGTGATACTTCTTCTGGGAATAGCCTGTAGTGGTCTGAGTTGAGAGCTGGAGTGTATCTCACATAGGTTAAACCCTATTTTCTAGATATAAATACTGATAAAAAGTGGTTTACACTGTAAAAACTATTATTATTCATATATAAAGTTTAATAAAATAAAATGACTTTTAAACTGATGACTGTCAATTATTTTGGTAGATATGTAGTGTATATTACATTGAGTTGAACGTGCATTTCTGTAATTACTATGAGATCGAATACCCTTTAATATATTTATTAGTCATTTGCATATGTTCTTTTGTTATATTCTCTGTCTTTTTAAAAAATTGATGTTATATGTATTCTGGCTACAAGTTGTTTATATTTTATGTGATCTGTAAACATCTTTTTAAAGTTTGTAGTATTCCCCTTCTCAGTATTTTTTTTTTTTGATGATTAGAAATTTCATTTCTACCTTATGATTAATCCTCTTTGTATTCTATTTGAAAAACAGTCTTTGCTTACCTTAGGTTTGGAAGATATTCTATATTGTCACGTATAAGTGTTATAGTTGTGTTGTAGGTGCTATATTCTATAATGTTTTATCAGGATATATGGGAAGCAATGAGGAAACCCAAGAAACTCATCTTGTGTCATTCATCATATCCAGAGGTCCCTAGATCGACTCGCTTCTTTTTTCTACTTATCATAGTCTCCCTATGCTTGTCTGTGGCCAAGGTGTTTTAGTTGACAGGGGAGGGTTTGGAAGGAATAATCTTTCTTGGTGGTATCAAAAACCCTCCAGTAATTTTGCAAATTATTTTTCTTTTATTTCCCTGTTTTATTTGTATCTGTGTCACTGAAATGTTGACAGTTATATCTCAAACTTATAAAGAAAGTGCTTTGCCAATATCCTTTTATAATCATTTATCTCAAGATGTGCATGTTTTCTTACATTGAACTTAGTTAATAAATGGTAGAATTAGCGTAACTTTTCTTTCTTAGGCTCTGTTATGGTATATGTACATAACATTTTTAGAATTAATTTGCTTCCAGCAAATATGTTATTCTTTAGCATTCATATTGTGTAGGGAGTAGAAAGAACAATTGTCATTTTGTATAAACATGTAATTCAATGAGCATCAGTATCGTGGTATGAAAATTTTATAAAATGAATCTATTTTTAATAGGGATACTACCAATTCTTTCTACTTATTCCTATAAAACGTACCCTATAAGTCTCAATTACAGGAAACACCTCATAGAAGAACTTTTCTCTACTAACAAGCTGAATTGTTGAAAGCAAAACAATATTGAGAACACATACTTCAGTACTCATCAAAAAATCTGACCATTTAATTGCTATCTGGCAGGAGAAAAAAATAATCATAGAAAATTTGATTATTCCTTTTCTACACATTCTCCAGGGAATGTGTCCACTTAGGATAGAAAATGGGTTATAAATATCATGTCATATCAGTCAATAATAGTGAATTGGGTTAATTTTATTAAAATATAAATACACTTTCATTTTGTAATAGCACAATGGTAAATATCATACAGGATTTGCTTTATGGGTGACACTCTATATTGTTGCAATTCCTACATGTTAATACTCAGTGCTGGAGAATTCTGCCTGACTACAGTGCTGTCTGTTTTTAGATCAATGTACTATAACTGACAGATAGGAATTTTAAAACAGAAAATTCATCTGTTCTACATTATTCTCTTTGACCAGAAGTTAAATTGTCATATTATATATCTACATAATTACATTAATTTCCACTATAGTGTGACTGTCTAGATGGTAAAGTCTTTAGTTATCAGATGACACTTGAGCTTCTGTTCATAGAAATTCTGTATTAATACTAGAATATCACACCATAAACAAAACAATGACACAGCTTTAAGTCTAAAAGAAGCCCAGTTTTAAATCAGTCAGGACTATTGACTAATACTTGGAACCAATTTGACAATAAAGGGAAGTTTCATCTGCCATAATGGTAATATATGCAGATAACCAGATTAGCTGTGTGGCACATCATACATTTGGTTTTATTTATGTTTGTATTTAGCATATAATGTGTATAATAATACATGGGGAGTGATTTTCATTGTCCCTTTAAGTATGTATAGTACATGCCTCTTTCTTTGAAAGAATTTTCCATGAGGTACAGGTAATGGAAGATTTAATTATTTGATTCATTTACTTATAGTAATATATTTAAATTTTGGAGATCTCCTAACATGTGAAATAATTAACTAATTTGAAATTTTAGCGCCTGTTTTTTTGATGATTTCGATGACAACACTAGAGCCAATTAAGGATAACGCCATGGAAGTATTTTTCCTATTAGAATACACCTATTACCATTGTCAGCAAGTGTTGCATAACAATATATACATTGAAAACACCAAGTCCATACCCAAGTCAATATAAAATGCACCAGGGAGCATGGGGCAGTGTAATTGTTCAAAATAACTAAAGCATAAGCAGCAAATAGGGAAGTGGCCAAGATAAAGCAGAGATTATCAGGGAACAAATGAAAAAGTCTCATGAAACAGTAATAAATCTGGATTTTATTCAAAGAATAATAGAATGCCTTTGGACTATTAAAAGGGAGATCAACACATGATGTGCCATACATTTAGATATATTGCTGCATGAAAAATAATGTCTACTTGGGGTGCCAGTGGAGTACTCAACTTTGGAAATAATGTCAGCAAGTCATGTGGCAAGCTGAGTTTCCCACCCATTTGGCATCAATGAGGCAGAACATAGTTCTTCAAGGTGGGATAGTCAATGCTCTAGTCCTCTTTGTATCAGTGAGGGCCAGTGGACAGCTGAGGTTCCACAACCACCCAGCATCAATGAAGTAGAAAGATGCGGAGGGAAGAAGTTCTAGTTGGCACTCTATTTCTCCTATTCTCTCCCCCAGTATCAGTTGGGCCCAAAAGAAGCAAGAGCTTCTGTCCCAATCTGCAGCAACAAAGCAGTGTGAGTGAGCCTTCCATTTCCACCTTCCTTGTTGGTGGTGATATTACACTCCACTAGGCAATCAGATGGTATGAGTCAGTGTTCCCTCTTGCCAGGAAGGTGTCAGCCTGGTCCAAGGGGAGCTGCATTTCCATCTTGCCCACTGAAAGAAGCCGTGTGGGTCAGGGCCCCACTTTGATACAATCAAGTCAGTGGGGCCTAAGTAGAAGCTGAATATGCACACCCACCTCACCAGGAGGATGTCTTGATAAAAAAAAGATTGAGTAAGAATCAGTGTCATAATATAATATCTAAAATATTCAGGGTATAAGTGAAAATCACTCATCATACCAAGACCCAGGAAAATATCAGCATGAATAATAGATGCCAACATGCTGAAATGAATCAGATGTTAGAATTATCTTACAAATATTTTAAAACAACTGTCATAAAAATGTTTCCACAGATAATTATGGATTTTCTTGAGTAAATTAAACATAGAAAATCTCTCAAAAGAAATAGAAATTATACATATGTAGTTCTATATTGATAGAACTGAAAAATACAATAACTGAAATAACCTACTAGATGGGCTCAACATTGGAGTGTAGATTACAGAAGGTGAAATCAGTGAACTTAAGGGCAAATCAATAGAATGTACCAAATCTGAAGAACAGAAAAAATAGACTGAAAAAATATGAACAGCATCTCACAGAGTTTTGAGGCAATATGTTTTTTTTTAATTCAACCTTTTTATTACCAGATTACCAAAAGATAGGACAGAGTTGGATCAAAAAACTATTTAAAGAAATGACTGAAAACTTCTCAAATTTGAGAAACGACATAAACCTAGAGATTCAAGAAACTGAACGAACACCAAATAGAATACTCAAAGAAATCCACACAAAATACATTATAATTAAATTTCTGAAAAGTAAAGACAAAGGAAAAAATCTTGGAATTTATTAAGAAACAAAGAATATATGACTTAAAATACCGATTTGAAATGCATTCAGTTTCTCATTTGAAAGCACGGAAACCAGAAGTTGCACAATATTTCTCAAGTACTCAAAAAAACCTATCAACTATAATTTCTATATGTAATGAAAATGCCCTTTAGTAATAAAGGTGAAAGAAGGACATTGGCACATGAAATAAAACTCAGATAATTTGTTTTCAACAAACCTACCATTAAAAAAATGGCTAAAGTAAAGATTTCAGCCAAAATGGTAGAGTAGGTAGCTCCAAGAACTCATCTTGCCACAAAGAAAAACATCAAGAAACATAGAATCAACTTTGTTAGAAATCTAGAAAACAAAGGTCCTCAGCTGAATCAAGAAAAAGATAACTTTAAAAATGTAGAAGAATATGGCATTTTTACTTGTCCTTGTACTAACTCCCTTCACAGCATTGTAGTGGCTTCAGGATGGTACCCTTGTTTCTAATTAAGGACCCTGGTCCTTGGTTCAGAGGGAGAACAGGAGATCTTACTTCCAAAAAATCATGTTGTGTGTTCTGATTTATTTGGGGGCTGCCTAAAGGACTGACTTAAAGTGCTTGCGGTTTTTTTTTTTTTTGCCCTATATCAGAACTCACTCAGTGTGGAAAAACTCACTCAAAACTAAACAAAGATATGAAGGACCTGAGTAAAAGTAACTACTTAGGTAAATATAATAGCCAGTGGTGTTGTATTTCTGGTTTTTAATTCCTTTTAAAATTTTCTTATATTATTTAAAAGACAAATGCACAAAACAATAATAATATATATGTATTAATGTGCTTTTAAGTTATAAAGATGTATTTGTGACCATAACATAATGGGGGTGGAACTGTATAGGAGAGTTTGTATGCTATTGAGGCTAAGTAGGTATCAACTGAATAGACTGTAGTAAATTTAGGATGTTAATTCTAATCTCCATGTCATATAATAAGAAAATAACTAAAAAACATAACACTAAGGAAATATGAGAAGGGATTCTAGATGGTGGACTACAAAAACTTCAAAAAGTGAAGACTGTAATGGATTAAAAGAGGGAAAAAAAGTGAAAAACAGAAAAAAATAGCAAAATGTCATAAGTATATTCATCCTTTATAGTAACAACTTTAAATGTAAATAGATAAAAATCTCTAATCAAAATACAGGGATTGACAGGAAGGATTTAAAAAAAAATTTTATCCAACTACATACTGTCTACAAGAGTATGATTCTATATCCAAAGACATATATAGATTAAAAGTGAAAAGATGAAAAAGATATTCAATGCAAATAATAACAAAAAGAAAACGAGTAGCTATACTAAGGTATGACAAAATGGACTTATGTCAAAACTGGTACAAGGGGCCAAGACATATATTACATATTAATAAAAGGGTCAATTCATCAAGAAGATACAATTATAAATATACATGCACCAAACAACAGAGTCCCAAAACATATGAAGCAAACATCTGCAGATTTCAGAGAAGGAAGAAACAGTTCTACAGTAATAGTTGGAGTTTTCAATAACACAATTTCAATAATGGGTAGAATATCTAGACAGAAGGAAATACAGGACTTGAACAACTATACAAGTTTACTAGACATGTATAGAACACTTCACCCAACAAAAGTAGAATATACATTCTTTTGAAGTGCACATGCAACTCTCCAGGACATACTTTAAGCCCCAAAACAAATCTCAGTAAATTTAGAAAAATTGAAGTCATACAAAATGTCCTCTTTGATTACTGTGAAATGGTTTCAATAACCATTTTTTGAGAAAAGCAATACAAAAGGCCAATAAACACATGAAAAGATGGTCAATGTCATTAGTCACCAGGGAAATGCAAATCAAAACTACAATAAGATGCTACTTCATACTCACCATGACAGCTCTAATCAAAATTACAGAGAATAACTAGTGTTGATAAGGATGTAGAGAATTTAGCTGTTCCTTAAAATTTAACAGGCAGGTATCAACATAGAATTACTATATGACATAATGTTATTATATGATATATGTCAATATTAATATATAACAGTACTATTATTTCTACATGTATACCCAAGAGAAACAATGTATGTCTACAGAGGAGATTTTAGATGAATGTTCATGGCAGCATTATTTATAGTAACAAAAAAAGTGGAAACAAAGTGTTCATCAACTGTTAAATGGATAACATCTGACGTTTCCATAAAATAAAATAGTATTTGACCATAAAAAAAGAGGTATTCATTCCACAACAAAGGTGAACCTTGAAAACAAGCTAAGTAAAGAGGCCAGTCAGAAAAGTCTACATTTTGTATGATGCAATTTATAGAGAATGTCCACAGTAAGAAAATCTATAGAAATAGAGTAAATTGCTGGTTGCCTAGCCCTAGGGTGTGGTGAAGGAAGGAATGGAGAGTGATTGCAAATCAGCATGGTCTTTCTTTGGATATGATGAAAATGTTCTAAAATGAGGTGGAGATGATAAGTGTACAGGTCTGTGAATCTACTGAAACTCTGAATTGTATACTTTAAGGAAGATTTTATGGTATATGAATAATAAAATTGTTAAAAAATGGAAAAGTATCAAGAACTAAATCATGGAAATGAATTTGATTAATTATCAATTAAAGCTCTTTTTTCTTTGTTGGAATATAAAAAAGGAATTCTACCTTATAATTGTTGATTAGATGTAAGGGTCTGCTAGAAAAGCTGTTAGAGATATGGCTGGGTTCTTCTGTTTGTTGTCCAAAATTTCTGGTGATTGCTTAAGAATCTGAAACTTTGAATGTTGTTTATGTATTCATTTGGACTGGTCGGACTGACCTTATCAATGCTATATGCCTTACTGGATTATCATGTGTTGGGTGGTAAATATATCTCATATATATATATATATATATGCTTGACTAACTCATTCCTCACAGAATAAATTTACACATCTTCCTTCACTACTTCTTGTACTTTGCCTAGTTCTGGGTTCTTGGAAATCCTCTTTTCTCTATTTTGCCTACAGATGTCTGAAATTTGCCTACCTCAGTCTTGAAATACCAAGATGCAACAGATATGGATAACATTATTTGCTAAATTAATTAACTTATTATTTCTGTATCTACCTTTGTACTCTTTGAAAATTTAGAATCTGATGAAATTATTTAATATCAACTTACATACCTAAGGTTCAGCTTTTTAAATCTAGATACAAGATACTAATACAAGAATTATGTGAATAATGAAAGCATATATAGTTCTATACATAATGTTTTTAATTCAAATATAACATACAAGATGCTAAGAGATACAAGTATTATGTGAATAATGAAAGCATATATAGTTCTACACATACTTAATATCTTTTTAATTCATATGTAATGTTTTTGTCTTTTTTTTGTTAAAGAGGAACATTTGCATTTGGTTTGTCATCAAATAAGTGACTCAAGAAAATTCTATAAAAAAAGTGAAATGGTTATCTAAAAGAACAAAGCAGATTTAAAAAAATTACTATATTTATAAAACAACTTTCATTTTTCATGACAATTTTACCATGAAATTGGCAGTATCATATTACCACTTCCATAATTATTTCCTTTATTCTTTGTGTTAGCACAAAATAATAAAACTTTGCTCTAATGTTGCAAAGACATACATTCAGGTTGAACTCTATATGAATATTAAGTTTTACTGATCATTATATCAGATTTATAAATGGCCATTTCCTGCTGATTATAGGGTGGCAAAATAGGTAAGGAAAAATCATCATCATTGCTGGAATAAGTATAAGAAATATCATCTTTACAGATATCTGCTTGGAAATATTGCTCAGATATTAATTGTGTAATAAAATGCATATGTTTTTCATATAATTACTAAATATTATGTTTGTTTACATTTGGAATATATTACAATTCTGGAATTTTAAAAAATTGAAGAGGTACCAAGAGTTTTACTCTACCAAAAATAATCTTTCACATTTTGAAATGTGAAAACAAAAAATAAACAACACATTTTGAAAGCATCTCCCTTCGTAAGGTCCACTAACATGGATGGACAGTAATTAAGATCTTTCAATGTCTTTTTTATACTTTGTATTTCTTTAGCAAAATATTCTTAGAATGTGAAATGGTATTAACAGTATCCTTAATACAAACAAGACTATAAAATAAGAATTATGATCCCCATCTTATATACTTGGAAACTGGGACTCAAGAAGTTGCATAGTTAGCCTCTCATTCTTTATATCCCTCCTTCTTTTATTCTTTTTTCTTTCTCTTTTCTCCTTCCCTCTTTTTACCCTCTCCTTTTTTTCCTTCTTTCCATCGTATTAAACTCTTAAAGTTTTCTAGGCACTTAAGCTGATGCCTTTTCAAACTTTCTTCCTTGCGGTCCTTAAAACTTGCTTTTGAAGAAGACAATGCTATTAAATCCACTGATAGATAAATATGTTGATTCACAGAAAGTTCCAGGGATTGGTCAAGTTCATAGATTTAGTACATGGCAAGTACAGATGATGTTCAAACTCACTTTGGTCCACTCCAGAGACTGGTTTTAAGTATTATACCACTGTACAGGTAGTTGACTTTCTAATGAGCATCCTGCTTCATTAACTAATTAAAAGCTTATGTCTCCTTATTCACACTCTGACAGGAATCAATGGCAACAGTTGATTTGCTTTCTGTCCCTATAGATTAATTTTGCATTTTCTAGAATTTCATATATATGGAGTCACAGAGTATGTTTGTGTTGACTGGTTTCTTTGGATTATCATAATGTTTCTGATATCCATTCTTGTTGATATTATATCCTTATATTTTCCTTATTATTGCTGAGTATTATTCCATCATAGTGTATGCAGCAGTTTGTTTATATTTTTATCTGATGATGGTCATTGGGGTTGTTTCCAGTTTTAGGCTATTGTGAACTAAGTTACTATGGCCATTTGTATCCACTCTGTGAGACATAGGTTTTCCCAATTCTTTGGCAAAATATCAAGGAGTGGAATCCTGGATCTTATGCCAAGTATACATGTGCTTAACTTTATAAAAAACTGTCAAATTGATTTCAAAATGGGTATAGTGCTTTACATTACCAAAAACCATTCCATATGTTCAGTATCCTTGCCAGTAGTTGATATTAGATTTAGTCTTTTTACTAATAGTCATTCTAAAGGTTATATAGTTTTAATATGCATTTCCCTGATTAAAAGTTATATTCAACATATTGTTATGTCCTATTAAGCTATTTATTTATCCTTTATTTGAAGAGCATCTATTCAGAACTTTTTTCTAGTTATAATTGAGTTATCAAGAGCCCCAAGTGTTCTTTATCCTGTGTAAAAGTCCTTTTATATATACTGTGAATATTTTCCAAGCTATGTATTAGCCTTTTCATTTACTTAATGTTGTCTTGCAAATAATAGAATTTGTTGTTTTTATATAATTCATTTATCAGTTATTTATAATGAATCTGATTTTGGGGTCCTATGTAAAAACTTTTTCCCAGTCCATGTTCCAGATATTTTTACCTAATTTTTCCTCTTGTCTTATAGAAATTTTACAGTTTTAATTTTTAATTTTAGGTTTATGATCCATTTCTAATTATTTTGGGTAGTGGTGTAATTTCACAAGTTTCCCAAAGAAGGTAGTGCCTAAGTCATTTATCTGTATTAACATCCTTTCCCAGGTAAAATTCAATTGACCATTTATCCATATGGTTCTATATTTCAATTCCTTATTTTAATTCATTCATCTGTATTTCTATTCTTATGCAAATATCACACTGTTTTGATTACTGTAGCTTTAGATTAAGAGTAGAAATGAGGTGAAGCCTTCACACTGTTTGCCCTTTTCAAAATTCTCTTGTTTATTATAGGTTCTTTTATATCCCTATGGGTTTTAAAATCAATTTACCAATGTCTATAGAAAAACGTACTGAGGTGTGTATTGAGATTGCTTTGAATGTATAGATCAATTTAACAATAGCTGTCCTCTTTACAATATTGAGTCTTTCAAACCATGAACAAGCTATATAATTTCATTTATTTATGTCTTCCTTAGCAGTGTTTTAGTTTTCAATATACAGGCTTGGAAGTATTTTCAACTTTTCTGAGTATTTTGTTTTTATGATGACCTATAGTTGTGTTAATATTCTTAAATTTCATTTCTCATATTATGGCTAGTATATAGAAACAAAATATATTTTTGCATGTTGCTATTACATCTGGAAACCTTGCAAAATTGACCTTTTAAGACTTGTAGCTTGTTCGTAAATTTTCAGTAAAAACTTTTATATGTTACTATGTCATATGTAGAAAACAGATGTGTTTCTTCCTTACCAATCTGAATGCCTTTTATTTCTTTTTCTTTTCCTTGTCTTAATTCTTTGGCTAAAAACTCTAGTACATGTTGAATATAAATGGGGAGATAACGGTGTTCCTGCCTTCTATCTTAGGAGGGAAACAGTCATTCTCAACTAAGTATCTGTTAATAGATACCTATTTCTCATGAATACCTTTTATCAGGTTAAGAAAAATCATCTTTTTTTTAATATTGAGATATTTGATCATGAATGACTTTAGAATTTGTCAAATGATTTTCTCTACACTTGCTATTATATTATTTCCTTTATTCTGAGATATGGTGAATTATATGGATTTTTTTTCTAGTATTAAATCAAACTCATGTTCTTGAGATAAACTCCGTTTGGTCATCATTTATTATCATTTTTATATATTAATACATCAATTTGTTAATATGCATTTCAACAATTTTACATCTGTGTTGAAGAGAGAGTGTTTTGTAATATTCTTACAATGTATGTATGTGTTTAAATCAAAATTAGGTTGGTCTCATAAATGAGTCAGAAAGTGTTGCCTCCTATTTTCTGAAACATTTTATGTAGGATTGGTATTTCATTTTTAAAAGATTGAGAGAACTCATCAGTGGAGGCATCTTGGTTTGGGATTATTATGTAGCAATATTTAAATTACAAATTCAAATTCTTTGACAAGATCATCAAATTTATTGGCATATTATTAGCTTATATTCCCTTAGAATACCTCTACTGTCTGAATTGTTAATATTGCTTCTTTTTAATACTGATATTTCAAATTGTGTCTTTACATTTTTGTCTTAGTAAGTCTAGCTAGAGTTTTATAAATTATGTCAAAGAACTTTTGTTTTCTATAGTATCTTCTCCTGTGTGACTGTTTTGTAATTTTGACACATATCTTCATTATTTACTATCCCTTCTACATACTTCAGATTTCATTTCCTTTTTTTATTTTGGTTGTTTTTAGGTAGAAGCTTAGATAATGATTTTAGATTTTTTCTATTTAAATATTTATAACTCTAAATTCCCTCTATCCTGCTTTATCAGCATTGCAGTTATCATGTTACATTTTCAGTTCCATTTATTTCCACATTGTCTAATTTTACTTTAGATTTATATGCTGACATGTATGATATATAGGAGTGTATCATTTACTTTGCAAACATTTGAATATTTTCATATATATTTCTGGTGTGATTTTTAGTTTAATTTCATGGTCATCTAAGATACTCTATGATTCCAATTCGTTACTGAAATGTCTTTTAAACCTGTTAAATAAGGTCTTTTTAAAAAACATATTTGCCAACATATTTATGAGTTGTATCACTCTCGTTTCCACTGTGTAGGTCAATGTTTCCATTTGAAATAATTTCTCTTTTGTCTGAAGGAACTTACTACATTTCTTATATTGCTTTTCAGCAGGCCATAAAATCTATCAGCATTTTTCATTGTTTAAAATGTCTTTGACTTGCTCCATTTTAGTAGAGTATTTTCTATAAACATAGAATTATAGAACATTAATTCATTTTTTCTATACAACAGATGGTTTATTAGTTTACAAGTTACATAGTGATAAGAAGTGAGCAGTCAAATTCATTCATTTTTTTCCCCTTCAACTATTACACCCATTCCCATCCTCCTCCCTGTGCAACCAGCAGTCTGTTCTCTGAGACTGAGTCAATTTCTATTTTGTTTGTTTTGTTTTTTAGATTCCACATATAAGTGAAATCATATGGTATTTTTCATTCTCTGATTTATTTCCCTCTAGATCCATCTATGTTGTCACAAATGGCAGGATTTCATTTTTTTATGTCTGAGTAATATTTCATTGTATTTATGACCACATCATCTTTATCCATTAATGTATCAATGGACATTTAGGTTGCATGCATATCCTTGCCATGTAAATAGTGTGGTGATAAATATAGAGGTGCATATATCTTTTCAAATTAGAGATTTTGTTTTCTTCAGGTAATTCCCAGAAGTGGAATTGCTGGATTGTATGGTATTTCTATTTTTAGTTTCTTAGTTTCTATAGTGGCTGCACCAATTTACATTCCCACCTACAGTACACAAGGGCCCCCTTTTCTCTACATCCTTGCCAACACTTGTTACTTCTTGTTTTTTGGATATTGACCATTCTGACTGGTGTGATGTTATATCTCATTGTGGTTTTGATTTGCATTTCCCTAATGATAAGTGATGTAGAGCACCTTTTCATGTGTCTTTTTTTCATCTGTGTCTTCTTTGGGAAAATGCCTGTTCAGGTCTGAACATTTTCAAATTGG
This sequence comes from Smutsia gigantea, assembly GCA_032199065.1. Lineage (NCBI taxonomy): Eukaryota > Metazoa > Chordata > Mammalia > Pholidota > Manidae > Smutsia > Smutsia gigantea. Next base: position 318,066 of record JAVSCE010008078.1, on the reverse strand, counting down.
GTTATTTGTTTTTTTGATGTTGAGTTATATGAGTTGTTTATATATTTTGGATATCACTCTCACATCATTTGCATATATATTTTCCTGTATAGTAGGTTGCCTTCTCATTTTTTTTGTTGGTTTCCTTTGCTGTGCAGAAGATTTTTAGTTTGATGTTGTCCCACCTGTTTATTTTTACTTGTGCTTCCCTTGCCTGAGGAGAAATATCCAGAAAAATATTACTAATGCTGATATTCACAAATTTATATATTCTTCTAGGAATTTTTGGTTTCAGGTATGATATTTAGGTCTTTAATCCATTTAGATTATTTTTGTATATGGCATAGACACAGTGATCTACTTTCATTCTTTTACAGATCATTAACTTTTTAATTATTTCATTCTATCATCTTAGTTACAATAAAATTAGTGAGAAGTATGTGAAATTTTTCTTCATTTCTCTATATGCAATGTGACTTTTTCTCAGGATACGAAGAGTGTATCACTTTTATACTGAATCAATAGTCAAAAACCTTTCAACAAATGAAGAGACCAATACCATATGGTTTAACTGATTAATTCCACTAAACATTTAAAGAATTAATGCCAATCCTTCTCAAAGTCTTCCAAAACAATTGAAAAGAAGGGAAAATTTCCAAACTGACTTTCCAAAGCCAACATTATTACCCTGATACCAAAACCAGAATAGGACACCAAAAGAAAAGAAACTAAAAAATGATATTCCTGATGAATATAGATGTAGACATCCACAACAAAATACAAACAAGGGAATTCAGCAGTACGTTAAATGAATCATATACCATGATCTTCTGGGGTTTTATCTGTGAAATGAAAAGATAGGTCAACATAAGCAGATCAATCAATGTGATACACCACAGTAAGGATATTTAGGTTATAAAAAAATTATCACCTTAATGTAGAAAAGTATTTAACAAAATTCAGTAGTCTTTCATGATAAAAATACTAAGAAACTATGAATAAAAGTAAATAACCTCAACATGATAAAGGCCATGTGTGAAAACTCCATTGCTAACATCACATTCAATAGTGAAAGACTACAAGATTTTTTTCTAAGATCAGGAATGAGACAAAGCTATGCACTCTCACCACTTATATTCAAAATAGTACTGTAAATTCCAACTAGAGCAACTAAGCCAAAAAAAAAATCATCCGAATTAGAAAAGAAGTAAAATTGTTGTTCATGGATGATATATTATTAAAAGAACCTAAAAAATCTGTTAGAATTAAATGAATTCAATAAGGTGGCAGGATACAAAATCAACATGCAAATTTCAGGTTTGAATTACAGACCAATATCCCTGATGAACGTAGATGCAAAAATTCTCAACAAAATATTAGCAAACCGAATTCAAAAATACATCAAGAGGATCATACACCTTGATCAAGTGGGATTCATCCCAGGGATGCAAGGATGGTACAACATTCGAAAATCCATCAACATCATCCACCACATCAACAAAAAGAAGAACAAAACCACATGATCATCTCCATAGATGCTGAAAAAGCATTTGACAAAATTCAGCATCCATTCCTGATTAAAACTCTCAACAAAATGGGTATAGAGGGCAAGTACCTCAACATCATAAAGGCTATATATGACAAACCCACAGCTAACATCATACTTAACGGCGAGACGCTGAAAGCTTTTCATCTAAGATCGGGAACAAGACAGGGATGCCCACTCTCTCCACTGTTATTCAACATAGTACTGGAGGTCCTAGCCACAGCAATCAGACAAAACAAAGACATACAAGGCATCCAGATTGGTAAAGAAGAAGTCAGATTGTCACTATTTGCAGATGACATGATACTGTACATAAAAAACCCTAAAGACTCCATTCCAAAACTACTAGAACTAATATCTGAATTCAGCAAAGTTGCAGGATACAAAATTAACACACAGAAATCTGTTGCTTTCCTATACACTAATGATGAACTAACAGAAAGAGAAATCAGAAAAACAATTCCATTCACAATTGCATCAAAAAGAATAAAATACCTAGGAATAAACCTAACGAAGGAAGTGAAAGACCTGTACTCTGAAAACTACAAGACACTCCTAAGAGAAATTAAAGAGGACACTAACAAATGGAAATGCATCCCATGCTCTTGGCTAGGAAGAATAAATATTGTCAAAATGGCTATACTACCTAAAGCAATCTACAGATTCAATGCAATCCCTATCAAACTACCAAAAGCTTTCTTCAATGAACTGGAACAAATAATTCTAAAATTCATATGGAACCACAAAAGACCCCGAATAGCCAAAGCAATCCTGAGAAGGAGGAATAAAACAGGGGGAATTACACTCCCTGACTTCAAGCTCTACTACAAAGCCACAGTAATCAAGACAATTTGGTATTGGCACAAAAACAGACCCACAGACCAGTGGAACAGAATAGAAAATCCAAACATTAACCCAAACATATACAGTCAATTAATATTTGATAAAAGTGCCTCGGATATAAAATGGGGAGATGACAGCCTCTTCAGCAGCTGGTGTTGGAAAAACTGGACAGCTACATGTAAGAGCATGAAACTGGACTACTGTCTAGCCCCATACACAAAGGTAAACTCAAGGTGGATCAAAGACTTGAATGTAAGTCATGAAACCATAAAACTCTTAGAAAAAAACATAGGCAAAAATCTCTTGGACATAAACATGAGCAACTTCTTCATGAACATATCTCCCCGGGCAAGGAAACAAAAGCAAAAATGAACAAGTGGGACTATATCAAGCTGAAAAGCTTCTGTACAGCAAAGGACACCATCAGTAGAACAAAAAGACATCCTACAGTATGGGAGAATATATTCATAAAAAACGTATCTGATAAAGGGTTGACATCCAAAATATATAAAGAACTCATGCACCTTAACAAACAGAAAGCAAATAATCCAATTAAGAAATGGGCAGAGGACATGAATAGACACTTCTCCAAAGAAGAAATTCAGATGGCCAACAGGCACATGAAAAGATGCTCCACATCGCTAATCATCAGAGAAATGCAGATTAAAACCACAATGAGATATCACCTCACACCAGTGAGGATGGCCAACATCAAAACACAAACAACAACAAATGTTGGCGAGGATGTGGAGAAAAGGGAACCCTCCTACACTGCTGGTGGGACTGCAAATTAGTTCAACCATTGTGGAAAGCAGTATGGAGGTTCCTCAAAAAACTCAAAATAGAAATACCATTTGACCCAGGAATTCCACTCCTAGGAATTTACCCTAAGAATGCAGCAGCCCAATTTGAAAAGGACAGATGCACCCCTATGTTTATTGCAGCACTATTTACAATAGCCAAGAAATGGAAGCAACCTAATTGTCCATCAGTAGATGAATGGATAAAGAAGAATTGGTACATATACACAATGGAATATTATTCAGCCATAAGAAGAAAACAAATCCTACCATTTGCAACAACATGGATGGAGCTAGAGGGTATTATGCTCAGTGAAATAAGCCAAGCTGAAAAAGACAAGTATCAAATGATTTCACTCATATGTGGAGTATAAGAACAAAGAAAAAATACTGAAGGAACAAAACAGCAGCAGACTCACAGAACCCAAGAACGGACTAATAGTTACCAAAGGGAAAGGGACTGGGGAAAATGGGCGGGAAGGGAGGGATAAGAGGGAAAAAGGGGCATTACGATTAGCAGATGTAATGTTGGGGGGGCAAGTGGAGGGCAGTACAACTCAGAGAATACAAGTAGTGATTCTATAGCATCTCACTACGCTGATGGACAGTGACTGTAATGGGGTTGTTGGGGGTACCTGATGAAGGGGTAGTTTAATAATCGTTATATTGCACATGTAATTGTAAATTAATGATAATAAAATAAATTATATTAAAAAAATTTTCAGGTTTGTTTCTATACACTAACAATGTACAATCCAAAAAGAAAGTTAAAAATAAAATCCATTTGCACTAGCATCAAACATAATAAAATACTTTGGAATAAACTTAACCAAAGTGTTGAAAGATTTATACACTGAAAACTACTAACCATTGCTAAAACACAAATAAATTGAAACATCCCATGTTAATGGACAAGAAAACATTACAAAATGTCTAAAGTGATCTATGATCTATAGGTTTAATGCAGTCCCTATCAGAATCCCAATGGCATTTTAAAAAGACAATTCTAAAATTCATATGTACTCACAAAGACTCGAAATATCAAAACAGTTTTGAGAAAAGAGAACAACGTTGATGGTTTCAAACTTGCTGATTTCAAAACTTATTACACAGCTACAGTAATCAAGATCATATGGTACTAGCATAAAGACAGACATATGAACCAATGAAACAGAATAGAGAACCCCCAAATAAATCCACACATATATATATATATGGTCAATATGATCTTCAACAAAGGTGCCAAGAATACACAATGAGGAATGCATAGTTTCTTCAACAAATGATGTCAGAAAAACTGGATATCCGCATGCAAAAGAATGAAATTGCACCCTTACATCAAACATGCACAAAAAAAATCCTCAAAATGGATTAGAGACTTAAACATAAGATCTGAAACTGTAAAATCTCTAGAAGAAAACACAGAGACAAAATTATGTCATTGGTCTTGGCAATAATCTTTTTGGATATGAAAACAAATGCACAGGCAACAGAATAAAAAATGGACAGGTGAGATTACATCACTTGTAAAATCTGCACAGCAAAGGAAACGGTGAAAAGGCAGTGACAGAATTGGAGAAAATATTTGCAAATTACATATCTGATAAGAGGTTAATATTCAAAATATATTGCACTCCATTCAATAGCAAAAAAAAAAAAACAAATAACCCAGTTAAAAAATGGGCAATGGACTTGAATAGAAACTTGTCCAGAGAAGACACATAAATGGCTAATAGGTAAATGAAAAGTAGTTCATCATCACTAATCACAATAAAATCCACAATGTGGTATCAATGTTCACCTGTTAGGAGAGATGATACAATAAACAGACAATAAACAGAAATGGAAATAAAATAAATGCTGGAAAGAATGTGGGGAAACTTGAATCCTTGCACATGATTTGTGGGAATGTATAAGGAAACAGCAACTATGGAGATTCCCCCCAAATTAAAAATAGAACTACCATATGATTCAGCAATCTCACTTCTAAGCATTTACGCAAAAGAATTGAAATCAGGATCTCTAAGGGGTATTTGCACTCCCATGTTAATTGTATCATATTTTACACTATACAGCATTATTTACAGCATTCTTTATTCAAGAGGTGGAAATAACCTAAGTGCCGATTGGCAGAATAATGGGTAAAGAATATATGGTATGCGTTTACATACAATGGAATACTATTCAGCATTTATAAAGAAGGAAATCCTTCAATATGCAGCATCATGGATGACCTGGAAGACATTATGCTAGAAGAAATTGGTCAGTCACAGAAGGACCAGTACTGAATGGTCCTTAAAAGAGATATCTAAGGAGGGGGAAAAGATGGTGGTGCGAGAAGTGAGGCAGAAACCTCCCAAACCACATATAACATGAAAATACAGCAACTACAACTAATCCTGAAAGAGTGACCCTAAGACTGCAGACCAGACTGCCTACATGTGAGGAAAAGAGAAGACCCCACAGAAAAGGTTAAAGTAGCAGAGCCATGGTCCGGTGGGATTCAAGCCCTACCCAACCCCAGCTCACAGATAGAAGAAAGAGAAACAGAGCAGGGAGGGAGTATAATCCCAGGACTGCTAAATACCCAACCCTGAAGATCTGCTCTGGGAGCATGAACCCCCATTATATGGTGTTCTGGAGATTAGTGGAGTTGGAAAGAAAAGACAGGCAGAATACTCAGAAAGACTGAGATTCCAGCTGCTTGTGGAGAACAGGTACCCACAACTGGCAGCTCCAGGACAAAAGAAAAGTAGACACATTGAAAGACTTACCAAAAGTGAGAGGGGTGCTAAAGAGGTGAAGATTACACAGAGCTTGCTGCTCAGGAGAAAGGGCAGGTGGACAAAATTGTCCCTACACACTCAGCCTAGCAGATTGGGAACTTTGAGGGGTTGCAAATGCTGTATCTCCTTTGCTGCCCTGAGGCCCCCCAGGGCTATTCGCAGCCTGCCTCCCCTTCCTCCTGGCAGGCACTGCTGCCGCTGCGATCATACCAGGACAGCTGGACAGTAGCCCTGCCTACGGCAGCTACAGGGGCATAACACAGAGGATCTTCCCTGCATGCATAGCCCACTGGATCTTGCAGTGAAGGCAGGCACTGCAGCTGGAGAGCAGGAAAGAGCTCTTTCATCCCAGCAGGAGCTGGTGCCACTTACATGTGACACCTGCCATTGCCCCAGGTGCTCCACAACTCCAGAGAGTAGAGCTTCTGGGCACTAGAGGGCACCACCAAAACAAAGTTAATATTCCATAGGAATAACTTGAATGAAACAGCAGAAAAAATTTTGTACAAACAAGAATTAAATGCCAGAAAGAGGGCTAAGTGAAACTCATCATCAATTATGCTACATAAAGATTTCAAAATAAGAATCATAAACACGCTCACAGTGCTATAGAAAAATATTCAAGATCTCAGGAATTCAAGAAAGAGATAGAAACTTAAAAAAAATACAGTATCTGAAATGAAACATACAATAGAGGGAATTAAAAGCAGATTAGATGAGATAGAGGAGATGGTAAATGAAATAGAAATTAGAGAACAGGCAAACAAAGAAGCAGAGGCACAAAGAGAAAAAAGGATCTCTCAGAATGAAATAATAATAAGAGAACTGTGAGACCAATCCAAAAGGAACAATATTTACATTATAGGGGTACCAGAAGAAGAGAGAGGAAGAGGTATTAGAAAGTGTCTTTGAGGAAATAATTGCTGAAAACTTCCCGAATCTGGGGAAGGAAATAGTCTCTCAGATCATGGAAGTGCAGAGATCTACCAACACAAGGGATCCAAAGAAGACAACAACAAGACATAATAATTAAAATGGCAAAGATCAAGGACAAGGAGAGAATATTGAAAGCAGCCAGAAAGAGAAAAAAGATCATGTATAAGATAAAGCCTTTCAACCTGTCAGATTTCTTAGCAGAAATGTTATAGGCCAGAAGAAAGTGACAGGATATATTTGATGCATTGGATAAGAAGGGACTTGAACCAAAAATACTCTACCCATCAAGATTATCATTTAAATTTGAATCACAGATTAAGCAATTTCCAGATAAGCAAAAGCTGAGGGAATTTGCAACCCACACACGATCTCTACAGTGTATTTTAAAGGGACTGCTCTAGATGGAAGTGCTCCTAAAGCTAAATTGCTGTCACCAGCGAAAATAAGACTACAGTAAAGGAAGTAGACCAATTAATTACTAAGAAAATGCAAAATTAAATAAACTACTGACAAATAGAATAACTACAGAATATGACCCTTAATATTATAAAGAGTGGAGGAGGAAGGAAAAGAAGGGAGAAAAAAAAAGAATATTTAGATTGTGTTTGAAATAACATAATAAGTGAGTTAGACTGGTAGACAGTAAAGAACCTACACTTAAACCTCTGGTAACCACAAGTCTAAAGCCTGCAATGTCAAAAAGTACATATCTATTGATAATCACCCTAAATGTAAATGGACTGAATGCACCAATCAAAAGACATAAAATTACTGAATGGATTAAAAAAAAGACCCATCTATATGCTGCCTACAAGAGACTCACTTCAAACCCAACGACACACACAGACTAAAAGTGAAGGGATAGAAAAAGATATTTCATGCAAACAATAGGGAGAAAAAAGCAGGTGTTGCAGTACTTGTATCAGACAAAATAGACTTCAAAATGAAGAAAGTAGCAAGAGATAAAGAAGGACATTACATAATGATAAAGGGGTCAGTTCAACAAGAGGATATAACTATTATAAATATCTATGCACCCAACACAGGAGCACCTACATATGTGAAACAAATACTAACAGAATTAAAGGGAGAAATAGAATACAATGCCTTAGATTTTAGGAGACTTCAACACCACTCACTCCAAATGACAGATCAACCAGACAAAAAATAAGTAAGGACACAGAGGCACTGAACAACATATTAGAACAGATGGACCTAATGGATAGCTACAGAATACTCCACCCAAAAGCAGCAGCATACACATGCTTCTCAAGTGCACATAGGACATTTTCCATAATTGATCACCTACTAGGCCACAAAAAGAGCCTCAGTAAATTCAAAAAGATTGAATTTGTACCAACCAATTTCTCAGACCACAAAGGTATGAAACTAGAAATAAATGATGCAAACAGAAAAAAAGCCCACAAGCACATGGAGCCTTAACAACATGCTCCTAAATAATCAATGGATCAATGACTGAATTAAAACAGAGATCAAGCAATATTCGGAGACAAATGAAAATGAAAACTCAACTTCTCAAAATCTGTGGGACATGGCAATGGCCATGCTAAAAGGGAAGTATACTGAAATACAGGCTTACCTTGAGAAAGAAGGATCCCAAATGAACAGTCTATACTCACAATTAAACTAGAAAAAGATGAACAAATGAGGCCCAAAATCAGTAGAAGGAGAGGCATAATAAAGATCAGAGCAGAAATAAATAAACTGAGAGGAATAAAATAATGGAATCAATGAAACCAGGAGCTGGTTCTTTGAGAAAATAAACAAAATAGATAAACCCTAGCCAGACTTATCAAGAAAAATAGAGCATACACATATAAACAGAATCAGAAATGAGAAAGGAAAAATTACTATGGACACCACAGAAATACAAAGAATTATGAGAGAATACTATGAAAAATTATGTGCCAAAAAAATGGATAACCTAGAAGAAATGGACAACTTTCTAGAAAAATACAACCTTTCAAGACTGGCCCAAGAAGAAATAGAAAATCTGAACAGACCAATTACCAGCAATGTAATTGAATTAGTAATCAAAAAACTACCTAAGAACAAAACCCCTATACCAGGTGGATTCATAGTGGAATTTTATCAAACACTAAAATAAGAGCCAATACCCATCCTTTTCAAAGTTTTCCAAAAAGTAGAAGAGGAGGGAATACTTCCAAACTCATTTTTAGGAGGCCAGCATCATTCTCATACCAAAACCAGGCAAATACACCCCCCAAAATAAAATTACTGACCACTATCCCTGATAAAAATATGTGCAAAAATACTCAACAAAATATTAGCAAACAGAATTCAAAAATACATCAAAAATATCATCCATCATGACCAAGTGGATTATTCCAGGGATGCAAGGATGGTACATTTTTCGAAAATCAATCAGCATCATACATCACATCAACAAAAAGAAGAACAAAAATCACATTATCATCTCAGTAGATGCTGATAAAGCCTCCGACAAAATTCAACATCCATTCATGATAAAAATTCTCAACAAAATGGGTATAGAAGGCAAGTACCTCAACATAATACAGGCCATATATAACAAACCCATAGCCAACATTATACTTAACACAGAAAAGCTGAAAGCTTTTCCTCAAAGATTGGGAATCAGACAGGGACTCCCACTCTCCCTACTTGTATTCAACATAGTACTGGAGGTCCTAGCCACAGCAATGGGACAACACAAAAAAATAAAAAGAAATAATAAAGTTAAACTGTCACTGTTTGCAGATGACATGATATTGTACATAAAAAATCCTAAGGAATCCACTCCAAAACTACTAGAACTAATGACTGAATTCAGTAAAGTTGTAGAATACAAAATTAATACACAGAAATCTGTTGCATTACTATATACTAACAATGAACTAGTAGAAAGAGAAATCAAGAAAACAACCCCATGTACAGTTGAATCAAAATGAATAAAATACCTAGGAATAAACCTAACCAAGGAGGTGAAAGACCTATACCCTGAAACTATAAGACACTCATTAGAGACATTAAAGAAGACAGCAATAAATGGAAACACATCCTGTGCTCATGGATAGGAATGATTAATATTGTCAAAAAGGCCATCCTGCCTTAAGCAATACACAGATTCAATACAACCCCTATCAAAAAACGAACAGCATTCTTCAATGAACTAGAAAAAATAGTTCTAAAACTCATATGGAACCACGAAAGACCCCAAGTGGGCAAAGCAATCCTGAGAGGGAACAAAGGTTGGGAGATTATGCTCCCCAACTTCAAGCTCTACTACTAAGCCACAATTTTCATAACAATTTCATACTAGCACAAGAACAGATACATAGATCAATGAAACAGAATAGAGAGCCCAGATATAAACCCACACATATGTGGCCAATTACTATATGATAAAGGAACATGGATATAAAATGTGGAAATGACAGACTCTTCAAAAACTGGTGTTGGCAAAATTAGACAGTTACATGTTAGAGAATGAAACTGGATCATTGTCTAACCCCATACACAAAAGTAAACTCAAAATGGATCAAAGACCTGAATGTAACTCATGAAACCATAAAACTCTTAGAAGAAAACATAGGCAAAACTCTCTTGAATATAAACATGAGCAACTTTTTCCTGAACATGTCTCCTCAGGCAAGGGAAACAAAAGCAAAAATGAACAAATGGGACTATATCAAACTAAAAAGCTTCTGAACAGCAAAGGTCACTATCAGCAGAACAAAAAGTCAACAGACTATATAGTATGGGAGTAAATAACTTATCTGAGAAGGGGTTAACATCCAAAATATATAAAGAACTCACATGCCTGAACTGCCAAAAAACAACCCAATTAAAAAGTGGGTGGACAATCTGAACAGACACTTCTCCAAAGAAGAAACTCATATGGCCAACAGGCACATGAAAAGATGTTCCACATTGCTAATTATCAGGGAAATGCAAATTAAAACCACAATGAGATATCACCTCACACCAGTTAGGATGGCCAACATACAAAAGACAAGAAACAACAAAAGCTGGTGAGGATGGGGATAAAGGGGATCCCTCCTACACTGTTGTTGGGAATGTAAATTAGTTCAACCATTGTGGAAAGCAATATGGAGGTTCCTTAAAAAAAACTAAAAGTAGAAAAACGATTTGACCCAGTAATTATATTCCTATGAATTTACCTGAAGAAAACAAGATCCCAGATTCAAAAAGACATATGCACCCCAATGTTTACTGCAGCACTATTTACCATAGCCAAGATATGGAAGCAACCTAAGTGTCCATCATTAGATGAATGGATAAAGAAGAGGTGGTACATATCCACAATGGAATATTATTCAGTCATAAGCAGAAATCAAATCCTCCCGTTTGTAACAACATGGACGGAACTAGAGGGTATTATGCTCAGTGAAATAAGCCAGGTGGAGAACGATAGGTAGCAAATGATTTCACACTTTTGTGGAGTATAACAACAAAGCAAAAGTGAGGAACAAAACAGCAGCAGACTCAGAGACTCCAAGAAGTTACCTGCGGTTACCAAAGGGAAGAGGTCTGAGAGGGTGGCTAGGAGGGAGGGAGAAGGGGATTAAGGTGCACTATAATTAGTACTCCCACTATAGGTAGTTTGTGGGGAAGGCAGTACAGCACAGAAGATGGGTAGTGAGTCTGTATCATTCTACATTGATGGGCAGTGATTGCAGTGGGATTGGTGGGACTTGATAATATGGGTGAATGTTGAAACCATCATGTTGTTCATGTGAAACCTTCATTAAATGATATGTTAATTAAGAAAAAAGAAAAATAAAAAAAAAATGCTCATGATATGGCAAAATAAAATGTGTCTGGGATTTTTTTAATTGGATATGGTAAGACACACAGATACAGAAATGACTGTCATGAAGAAAGACATCCTTTATAGTCACTGATCCTTAGAAATAGGAGGCATGACATTCCATGCAGGGACCCATGGGAAGCACCAGGATCAGTAAGGAGGCAGAGGAAAAAAAGAAAGGGATATCTAAATTACTCAAAGTCATTGAATCAGAAAGTAGAATGCGTCATTCATGCAAGATGAAAAAGTTCTAGATATATGCTGCCCAACACTGCTTATAGTCAATACTGTACTGTTCACTTAGAAATGTTTAAGAGGGTAAGTTTCATGTTACATGTTTTTTACAATAAGAAAGTCCATACTTACACATACACACATAATTATCACTTTGTCATTGTGTTTTAGTATTTTAATTAATAAATGCCTTGTGTGAGTTTCTTTGTTATTTGTGTGCTTGATAATGATTGTGTTTCTTGGATGTATGGTTTTATTGTGCTTCACAAATTTGAAAAGAAATGGTGGTCATTATTTCTTTAAATGGTTTTCTCTGTGTATGTCCCTCCTTCTTTCTCTGAGACTCCAATTGCATGTGTCACATTTCTTGGCAATAGCACGGTCTACATATATACATTTGTATTCTGCTAAACACTCAAAGTAACCATTAAGGATATATGGTGTATTTCCTCTGCATAGCTTCCTTTTCTCTAGCAGTCTGTCCCTAATATTCCAGCCTCTTTCGCTTTACAAATCTTCCATCTTTGGTTTCCTCGGCTTAGGTAGCCGATTCTTTATCCACGTATGTCTGTATGCATGTGTTTTTGTTGTGTGGGTATCTGTATGTTCAAGGCTGTGGCCTTTGGCACCCTCCCTTGTTTTGGTACAGGGGTGAAATACTTGGCTTCTATACACCACATTTTGTGATTGGGAACGGTGCTTGTGCTAGGCAGCATCTAGCATGGATCCAGTGATTCCCATATCCGGGTTTTCCAGGGCTCGTGTAGTCTCCCTCTCTTGAGTATGAACTGGGCCTGGTGACTTGCTTCTGACAGATAGGATATGGAAAAGGTGAGGGCAACTACTTCCATGGTTACTTTATAAAATAAAGTGGCTTTCATGGCGCTAACACTCTGTCTCTTGGTAGTACACTCTCTCACAATCTCATTTTTTCACTCTGATGAAGCTAGGTGCCATGCTGTAAAATAACCTGTAGAGGGCAAGGAATTGATCTTGAAGAACTAAGGCCTCAGTTTAGCAGCATGTGAGAAGCTGAATTCTGCCAACTCTCTCTGAGTGGGCTTGGAAGGAGATCCTGCCCAAGTTGAACCTTGATACAACCACATCCCTGGCTTATACCTTGTGCAGTCTTGTTGCAGGTGAAGAATAGACCCACATATGCTGTATCTGGATTCCTTACCACAGAAACTATGAGATGATAATGTTTATTGTTTAAGCTACTAAACTTTGGACTAATTGGTTACATTGTATCAGAAAACTAATATGGAGCTATATTCTTGTTCTTTGGAGTGTGGAATTAATTTTAATATTTGTATGTAGTGTTCATAATTTTGGTACAGGGAAGTGATTATGAATATGATTTTTACCCCTGTTTTAACCAGAAATCAAATATTTAAAAAAATTAAAGTAGAACATTATTATTTGCATATAAATAAATGTAAACATTCTTTCACTAATCACAGTAAAATACTAAATATCATGTTATAATGGAATCTAAACTAACAGTTTTTGAAATTACATTTCATCTGTAATGACCTGAAATATTTTTTGTTTTACACATTTACACATCTGTAGAAAACCAATGTTTTATAGAAGAAGTATACTTAAGTATGTTATCAAACAATTTATTAAAAGAGCAAACTATAGAAACAGGAAAGGTTTTCTTTAAAGTGTATCAATTTGATTGGAATACTAAACCCTACCATGATTTTCATGAAATCTTTTTCATGATAACCATATTAAACACTATTTTGATCTTTGTCCTTTCTCTAATAAGAAACCAAGTATGTACCTTATGACAAAGCTTTATTCATAAAGCGCATTTTTTATTCTTATGGGCATATGAAATGTGTTCACCTTGCTTAAATTGCCAACAGCTCTATATTTATATTTAAGGGATACATAATTATTGATGATTACACACAGGTGTTCTTCAGAATTATTCATTTTATCCAAATATTTCTTTTTGATCTCCATAGAGTTTTCTTTATGAAATTGCCTCTGACTACATAGGAAACAGGAAGAAATGGCATTTAAAGAATTAGGAGCATTCAAATATTTGATGGAATTAGTATTTTATTAACTATCAAGGTTTTAATTCTACATAACATGTTCAAATATATTTTTTGTTAAGTTACACTGTAGGTATAAAACCCATTTCCTTTCAGAGAAATGGCTAAAACCTATAGTCAAAAGGAGGTTATTAAGATTTGCTGTGGGTGTTAAGGAATTAAAAGACTCTATGGCAATAGTTAATGCTTTTGAAATTTGCTTCAAGCATAGAGTTTATCAAGAGTTGCTTTTTATTAAATAGATTTCCTGTTGGATATAGTATCCCATAGTTCTCATCCAGACTCTTGGCAGCCTTTTACTTTTAATAAAGAAAAAAAGATCTTCAATCCAGGATTTTTATTGCACTTGATTAAACTTTAATAAAAGTTAAAAAACACTAAAATTGTGCATAAGTAATATTAAAACTCACTCAGGCACAAACATACATGAGAAAATAAATGAAAAAATCTTGTCAAAACAAATTACAGATATGGAATTTCAATAAGGATCTAGAGAATATTTGAAAGGTTTATAAATTTTAACATTTGTTTGCTATTGATGTATGTAGTCTTATGAATTTAAAATAAAATTTTACACTGAATATCTATTATTACAAACGATTGTGTCCAAGGGTTAGCAAGGTAACTGTTTTCAGGCTGTCACATGAAGATAAAAAAAATCATCAATTTACACTGAAGAGTACATGTTTCTACAAGATGCAATCATTTTTTAAAAGTTGTTCTGTGGAGCTTACTTTAAAATCTTAAGCCTAATTTTTCTCTTGTACAATTCCACTATTTTTGTAACAAATGGACAGACAAAAACAATTCTTGGACTTTTAATATCAGGATATCAGAATTATGGTGTAGATATTTAAAATGTACACAGATACACCTGAAATGGATGCCAATGGCCAAATCTGAAGCAATTTGCACAGTTAAATAAATAAATAATAATGGGTCAGAACCCATAGAATGATAAAATAGACATGGAATGATTTTTGAAGATATTATAAATACTGCCATAAATGGGGAAGTTAAGCAAACTCTTCCTAAAATAGAATCCAGTTAGTAAGTGTAAAACTGAAACGAATGCATAATGAATGAAAGAAATGGGAATTGCCATGGGATTTCCAAGGTAATAATTGCTTTAGGAAAAAAAATCAATGGATGAGAAAAGTCATGGGTGAAATTAACATAAGGAACAGGACACTTATATTGTCCCAAAAATATCTCCTCCAAAATATTTAGCAATTACAAAGGGGAAAATATTAACTTCACAGTAGAGGAACCTATATTCCCAGGGAATTTAGGTGTAATTATTGAATTATATCAAGATATTCATGTTAAAATTGAATAATCACAATCACAATTAGGACAAAGTGGTTGATAGTGTATTTAAGTCTTCTATATCTTTTTTTTTTTAAAGCTTGTTCTGGCAATCATTGAGAGAGGCATTATAATTGTGGATTTGTCTCTTCTTGAAGTTCTATCAGTTTTGCTTCATGTATTTCAAAGCTCTGTTATTAAAGGCATAATTATTTCATATTATTATAATCTCTTGATCAATTGACTCTTAGCATTTTGAAATGACCTTCTTTAGTCTTATATATTCTTTGGTCTAAAACTTACATTTTTTCTGGCATTACCATAACCACACCAGCTTACTTGTGGTTAGACTAGGCATGGTTTAACTTTTTCCATCTTTTAATCTTCTGCCTTTAGTTATATAATACAAGTTTTTTTTAGGCAGCATAACATTGCTGTTTTATGAAATTTTATATCTGTCTTTTCAGTTAGGATATATAAACTCTTAATGTGATTATTGATATAGTTAAGTTTATCATTTGGCTATTTGTTTCTTATTCGTACCCATGTTGTCTTTGTTTCCTTTCTCTTATTTCTGACTTCACTAGGACTGATTGCATATTTCTTTCATAACTCCATTTATTACTTTTATTTTTTATTAGAAAATTCCTTGTTTTATTTCACTGATTTCTTGTGAGTTCTGAATATATACAGTTGATATAATTCTCTTATATTTATTATATTTAACAATAATGTGTAAAGAGCCACGAAGAGTCTGAGATTTTATCTCCTTTTAAACTACCAACTTCATCTGCCATGTTTTCACGGATGCTGAAAGAAGACAAGAGACCCTTGGGTCAAAGAAGAAGGACTGTATTACTCATAGCATAGCAAACAACAGGGACTTTATGTTTTCATTCTTTCTCTTTGCTGCCCACATCTCACAAAGTCAGTGTGCAGAAATCTAGGTGGATACAGTACATGTAGTAGGTATCTACACAGCTGAGAAATAGCAAACTTAGGAAATCAAATCTCATGTTCCTTCATGTCAAACCTCAAAGTTAAACCTCTTCACATCAGATTCCCAGGCAATCACTAGTATGTTTTCTCCTACTATAATTTACTTTGCACTTTCTAGAATTTAAAAAAGAAATTGTACAGTATGTAACATTTTGTCTGGCGTCCTTCAGTCAGGATGATGTTTTTCAGATTCATCCTGCATTTGTATGTTTACATAGTTAGTTCTTTCCATTGCTGAATAGTATTTCAATATATGGATATAGGACAACTTGTTCACAGTTTGGACTACTTGATTTTTGTTTACGAGCATCTTGGTGGACATTTGGCTTAATCTTTGAATCTGTGTAAATATCTAATGTCAGGAACTCACTGATCTAGGAGAGACAGCTGAACTGCCCAGTGTTTGAATAGCTGATTATAGCAAGAAGCCAAACGTGAAAGAATTAAACCTTTAATCATTTACTGTAAGGTATAGCATGAAGATAAAACCACAGAAAGTGCCAGCTCTCCACTGTTCCGTATTCCCCATTGGATGGTGTCTCAGTCAAGGGTCAGGTGGATCAACACAGATGTGAGGATTGTTTCATTGTTGAAGAATCTCAAACAAAGGCTCTGTCAGTGATGGATCCTGGGATAAGTGGGAGAGCAAGAGTAGGACTAGGAGTGGACCAGTACTGAGTCAGAGTAGACACAATTGTCTTCAATTTTTTTTCTTTTCTGGAGTTTCTAAATTTTCTATTTTGAGCGTGTATTCTGCACATAATCAGAAAATATTGTTTTAAATAAAACATATTTGTAAAATGGCAAAATGGAACTGGGCATGGTGGAAGGTCTATTTTTCATTGAGGTGTTTTTCTACAATGTAATATTTATTTAAATATCAATGTACAAAAGTGAGATAAGTCTGTAGTTGATAGGACTTACAGAGTAATCTCCTACTGTAGTTTTGATCAGGGCTTTATTGAAATTTTATTGTCATGATGGAAACTTAGAAACCTAAGAGAAGAGTGAAAATAACTGAGTAAAAATTAGTGGAAGAAGCTATTTGAGGAGACATTGTAGTTTGTAGCTTGACGTGATAGAATGCTTTAAATAAACACTGTTTTGCCCTTAGTGTCACAGCTCTGTATTTTATCATGTGTTTCTACTGGAACTATTTTACAGATGTAGAGACTGTGGTGGAGGAGTCTTGTATTAAAAGTATGTGGCAAGTCAGTGGCTAATTAGTTTCTGTCAGTTTTATGAAGGATATATGCAAAATACATTGATGATATATTAAAATTTTCATGTAAATTTTTATATCCCTTATGCCTTTGAATATAATAGAAATGTGTTTACATTTTCATCATACTTCAAATGGAAGCTACATGTTGCATGATTTCTGAACCATTTTGTTGGTCCTCAAGTCAGTGAAACCGAAGTCACCTTCTGAAATTCCAGTAAGCACAGCAGCTCCCACCTCCCCCTGACTCTGACAGTATGGTTGCTGGACAGGGTGAGGCTGTGAGACCATTTTAGTGGCTGTGCTGTTGCTGCTAAGAGGGGGGCTCGCTTGATGTGGATTATTAGCAGCTAAAGTGGTGATCTTAGTGGCAAGTGAACAGGAGGGTTGACAACTCCACTAACCTGAGGTTGTGGTTCTGCTTGGCTCACACAGTAGACCAATGGACTAGTTGGGAATCTAAGAGGGATTTCTAGGAGTGAGATAACCATAGAAAAACTGATGTCATTCCCATATTCTAGGGTGGACAGAAACTGCATATGCAGGACAAAAACTGGAGTAGGCTGAAGCCACCCACATGTTCTTGTCCAACAGAGACTGTATGTACACAAAAAGATATGAAATATTCCATGGGAAATAAAAGCTCAGGCTGAATTGAGAATGCACGATCTATCTACAATTATATATAGTGAAACATCTTTATAATGTATTTAAATGCTATTCTGAAATTGGGTTGAGACTATTTTGCCTTCTTAACTGGTTACATTTGGAATGATTATGTATGAAAAAGTTGATCGTTACTAAGAAGATACCTGTTCCTCCTGGACTTGAAATGAAACTGATGGGTGTGCTGATTATATATAATAAAAATATGTTGATGGCATATTAAAACAAGCCTAATCCATACAAAAATATTCATTTACTTCATTTTAACATTTTATGTTAGATTTTAAGCAGTATGGCATAGTAACATTATCTTTGGACGTCCAAAAACTGCTGATCACAATGACTTCATTAGCTCTGACAAGACAGAAAATGCCTATTGTAAATGGTTGTGCCATTCATTCCTTACATTACTGAATATGTGTGCTAAAGGTTATCTGTGATTCAAACTGGCTAGAGGTCACTGGTTCTAAAGAACAACAGGAACGGGGGGAACCTAAGTGCCAAGAATCAACAGTAAAGAAAATAGCCATTTATGGAGGTACAAGTTAGATTGTAAGCAAACAGAAGATGAAAATCATGCATGTTTTACATTTACTTTTGTACTACCTTTTAGTGCCCAGGCCAGTGCCTTCTCAGGTAGATGTCTGTCTGAGGTCTAAAAGTAAGACCCTTCGCTGCCTCATCATGTTTATTTTCACAGATAGAATTGGTAGGAACCATAGGGTTATTAAATTTTCATTACCTAATTATCTATTACTTAAATGTTTTGGCTGGATTTTCTTTTAATAAGTTTCTGTATTTGAGTGGTTCAATATGAAAATGCAACAATATATGTAAGGTAATAAAAATAGGAGAATAAAGTTAAATACAATAAAAATACAGTAAACAGTAAGAAAAACAGTGATAAATAACCAAATACTTTTTTCTATATACACATACTAAGAGAAAAAAGTCACAGATTTTAAAAAATCTGAGTCAAATCATTAAATTGCCACTATTACAGCATCACTTTCAATATTTGTCCAAATCATCATACTGATTCCTCAATCAACTGTAATGAATGCATGCCCTCCTGTGGTACATAGTTGAGAAGTAGCAGATGGATATTAGCTGTGATATTGATTAAAAAATTGTGAGGGCAGAACATGGTTTGTCGGTTTGTCATCACACAACCTTTCCTGTATCAAACCAAATCAAATAATTATATTTAGCAAGAAGTGTTCTACAGATCCCCAAAATGTCAGCCATTTGTGCTGTGAGGTAATGAAAAAACATGTATGCTGATTTGATATGCTTTTGATGAAGAAATGCCGAGAAAAACTTCTGTTGCAATTACTCTCCTGTTAATGGCAAATCAATTATTGGTATATAGATGACAAAATACAGACTGAAAAACTAAGGTAATGAAGAAAACATACTGAGGAATTATTCTAGGCTCTAGTTTGAATATGTGTGTGGTTTTCTGAAAGTGAAAAGCTATCTTGTATTAGTAGGTTAAGTATAAAACTTTTTTGAAGAGATTTATACATTTTTAGCTTCAATTAGTATATTGCTGGAATGACTTGTCAGGTAGATTTTGTTTGTTTTCTTAATCAGATGAAATTTATAGATGCGGGGGTATGTCTTTGATTATAACTGTCAGAAACATTTTGCCACATAGCAGAATATGCCAGAGACATTAGAAACCTTAACAGACATCTAGTGCTACATATATATAATTCAAGCAATAATCATATTCTAAAATTGTCATAGAATTTCCACAGTATTTTTTCTCATGCTAAAATGAAATAGGGTAAGGTTATCTATGGTATCAGCATTGTATTATTTTAAATATTCCATAATTTGTATGTGTCATGACACTAAACATTGAAAACAACTTTGTAGTTCCTATGTAATTGTTATCAGGTATATTATTTGACATGATAGCATTTAATAATCTATGGGTCTAGTGTCCCTAGCCTCTTAAAAAAGAAATTCTAAGTAAAACATAAAAGGATTGTTCTTTTCAGACTCAATCGTTTTCACTCTATTTAAAATAGATTATTTGAAGGTTGATGATTTTAACTATTCTATTAAATCATCATACTTTTTAAGAATTGTAGTCCTTTAATTCTTCTCTAACATACATTATACCTAACTCGGCTTGCTGCTTTGTTGAACCTCTGAACTAGATGTCATCTCTCTTCTGAATTCAGTCCTGTTTCCAATTCCTGGTTTAATTCACTATTTTCTATAGCATATTTTTAAATTATTTTCTAGTAAAGGTTATATGAGTGGTAAGTTTCTGAATCCTAGATGCTTTATTCCATTGTAACCCTTGATTGTAATTTATCTGAGTATAGAATTCAAAGGCAAAAATAATTTTTAAAATTGACCTATTATTCAGGGAGCTCTCTCCTTGAATACATGTTTCTTCTACCTGTAAGATGAGAATTAGATGCTGGTAGATAAATGGCTTTCTAGAGGACAAAATACAAAAAAATCCCACAGGCAGATGAGAGGGATATGAGAATCCTTCCTAGGACCCATTAGTAAGCTCTCTTCCTCACATGGTAGGGAAGGTAGAGATCATAGGGATCTACTTTACTGTCTCTTAATGAGACTGAGCAGCAAGAGGTAGCATTGAATTAAGCATCTGGAATAGTACTTAGGTTGTTTCTCAGTCTCCTCTGGGGAGTAGGAAGAAGACAGATTAACATGACAGTAGGTCAGCAAGCTCCACATTCCCATCTGAAAGGCAATGTCTGTGGCTATGAAGTCAAGAGGTCTCTAATGATAAAATAAGTGATATCAGCAACAAAGACCTTCATTTATGATGTAGAACATTGGGTGAATCAAAAACACTGGAAATTCATTTGGTTGAAGCCAGTCATGAACTGCTGGAAACCAAGAGTAAATTCAAAACTGCTTGCTGATGTGGCACTGATCTCTCCTTTCACATATCTGCTTGTTTTTGTTTTATATTTGGTTTGTTTGTTGATTCTCAGATTTCACACTAAATGTTAACTCCATGATGTCAAGGATTTGTACCTGTTATATTCACTGCTATAGTGCCAGGAACAAAAATAGTGTCTGGAACAAAGTAAAAATCTCTATACATTTGCTGATAAATCAAAACAGCATGCTGCATAAAAGCAACTGTTGACTTAATATGACACAATTAGCCAATGTGAAAACTACCCACCTCTTTTTTCCTACCACTGCTATGCTATTATAGACCAAACAGTTATATATTTTCCAAAAAAATTACTAGTTTAAAATGCAAAATCATTAGTGCCAGAAAAAAAAGACAAAAATACAGAGCAGTGAGTAGAAGCCTAAAATAAAAGAGCTACAGGGAAAGCCCCATATTCAGGGAATTAATATTTATAAAAATGACAAAATTGAGGAAGATATGACTTCAAATAGAATTTATATAGTCTCAAGCAACATAGGGAAATTTATTAATACTTAGATTCACATTGCTGTAGAGCTGTAGAACATAAAAGTAAATAGAAAATATTGCTGTTATAAATATTAAAATATTGATTCCATAAATAGAAAATATTACTGTTTTATTTGTGAGGAAAAACACATATTGCTTACAAAGATATGACACAATTACAGTAAGCTTCTGGTCAGTCACATTATGTGATAGAAGAAATCATTTAACTTTCTGTACCCAGATAAACTCAAATTGAGATTAAAGAAATAAAGGTCAGTGAAACTAAGAGTTGGGTTTAAAAAGATAAATAAAATTTATAAACATTTACCTAGACACATAAAGAAAAAAAAGACTCAAAATCAGAAATGAAAGAGGAAAAGTTACAACTGATACCATGAAATACAATTAAAAGAGATTACTATAAAAGATTATATGCCAACATATTGGACAACCTAGAAGAAATAGATAAATTCCTAGATATATTCAATCTCCCAAGACTGAACCAGGAAGAAATATAAAATCTGGACAGACCATTTACTAGTAATGAAATTGAAGCAGTGAAAAAAACCCAACTCCCAGGAAACAAAATTCTACAACCAGATGGCTTCACAGGTGAATTATACCAATCATTTAAAGAAGAGTTAATACCTTTTCTTCTTAAACTATTCCAAAAGAGCTTTCAAATACATTCTACGAGGCCACCATCACCTTGATACCAAAACCAGATTAAGACACTACATAGAATACCCCTGATGAACCCAGATGTAAAAATCCTCAGCAAAATATTAGATAATGAATTCAGAAAATGCATTGAAAGAATCATTCACCATGACTAAGTGGGATTTATTCCAGGGATCCAAGGACATTTCAGTATCCACAAATCCGTCAGTGTCACATACCACATTAAAAAAGGATGGGTCAAAGCCAAGTGCTTACCTTGATAGATGCTAAAAAAGCATTTAACAAAATTCATTATCCATTCATGATAAAAGCTCTAACAAGAAATAACATATCTGACTATAATAAAGGCAATATACAACAAACCAACAGCTAATATTATACACAATGGTGAAAAACTGAAAGCTTTTCCTCTGACAAGGTTGCCTACATCACTATTTTATTCAGCATAGTACTAGAAGTCCTAGCCATAGCAATCAGGAGTAAAAAGAAATAGAAGGAATCAGAATTGGTTAGAAAGAAGTACAATTTTCACTATTTGCAGATGACATGATACTATATGTAGAAAACTCTAAAAACTCCACCCAAAATCTATTAGAATTAATAAATGAATTCAGTAAGATCACAAAATAAATATACAGAAATCTGTTGTATTTCTGTATAAGAGAAAAGGTAGAGGAGTAATAAAGATATTTCCAGACATATAACCTGAAATCAACATTGTGGAATGATGAAGTTGAGAACAAAAATGTGGACACTGGCAAAAAGGAGTTTATTAAAAATATTAGTAAAATTTTCATTAAATCTAATACATACTAAATAATATCAGTAATAAGATTAATGAATGGCTATATAAAAAAAGAACAACTCGAATTGCAGATCACAGTAACAGAATATTGATGAGGAGTAGGAAGGAAATAAAATTAAAGTGTTCAATTCAATTGGACTTAATTAGCTGAAAAGGAAGAGAAGGATATTAATTTATTAATTATTGGCTTTGGTAACCTAAGTCTATAAGTAAAAAATAAGAGAGGACTATGAAATCAATAAAAATATGGGATACAACTCAGTGCAGTAGAAGAAATAAAGAAGGGAGATCAATCCTAGAGAAGAAAGCTCTAACTGAGCTTGAATAAGATGAGTGAATTAATAGCAAATAATTTCAAAAACAAAATAATAATAATGTTTAAATTCACAGAAAGCATTTAATATGGGATCCACATGAACCTTCACACTGATATGTATCAAGGTGGAATCTCTAAAACAAGGAATGCCATAAAACTCAATTCTCACGCCAGCACTGATTTTTCTCTCTTAGGTTAAAAGATGTGTAATAGAAAGTGCAGACTTCACCCACTCAATGAGGATGTAACGAAATTGGCCACAGGAGAATCATCTGTGCTCAGGGAGGGAGAGGTTGTGAAGAAAGTATTGTAAAGAGGCGGAGGCCTAATTTGTTTATGCAAAAGTAATATTCCAGTGGTATTAAAAGGGCAGAAAGATATGATGAAGAAGATGAGCTCAATAATTAGGACAAAGGATATATTCTGCAATTGTTGCCTATATTTTGGGCACAGATGGAATGAGTTGTCCCTCTGTACATTCTTCTTCTGTGCTAGAATGTCTAAAGAATGCCAAGCACTGTCAGTACTGGGTTTCCATAATTTGTAATTATATAGCAACTTCTATATCAACTATTTGCTCCCTATTTTTTCATTCTGTTATTTTCCATTACATATGGAATAAAATTATATCAATAAAACAGTTCCAAGTGATTATTTAATTCCTTTACCTATAAATTAGAATATGCATATAATTATTTTGTAATCTGATCAGTTTTGACTCCAATGACATTGCTTGTTTTATTTTGGAGGCCATATAGCCCTAAATTATTCAAATAATTATGTACATCTGGCTGTTGGGAAACAAAGATTGGCATCAGCCATCAATGTTCATTAACTTGAAGCTTTTGCTTGCCTTGTATTAGAAAAGCCAAGTTTAATAAATGTCATGTAGCCTGCCAGATGTTTCATTGTAAGATATTATAGGTCTTCCCTGAATAATTTTTCATCAGCAAGGTCAGTCGTATTCAACTAAATTGACTTCATGTGCTCTTAGTATCAATTTATGACAACAAATTGATAATTTTTATACTATAATTTTATTCTTTATATGTAATTTTCAATTTCCAGTTAATAAAAGGCCATTTTAGTAGTAAAATGGACATTTGATCTAACCAGTTTAAGAAATAAATGTACCTTAGTACTTTTTTTGGGAATTTAGAATATAATAACTTCTACTTCCACATTTTTTGCTATTCTTAACTCACATTCATGCCTCCTACTTAAAAATCAATAAATAAAAAACAAAGAAAATACCATTTTTCTGTTTTCAATACCTTTTGCTCTCAAATTTGATTGTCTTTTTTTTTCTTCAAAATCTACTCGTTAATTGTATAAATAACCACTATGAAGTTAGGTCTTTGTCTTGCCAATGGGTTTCAGCCCTGGACAAGTTCACTATGGATTCAACGAGACCAAAGAAATGACAGTGGAATGTTCTTGGGGTGAAAGGGTTTACACCCAACTTTACTCCCACAATGGCAGGTCAATCACTAGAATCCCATCCACTCAGAGCGAGGCTGCATGCACCAAGTTGGTCTCTGCCTCTAGGCCTCTCTACCCCCACAGCCATCACAGTCTCTGTCCTTGGCACTGCCACCACTCCAGTCTCATCTCTGCTCTCCTGCAGCCTTGCAGCTGTGCCACCGTGTCGCCCAGGGCACTGGGCAGAGCTCTTTATATAGCGTCAATAATAATGTATTGCCCATGTGTATGTAGTGAGCTTGCCAACCAGGGCCAGGTGAGAATCCTGGCCATAGGAACCTTCACTTTATCCACAGTTTTACAGTTGTGTAGGCATACAGAATACAGGCTAAATGAATATTCCACATGTCATAGTTTTATATATACATATATGTTATATACACACACATATTCTACATACTTAATATAAAGTATTTCATAGAGTAATGTTGAATTAAAATTTGTTGACTCAGTGAGTGAATGGGACTATTTTCACTCTGTTGATATATATTAACACCATATTTAGAAATAGAAACAAAATTATAAGAAATAATGAAAACTGTATTTTGAGAGGTAAAATTATTAAGAAAGGAGAGGCATTTTCTTAACAAAGAGAAAAAGCTACAGCATATTGATGTATGAAACCAGATTCCATTCAAGAATCACTTGAACTTAAGTCTTTTTGCACTCAATTTATCATCATTTACATTATTGGAAATAAACTTTATGAACTAGCCAACAAAATCAGGGAAAGCAAACAAAAACAATAACAAGAACAAAGACAACAGTTTAATGCTTAAATAGCAGATTCTGGAGTCAGATGGCTTGACTTTTCTGGCTTGTCTGCATATTATCTTTCTGATATTAGGCAAGGTGCCTGATGTCTCTGCTCCTCAGTCTACTCATCCGAAAATGGCGATAATAATGCTGTTGGGAGGAATGCGTAAGTTAATGTGCACAAATAAAGCTCTTAGAGCACCACTTGGAAAACCAATGTCAGTACGTATAAATTATTATTTAGTGTCAGCATGATCAATTTTGTTTAGAGATCAAGTTTGTTAGATCAATTTTGGATCTTCTTGGATTTAAATTACTTTCAAGAATCATCACCATTGTAGGTTTAGGAGATTATGAAACAATAAAATGTCAAGAAGTTAGACAGGAGTTGACCATTATGTAATCACCTCTTAATCCCTTACTTTCTGACTTGCTCTCTCATTGATTACCCATGCTCTCCTAATTATCAAAGCCCGCCTTCATCTTACTTGACCTTACTTCAGCATTTGACTGTGCGATCCACCTTGAATTTCTTGTATCTATCCAATGAAACTTCAGTCTCCAGCTTTTTCCTTTTTCTTTCTGATTCTTTGGGTTTCTTTCCATCAGTCAACTACCTACCCACGTTCGCTGTAAGGTCTTCCCAGTGACTAAATTTTATCTCTACATATTCTTATTCCTCAGTATTCTTTCCACTTCTAGCATTCCTTACCAATAATTATCAGTCTCTATAAAATCCAGGCTTAGAGGTCCCTTCCAATTCAAGTGATTCCCTGAATATTCTGGAATTTCCTAAAACTCAATCTGTATTAAATCCAAACTAGCTCTCATCTTTCCTCACTCTCTTAAAAACATGTCCCTTCTTTTTGATCCAATTCACCTTCCTAAACCTACCTGGGCACTATATTCATAATATATATTTTTCTAACTTCATATCTTTTGTACCTCAAATTTGTTCTCCTATTATGGCAATTACACAATCTTTATTTAGTTTCTAGCTACCCTATTTCATGCTCCACTTTTCCTATGAAGGCACTTCTTATAAAGCATGGACCAGCTATTATATGAACTTACACATGTTAAATAGCAGTGTTGGGAACATACTATTATTTTTTTTAATTTTAACGTGATCAAATGCAGATATGTTAATAATAAAGTGGAGAAAGATTTGCAAGATACATCACTTAAAAATTCACAAAATAGACACTTAAGTGTCATTGTATATAACAGAAAATTCACTAATGAAATGTTTAGGTCCTTCTTGTATGTAAAATAGCAAAGTAATTAAGTCCCATGAGGTAATGTCCTGAATAAAAGTGTGAGCCAAAGGAGCTGCCAGTTGCAGTAATCACCATTTCCTTTCCAATCAGTGGAGTCTCTAATTGGCCAGACAATAATTAAACTAATACCATAGCTCGTTAGTCAGCCGTGAAAGGCTGTGTAGTTGCTATAGTGTGAGAGCTGCTGATAGGTGAACTGAGCAGTATTAAGCGGTGCAGGAAGTCGGTAGCACTGAGATTTGACTTCCGGCTGTACACTGCTATGCATTATAATGGAATCCAATACTTTTATGTTGTGTATGCATTATTCCTTTGGCTTTCCTGTGCTGCTTCAAAATTAGACTCTAAATACCCACTCTGGCCTTGGACTCCCTCTCTAAATTGATTAATAAAATATGTACATTTTTTAGTTATACTATGAGTCTAACCCATAAAACAAAACAGCCACTAGGTTATATCATTGTTTTATACTAAAAGATGAAGAAAAATCAGTCATTGAAGGTTAATAGTATTTTTCTTACTCGGTTGGAATGTAATTCTCTATGCTCTTGTCACCTTCATTCTAATCCTGAGATCCAGCTGTTGAATAAATAGACTTGAGATTATCACACAATATACATTCATGTGTAAAATGGAATTGCTATTAAAGTTCATTGCTTCAAGTGAAATATGCTTTGTAGCATTTCCTGTGAAGAACCCTGCTGTGGTCTGTCATGATACCTTGAAAACACCTCTTTCAGCTTTCACTTTAGTGCCTGGGGAATGTGTTATTTATTTTGCTTATTTATTTTTGATTATGCTTTGCAACATTTTGACAGGAATGCCACCAATTATAGCGCTACCCAGCGATTACATTAAAAGGTACTACATAATATTATTATGCTAGAATACTGTTAAAATGTGGAAAGTTATAGCATAGGCAGATCAGTGTGTTTGTGCTGCTGCAAGGAATATTTGTTTGTAAGAATAATTTTCTATTCCATATTCTTACAGTAATAAATTTCACTGAAAATAATGTTGATTTTAAGAATTTACCCTAGACATATTTTAATCAAAGTATGGAATAAAGAGGCTCTATTCTTATTTATTAAAAAGATTAAAGGGTCATTTTAAATTTGGATCAGTGTTGAAGTTCATAATATGTTTTCCACCTATCTGGTCCGTCTTTTCCCTTCTCCTTAAATTTACACCTCTAAGATCACTTACCTGACTAGCAGGAAACATTTTCAGTGTTTTTCTTGATTGCAGTCACTAACACACCTCTATTTTTTCCCCCTCAATATTACAGGCAAAGTATTCTTTGTAAGAATGCAATTTTGAGAATCTCATCCTGCTGCTGAAAATGTTCAGTGGTTTCTCAATATGTATGGCCACAATTCGCCCATACATTAATTCTGAACCTGTGGTGAGTTATTTTAACAAGATACTCAGAAGAAAGAAGGGTTTTAAAAATGAACAACTCAAAACAGTCTGAGAGAAAGGAGAGATTTCCCCCCATAAAATTTACTTCCTGAGGAAGAAAGTAGGAAAGCTGTGCAAAATATTCTTAAAAATCTGTGTGTCTTCAGAGGCAGTATTTGAAGAGAATAGGGCTGACAGTCACCCAAACTGAGAAAAGATAGTATACCCATTACAAAGATTCTAGGATCCTTGAAAATTCTGAGAGGTAAATACAAGGACAAGTAAACTAAGTAGTATGCATAGCAATAATTAATATAGAAAAAAAAGGAATAGGAGGATTGTTGAAAGAGAGTGAAGGCTGAAGATGAGTAATCACCAAATTACCAGGTAGCCTTCCTGTCAGTTTATAAAGATAGCCTCATCTCCTTTAGATGGAGAGCACAAAGAGCTGAGAGTAAGGCCTGGAGCATATTACAGTGATAACAATGCTCCAAAGAAGTTTGAATTTTCAGTCTCAGCAAGTTGGTTATGCCAAGTATACTTTCCCTGGTTGCTAAGGAATAAGACCCTGAGACTTCGGATGTTTGCATCGGGAAATAATGCACTCAAGAACCTTGAATCCCCATATTTTCTGCAATACTATGAATTTTCTGAAGTGACCCACTTCTCTCCTAAAAACCTGTGCTTTCTTCCTTGCTTGAAATTGATACAGGTATCTCTGTCTTTCAAGAGAATGTGTACCTGCTCAGGACCTAAGCCCTACTCCCCTACTTACCACCAGATCAATAACCACTGTTGAATTATAATGCAACCCAACCAGGCAAATTCTTGCTAAGAGGAGAAAGATACTATAAAAAGAGGTTGAAGTTGCTATCTAACTCAGACTATATTCACTTCCAAGAAAAAAGTTATGTATGTGCACATACAAATACCACAGACATACATAAATAATCTTTTCCTTGGAAGTGAATATATATATTTATATATATCAGGATCCTGAATATGCTGGAACAAGATGTGTGTATGGGAGTAGGGGTGAAATGCAAATTTATTGAATGAATATTTTTTTTGACATGGAAACTCTTTACTGCAATACAGAATTTAACATCTTGGTGAATTCTCAGAATGTGCTAATATATGACTTAGAAGGACATTGGAAACTTGCAGAATGTTACAATCTATACTAAGTGAAGTAGAATTGCCAACACTGCCATGGTACACATGGAATAAGGGATCTAAAGACTAAGAAAAGCAGGCATCCTGGAGTAGACATACTGCTTATGGCTGGAAACTTCACCCTCTATGTCGCACACTAAAGCCCAGAAGACACTGTGATATTTTTACAAGCAATCATGCAGTAAGAAAGGGAGATACTCAGGGATTTTGAGGACTGCTGGGTATGGGTCTGAGTTGTGATCGTTGTCCTTACATTAGAGTGCAGGTGTTAAAGAGGAGGCCTGGCCAATTTTGGCTCAGAAAAAGTCACCTCTGTACACAGACACACACAGTATTAATTTTCCCATTCCCCAAAAGTACAATTGAAACACATTTAGAACTTCTCAGAACTCCTACATGTCATAGCTGTGGGTTAAAGCTATGGTAGTTGGGAAGAACAATAGTGTGTCTCAGGGTAAATGCAAAATTTAGGGCTACCCGTGAGAATCTAAACAATGCAAAGGAGGCAAGTCACAACGTATCCCCATTTATTTGAATGATTTAGGTCCTACAAAAATGATATGAATCCTGAAGGAGAAAAGTGATGTATCCTAAACTCAGGTTGTAACAATAATTACAGTTGTTGTGCCAGATAAGATATATTTGCCAGAATATCCTGGCATGGTTTTAAATATACAGCTCTTGATCTGGCAGATACATTATTTTCCATTTCTGACAAGAAAGAAGCAGTTCTCATTCACAGGGGATGGACAACAGTGTATGGAAACAGGTTTGCCTGAGGGTTACATTAATTCTCCTGTCCTCTGTCATAATGTTATAAGATCTGGATTGGCTGGATATCCAGCAGAACATCACCCTTGTCCACTATATTGATAACAACCTGCTAATCTGTTCTAATGAGCAAGAAGTGACTAGAACATGAAAGGCCTTGGAAGACATGTTAGCTTGAGAAGGTGGGAGATCAATGATGTCCTGGCATCTCACACATCAGTAAAATATTTGCTACCTAATTGTCTTGGGCTAGCCGGGGCCTCCTATCCAAAATAGAGTACCAGTTATTGCATCTTGCATTTTCTACCCTTAAGAAGGGTAGACCTCTTCAGGTCCCCAGTATATTGCATGTTTGTACATTTCCCTGTTGCCTATTTATTGAATATAATAGAAGGCTACTAACTGTGATTAAGATCCAGAACAAGAAATGGTTGTGCGGCATATTCAGGGTGTGATGCAAACTTCTCTGCCACTTGTGCCGTACAACCTAGAAAATTACATAATTTTTTTCAAATTGAGGTATGATCAACATATAACATTATGTTAGTTTCATGTTGTGTAACATATTGATGTGATTTTTGTATAATTGTGAAATGATCACTGCAATAAGTCTAGTCAACATCTGTCACCATACATAGTTACAAAACTTTTTTTCTCAAGAAGAAAACTTTTAAGATCTACTCTCAGCAACTTTCAAATATGCAGTATGGTATTATTAACTATATCACCATATAATCCATTCTTTTTCATGTGACTGCCCACTTGACCCTATTTACCCATTTTGCCCACTCCCCACCTGCCTCTGGCACTACCAATCTGTTCTCTGTGTCTATGAGCTATGTTTTTTAAAGATATAAGTGATATCATACAGTATTTACCTTATTTCACTTAGCATAATGCCCTCAAAGTCCATCCTTGTCACAAATCAACAGGGTTTCTTTCTTTCTTGTGACTGATTAATATCCCATTGTGTATGTTTGGATTTCTTTATCCATTCATCTACTGAAGGCACTTAGGTTGTTTCCGTGTGTTGACTACTGTAAATAATGCTTCAGTGAGCATGGCATTGCATATATCTTTTTGAATTACTGTTTTCATTTCCTTTGGATAAACACCCAGAAGTAGAATTGCTGGATCATATGGTAATTCTAGTTTTAAGTTTTTGAGGATCCGCCATACTGTTTTCCATAGTGGCCACACTAATTTACATTCCCAGAAACAATGCACAGAATTCCCTTTTCTCCAAATCCTTGCCAACACCTGTGATTTATTGTCTTTTTTGAGAATAGCCATTGTAATAGGTATGAGGTGATCTCATCATGGTTCTGATTTGTGTTTTCCTTATGACTTGTGGTCCTGAGCACCTTTCCATGTATGTGTTGGCTGTCTTCCATAGAAAAATGTGTATTCAGAGTCTCTGCCCATTTTAAAGTAAGCTTTTTCTTTTTCGTTCTTCTTTTTTTTTTTGCTATTGAATTGTGTGAGTTCTTTATATATTTTGGCTATTAACCCCTTATCAGATATATGATTTGCAAATATTTTCTCCCTTTCAGTAGGTTGCCTTTTCATTCTGTTGATGGTTTCCTTTGCTGTGTAAAAGCTTTTTCATTTGATGTAGTCTCACTTGTTTGTTTTTATTGCCTATGCTTTTGATATCAAATCAAAATATCAGTGCCAACATGTGCCAAGGAGCTTAGCTTGTAGGAGTTTTATGATTTCAGGCCTTAAATATAAGTCTCTAATCCTCTTAAAGTTAGTTTTTGTGTATTGTGTAAGATAAGGGTCAGTTTCATTCTTTTTCATGTGACTGCCCACTTCTTCCAAAACCAATTATTGAAGAGATTGTCCTTTCCCCATTGTATATTCTTAGCTCCTTTGTCTTAAATTAATTGACCATATATGCATGGATTTATTTCTGGGCTCTGTATTCTGTTCCATTGATCTATACCAATTGGTCTGTATACCAATACCATATTGTTTCAGTCACAATGGTTCTGTAATGTAGTTCCAAATCCAGGGTGTGGTACTACAGCTTTGTTCTTTTTTCACAAGATTGCTTTGGCTTTTGGGAGCCTTTTGTGGTTCCATACACATTTTTGTATTGTTTCTTCTATTTGTGTGCCAAATGCCATTTTTAATAGAGATTTCATTGAACCTGTAAATTGCTTTGGGCAGGATAGACAATATTATTAACAATAATAATTCTAATCTATCAACACAGGATATTTATCCATTTATTTGTGTCTTCTTCAATGCCTTTCATCAGTGTCTCACAGTTTTCAGTGTATGGGTTTTTTTACCCCTTTGGTCAGATTTATTCCCATGTATTTTTTTTCATTGGTGCAATCATAAATAGGATTGTTTTCTTAATTTCTGTTTTTGGTATTTTATTATTTGTATATAGGAATGCAACATTTTTCTGTATTTTGATTTTTTTATCCTTCAACTTTACTGAATTCATTCATTAATAGTTTTTTGATGGAATCTTTAGGGTTTTCTGTATACATAGTATTATGTCATCTGCAAATAGTGACAATTTACTTCTTCCATAGCAGTTTGGATGTCTTCTACTTTTTCTTTTCTGATTGCTATGGCAAGAAATTTCAGTAGTATGTTGAATAAAAATGGTGAGAGGGGGCATTCATGTCTTGTTTCTTATCTTAGAGGAAAAAATTTCAGCTTTTAACCATTAAGTATGATTTTAGGTGTGGATTTGTCATATATGGCCTCTATTATATTGAGGTACATTCCTTCTTTCCCATTTGGTTGAGTTTTTAGTATGAACGGATGCCAGTTTTTGTCAAATGCTTTTCCTGTATCTATTGAGATGATCATATAATTTTTATCCTTCACTTTGTTAATATTGTGTAGCACATTGATTGATTCATATATGTTAAGCCATCCTTGCATCTTTGGAATAAATTCTACTTGACTACAGTGTATGATCCTTTTAATGTACTTTGAAAGTTATATAATATTACAGGTATCTGTGGCGAGAAAATATGCTACACTAAGTTTATGGGAAATGCCAATGAGAAAATTGTAATATAGATTTTTTTTGTATTCTGGAATAAAGTCAAGCTATCTACAGTAGAATAGAGACCACTCACAAAACAGCTCCTGGCATGCTACTGGACCACAAAGCAAGTGGGCAGAATGGAAGACTTTCCCATTATAAGATGATTTCTGGCAGATGTACTCATTATGGTTGAGGGGAAGGAGAGCAACAGTAATCCATTATTGGTTGTAAATGGTACAACTGCAGTCAGGTACGAACCAGGTCAGAGGGCACAAGTAAGCTGCTTGAGCAGGTTGCCCAGTCCTGTGTCATTCACCACTGTCAAAAACAAGTAGTTAAGAGAGGAAATTTTATGTTATGTGTAGTTTGGCCATAACAAATTTGGGGAAAAAAAAGTGCCTCTCACGCAGCTCATACCTATGGTAGCATGAAAGTTCTCTTCTAACGAGCTGGAGAAGAAGGAATGTGGCTGGCTTGGTTCATGGATTAATCAGTTCATTATCTGGGTGCTGTTACACAGCCTCAAAGTGAAGGAAAGTCTCAGTAGTTAGTAATTTGGACAGCACATCGGATTAGAATGTATGAATAGTAGCAAATAGGTTGGTCAGGGGACTGTAATGAGAAAGATTGGAAGGTTGGGAACAAGACAGTCTAGGGAGGAGCCACATAATTAGGTTTATTTGTATGGCCAATATGTAAAAATCTCTGTATTCCTTATTACCTGCCAGAAAGCATCCATTGTGAAAGGGGCACTAAACAACCACATGGACACGTGCCTTGGCCAGTTAATAACAGCCAGTCTCTGGCTTTGTCAGCCTCATTGCAGGCGCTATGGGGCATGAACAGAATAGCCATTGTAACAAGTGTGGAGTCTATGCCTAAACCCAATTGCATAAGCAACATTCACCAAGGCTGATACAGTTATTGCCACTTCTACCTGTTAGACCAATAATGAACTCTCAGTATGGCATCGTCTTTTAAGGAGACCAAATAGCCATTTGAAAGGAAGTTGATTATCACCCTCTCCAGAAGGAACCTCCCCAAAAGGACAGTCATTCTTCTTAGCAGAAAATGACCATTAATTTAACTATGGATCTAACTTTCCTACTCACAGGGCCTTAGACAACATCATCATCCAAGAGTTTACAGAACACTTAATTCACCAATATAGACTCCTACATAACACTGCATTAACTAAGGTGGTCTAGCAGTAGGCACATGTCCATGAAATTCTCTGGTCCTAATACATAGTGCAGCACCCCAGATCTTTTAGTATTATAAAGTAATAAGATGGCCTTTTACAGGTAGAGCTAAGGCAACAGATTTGAGAAAATGTGCTGAGAGGATGGATTCTATTCTCTATAATGCAATATTTATCCTAAATCAATATCTATTGCTATTTTCCCAATGGTAAGATCCATAGGTCTTAAAACCAAGTGTCAAAAGCAGGAGTAACTCGGCTTCACTGTACTCCTTATCCAGGATAAGTAGAGCTGCTATTACACAATGGAAAAAAGGAAGATTATATTTGGCACACATGTGATTCACTGTGACATTGTATTAATCCCACATAAACAGTTTTGATAGGAAATGGGCAAGTACAGCAGCCCCAATGCCTGGAAATGAATTGTGACCACAGACTCAGATCCTTTTGAGAGGAAGGTCTGATTACACCACCTATGATAAGGGAAATCTCAAATGGTAGTGGGGGATGGAGATAATGAGTTTCCCCTGTACCTCCAAGAACCCATGTCCACCACTTGAAAGCCAAACACCATTCTCTCAATGGCAGAGATTGCTAGGTAGCCAATTGCCCACAGTTGCACTCCCCTCTGGAGCAGGTTTCTGTCTATGGGACTGCCTCACCCAAAACCATGCATCCTCACTGGGTGTAGCCTTCTTTTAAGGATGGTAGATGCATGGACCCAAAGACATAGCCTACCTCCATTTGTGGCATTTCTGAATGGCCATTCCTGTTTTAGAGCCTTGGTGGGTGCTTAGGCATCTGTCACAACAGCATTAAGGTGCAGTTTCTCCCACTGTCTAATCCTGTATTACTCACTCCTCTATAGTTCTGGTTCCTGAGAGCTATCTGTCTCCAGTAAACCACCTGCAGGAAAATATAGACTGGACTTCCTCCCACAAATTTTTTGTGTGATATTTTATTTATTTATTTATTTTTGATTTTTTTTTCATTTTTTATTTTATTATCATTAATTTACAATTACATGTGCAATATTACGATTATTAAACTACCCCTTCATCAGGTGCCCCCCACCAACCCCATTACAGTCACTGTCCATCAGCGTAGTGAGATGCTATAGAATCACTACTTGTCTTCTCTGAGTTGTACTGCCCTCCCCGTGCCCCCCCAACATTACATCTGCTAATCGTAATGCCCCTTTTTCCCTCTTATCCCTCCCTTCCCGCCCATTTTCCCCAGTCCCTTTCCCTTTGGTAACTATTAGTCCGTTCTTGGGTTCTGTGAGTCTGCTGCTGTTTTGTTCCTTCAGCTTTTTTCTTTGTTCTTATACTCCACATATGAGTGAAATCATTTGATACTTGTCTTTTTCGGCTTGGCTTATTTCACTGAGCATAATACCCTCTAGCTCCATCCATGTTGTTGCAAATGGTAGGATTTGTTTTCTTCTTATGGCTGAATAATATTCCATTGTGTATATGTACCACATCTTCTTTATCCATTCATCTACTGATGGACACTTAGGTTGCTTCCATTTCTTGGCTATTGTAAATAGTGCTGCAATAAACATAGGGGTGCATCTGTCCTTTTCAAATTGGGCTGCTGCATTCTTAGGGTAAATTCCTAGGAGTGGAATTCCTGGGTCAAATGGTATTTCTATTTTGAGTTTTTTGAGGAACCTCCATACTGCTTTCCACAATGGTTGAACTAATTTGCAGTCCCACCAGCAGTGTAGGAGGGTTCCCTTTTCTCCACATCCTCGCCAACATTTGTTGTTGCTTGTGTTTTGGATGTTGGCAATCCTCACTGGTGTGAGGTGATATCTCATTGTGGTTTTAATCTGCATTTCTCTGATGATTAGCGATGTGGAGCATCTTTTCATGTGCCTGTTGGCCATCTTAATTTCTTCTTTGGAGAAGTGTCTATTCATGTCCTCTGCCCATTTCTTAATTGGATTATTTGCTTTCTGTTTGTTAAGGTGCATGAGTTCTTTATATATTTTGGATGTCAACCCTTTATCAGATACGTTTTTTATGAATATATTCTCCCATACTGTAGGATGTCTTTTTGTTCTACTGATGGTGTCCTTTGCTGTACAGAAGCTTTTCAGCTTGATATAGTCCCACTTGTTCATTTTTGCTTTTGTTTCCCTTGCCCGGGCAGATATGTTCATGAAGAAGTTGCTCATGTTTATGTCCAAGAGATTTTTGCCTATGTTTCTTTCTAAGAGTTTTATGGTTTCATGACTTACATTCAAGTCTTTGATCCACCTTGAGTTTACCTTTGTGTATGGGGCTAGACAGTAGTCCAGTTTCATTCTCTTACATGTAGCTGTCCAGTTTTTCCAACACCAGCTGCTGAAGAGGCTGTCATCTCCCATTGTATATCCAAGGCACTTTTATCAAATATTAATTGACTGTATATGTTTGGGTTAATGTTTGGATTTTTCTATTCTGTTCCACTGGTCTGTGGGTCTGTTTTTGTGCCAATACCAAATTGTCTTGATTACTGTGGCTTTGTAGTAGAGCTTGAGGTCAGGGAGTGTAATTCCCCCTGTTTTATTCCTCCTTCTCAGGATTGCTTTGGCTATTCGGGTCTTTTGTGGTTCCATATGAATTTTAGAATTATTTGTTCCAGTTCATTGGAGAAAGCTGTTGGTAGTTTGATAGGGATTGCATTGAATCTGTAGATTGCTTTAGGTAGTATAGCCATTTTGACAATATTTATTCTTCCTAGCCAAGAGCAGGGGATGCATTTCCATTTGTTAGTGTCCTCTTTAATTTCTCTTAGGAGTGTCTTGTAGTTTTCAGGGTATAGGGCTTTCACTTCCTTCGTTAGGTTTTATCTTGTGGTATTTTATTCCTTTTGATGCAATTCAGAATGGAATTGTTTTTCTGATTTCTCTTTCTGTTAGTTCATCATTAGTGTATAGGAAAGCAACAGATTTCTGTGTGTTAATTTTGTATCCTGCAACTTTGCTGAATTCAGATATTAGTCCTACTAGTTTTGCAGTGGAGTCTTTAGGGTTTGTTATGTACTCTGTCATTTCATCTACAAGTAGTGACAATTTGACTTCTTTCTTTACCAATCAGGATGCCTTGTATTTCTTTGTTTTGTCTGATTGCCGTGGCTAGGACCTCCAGTACTATGTTGAATAACAGTGGAGAGAGTGGGCATCCCTGTCATGTTCCCGATCTTAGATGAAAAGCTTTCAGCTTCTCGCTGTTAAGTATGATGTTAGCTGTGGGTTTGTCATATATGGCCTTTTTGATGTTGAGGTACTTGCCTCTATACCCATTTTGTTGAGAGTTTTAATCAGGAATGGAGGCTAGCCTCACAAATGCTTTCTGCATCTATGGAGATGATCATGTGGTTTTTGTTCTTTTTTGTTGATGTGGATGATGTTGATGGATTTTTTTGAATGTTGTACCATCCTTGCATCCCTGATGAATCCCACTTGATCATGGTGTATGATCGTCTTGATGTATTTTTGAATTCGGTTTGCTAATATTTTGTTGGGTATTTTTGCATCTACGTTCATCAGGGATATTGGTCTGTAATTTTCTTTTTTGGTGAGGTCTTTGCCCGGTTTTGGTATTAGAGTGATACTGGCTTCATAGAATGAGTTTGAAGTATTCCCTCCTCTTCTATTTTTTGGAAAACTTTAAGGAGAATCGGTGTTATTTCTTCTCTATATGTCTGGTAGAATTTAGAGGTGAATCCATCAGGCCCAGGGGTTTTGTTCTTGGGTAGTTTTTTGATTACCAATTCGATTTCGTCACTGGTGATTGGTCTGTTTAGTTTTTCTGTTTCTTGCTTGGTCAGTCTTGGAAGGTTGTATTTTTCTAAGAAGTTGTCCCTTTCTTCTATGTTTTCCAGCTTGTTAGCATATAGATTCTCATAATATTCTCTTATGATTCTTTGTATTTCTGTGGGGTCCGTCGTGATTTTTCCTTTCTCATTTCTGATTGTGTTCTTGTGTGTAGATTCTCTTTTTCTCTTAATGAGTCTGGCTAGGGGTTTATCTATTTTGTTTATTTTTTCAAAGAACCAGCTCTTGGTTTCATTGATTTTTTTCTATTGTTTTATTCTTCTCAATTTTATTTATTTCTTCTCTAATCTTTTATTATGTCCCCTCCTTCTGGTGACTTTCATGGCCTCATTTGTCTTTCTTTTTCCAATTTCAGTAATTGTGTCTTTAGACTATTCATTTGGGAATGTTCTTCCTTCTTTAAATAGGCCTGGATTGCAAAATATACTTTCCTCTTAGAACTGCTCTTTGCTGCGCCCCACAGAAGTTGTGGCTTTGTGTTGTTGTTATTAGTCTCCATATATTTCGATTTCTTATTTTATTTAGCTGCAATCCAGTTGATTAATTAGGAGAGTGTTGTTAAGTCTCCATGTATTTGTGAGCCTTTTTGATTTCTTCTAAAATTTATTTCTAGTTTTATACCTTGGTGATCTGAGAAGTTGGTTGGTAGGATTTCAATATTTTTGAAATTACTGAGGTTCTTTTTGTGGCCTAGTATGTGGTCTATTCTGGAAAATGTTCCATGTGCACTGAGAAGAATGTGTATCCTGTTGCTTTTGGGTGTAGAGTTCTGTAGATGTCTGTTAGGTCCATCTGTTCTAGTGTGTTGTTCAGTGCCTTCAGGTTCTTTTACTTTTCTATTTTCTGTCTGGTTGATCTGTCCTCTGGAGTGAGTGGTGTAGTTGAAGTCTCCCAAGATGAATGCATTGCTGTCTATTTCCTCCTTAATTCTAGTTGGGTATTTGTCTCACATATGCTGGTGCTCCTGTGTTGGGTGCATATATTTATAATGGTTGTATCTTCTTGTTGGACTGACCCCTTTATCATTATGTAATGTCCTTCTTTATCTCTTGCTACTTTCTTTGTTTTGAAGTCTTTTTTGTCTCATACAGGTACTGCAACACCTGCTGTTTTCTCCTTGTTGTTAGCATGAAATATCTTTTTCCATCCCTTCACTTTTAGTCTGTGTATATCTTTGGATTTGAGGTGAGTTTCTGTAGGCAGCATATAGATGGGTCTTGCTTTTTTATCCATTCTGTTACTCTGTGTCTTTTGATTGGTGCATTCAGTCCATTTACATTTAGGTGATTATTGATAGGTATGTACTTATTGCCATTGCTGGCTTTAGATTCATGGTTACCAAGGGTTCAAGGGTTGCTTCTTTACTATCTAACAATCTAACTTAACTTTCTTGTTAAGTTATTGTAAACACAGTCTGATGTTTCTTTATTTCTCTCCCTTCTATTCCTCCTCCTGATGGCGATGATATCTTACACCTATGATGTTCCAGGTACTGTTTTTACATCCTTTGCATGTATTAACTCATTAATCCTCACAATAACTCTTTGAGGACAAATGCTATTACCAGTCCAAGACTGAGAGACAAAAAAGGCTAAGTAACTTCCCAAGAATACATAGCTAAGCAAATAGAGGAACCAAGATTCCATGCAACTGGCTTCAGAGTTCATGCCCTTAAACCACTATACTGTACTGCCTTCCAAATATTATCATCCCATTGTGTCAAAGAGAAAACTGAGACAGAGTGGCTTGGTGACTTGCCTGAACTCAAGCACAGTGCTACCGTGTCCCATCTAGGAAATAGAACCCAGGTCTTCCCCTGTAAGCCAAGCGCTATTACAGTGTGACAGTTGATGTTATCAGCCATTTCTATTTTAATGATTTTCCTAACAGGAAGGATTATCAGGGGTGAAAGGCGGAGCCCAGAGTGAGAAGCCAAAGGCAGTACCAATTTTGAATATACTCAAAAACATGCTACCCTATGACTAGGGAAATAAAAATGTAACAAATTTTAGACATGCTGGTATTTTCCCTCATTACACAATAGCTATCTTTAAGGTCAGAGCAGAGGAAAGACAAATCTGTGAAAATGAGAGCTGCTTAGTGAACTGACCCCAGAAGCTAGTCCCCAGGAAAAGGGGCTTGGCAAAGGGAGGGCCAGAGAACAAGAGTTAAAAACGCCATAAGGAAGGATAATAAAACTGTCCCTATTCAGATGAAGGGATTGTCTACTACAACTATGGGAAAAAATCCTAAGAAATCTTCAGAAGAACTTCTAGAACTAATACATGGGTTTGGCAATGTCATGGGATAAAAGGTCAACACCCAAAAGTCAATGGTATTTCTATACACTTGTACAACTGGAAACCAAAATTAAAAGATGGAATGGGGTAATGAAAAACCTAAGCACGATGCTCATAGTAACCATTTGTACAGAGCTTCAGTTCAGAGCTCTTTCAATTCAGAGTACTTTCACAGACGCCTAAGAGGAGGGAGGAGGGATCCAGGGAGCTTTGCGCACATGTGTGACCTCACTCACTCCTTTCCATTCTGAATTGCCCTCAGGGGACGGGGCCGCGGGTGTGCTGAAAGGCTCTTCAGGTGATTCTGATCACCCCCAGATAAAGGACCAGCTTGGGAGCATCAGCACCGTCACAGGAGAACCTGTCAGAAATAAAAACAAACAAACAAACAAAACCCCAGTGATTCTGATGCGCACACAATACTTGGTTCAAAACAGCAACTTCCGTAGTTCATTCTCTGCTTATGTGACCAAGACAGATTAGTTGCTGGAGGTTTGTAGCGCCCTCTGCTGGTGCCCATCTGCAAAGGCTGACCTCTGAACCAAAAAGCAGGCTCTCATAACTAGTTTGCTAGACTGTGGATTTTTTATTCAAGTGAAGAAAAGCTAAGCAAAATCCTGTTTCCTAGTACATTCGCAGCTGCCACCTTCCACCGCAACATACCTGAAATCATGGTGCATTCGCCTTTGGCTCTGCTGTAGCTTTCATTTCCTTGTACATCCTGCATTCTTCCAGGCTCCTGACAAAGAACCCAGAAGAACTTGAAGCTTCCAAGGATCAGTTTTTAAGGCGAGGCAAGTTGCCCCACAAGAAGCAGTAGGTAGAGGAGGCCTTCTCTGCCTTAGCCTAAGGCCAGTGTCACTCCTCTGCTACAGTGGAGATAAGGGGATGAAGTGAATCACTCCCCTACACAAACCCAAAATCTCTCAATGGCTTACTCTATGAAACAAAATCTAATCATTACCAGGCTCTGAGGCCTGCCGGACTGGCTACTTCTCCAGTTTCATTTCTGGTCCCCTTTCCCTTGCTCACTCTTAAGCCAAATTGGCCTGTTGTGTCAAGCCTGCTCCAGAGGCCAGTGAACCTGCTATTCCTTCTACCCCTAGATATCTATGTGGTACCCCCCTCATTTCATTTGGACCTCTGGCCTTTAAGTGTTCTCAGGTAGCGAGTTCTCCCTGTCACTCTTTATCCTTTTATCTGTTTTTGTGTGTGTTCATGTGAGGCAGCAGCACTTCTGGCTATGAGGAGTCCATTCCCGCCAGCCAAAGATCACTAGAAGCACAGACTAGCCAAATTGAGTTTTTTAAAGTAAACATCCTGCAGTGAGAGAGACTAAACACTATGAAGAGTGGGAAATCTTAGTAAGTGGGTGTTAGAAGGGGCTTCTACAGGATTTGGGCTTATGTTAGGTGATCTTACAGAGGGTTCAAGAAAACAAAGAAGTGGGGTAACTATTCTAGATTTTTTTTTTTTTTTTTAGAAAGATGAGGCAATTACACATCTTAGTTATAAGACAGAGCAGGGAAATGGGACAAGAGTCATGTCATTGTAAAATCTACTTAGCCTGCAAAAAAGGCCCAGATTATTCTTTGGCTTAATATATATGCTCTTATTCCTCTTCTTTCAGCCCCTTAATCAATTAAGTAACTTTGTAACCTGGACGAGAGATGGACCTCAGGAGTGTAAATGAACTTACATGGGTAAAGAATGCTGAGATCCGAATCAACATAGTCGCCTAAATAACCCTATTCTTTTTTTTTAATGTTTTTTATATATATTTTTGCCTTTGCCAATTTTTCTTTTTTCGGTACCATTAATATACAATTACATGAGCAAGACTGTGGTTACTAGATTCCCCCCATTATCAAGTCCCCACCACATACCCCATTACAGTCACTGTCCATCAGCATAGTAAGAT
The DNA here is from genome assembly GCA_032199065.1 of Smutsia gigantea. Taxonomy (NCBI): domain Eukaryota; kingdom Metazoa; phylum Chordata; class Mammalia; order Pholidota; family Manidae; genus Smutsia; species Smutsia gigantea. The sequence continues at coordinate 275,476 of JAVSCE010008078.1, read as the reverse complement.
GCTGTAGAATCACTACTTGTCTTCTCTGTGTTATACTGTCTTCCCCATGCCCTCACACAACCCCCCCCCCATGTTATGTGTGCTAATCATAATGCCCCTTTTTCCCCTTATGCCTCCATTACCACCCATCCTCCCCAGGCCCTTTCCCTTTGGTAACTGTTAGTCCATTCTTGGGTTCTGTGAGTCTCCTGCTGTTTTGCTCCTTCAGTTTTTTTTTCTTTGCTCTTATGCTCCACATATGAGTGAAATCATTTGATACTTGTCTTTTTCGGCTTGGCTTATTTCACTGAGCATAATACCCTCTAGCTCCATCCATGTTGTTGCAAATGGTAGGATTTGTTTTCTTCTTAGGGCTGAATAATATTCCATTGTGTATATGTACCACATCTTCTTTATCCATTCATCTACTGATGGACACTTAAGTTGCTTCCATTTCTTGGCTATTGTAAATACTGCTGTGATAAACATAGGGGTGCTTATGTCTTTTTCAAACTGGGCTCTTGCATTCTTAGGGTAAATTCCTAGGAGTGGAATTCCTGGGTCAAATGGTATTTCTATTTTGAGTTTTTGGGGGAACCTCCATACTGCTTTCTACAATGGTTGAACTATTTTACATTCTCACCAGCAGTGTAGGAGGGTTCCCTTTTCTCCACATCCTCACCAATATTTGTTGTTGTTTGTCTTTTGGTTGTTGGCCATCCTAACTGGTGTAAGGTGATAGATATCTCATTGTGGTTTTAATTTGCATTTCTCTGATGATTAGCAAGGTGGAGCATCTTTTCATGTGCCTGTTGGTCATCTGAATTTCTTCTTTGGAGAAGTGTCTGTTCAGGTCCTCTGCCCATTTTTTAATTGGATTATTTGCTTTTGGTTTGTTGAGGTGCATGAGCTCTTTGTATATTTTGGATGTCAACCTCTTAATGGATGTCATTTATGAATATATTCTCCCATACTTTAGGATTTCTTTTTGTTCTACTGATGGTGTCCTTTGCTGTACAGAAGCTTTTCAGCTTGTTATAGTCCCACTTGTTCATTTTTGCTTTTGTTTCCCTTCCAGGGAGATATGTTCATGAAGAAGTTGTTCATGTTTATATTCAAGAGAGTTTTGCCTATGTTTTTTTCAAAGAGTTTTATGGTTTCATGACTTACATTCAGGTCTTTGATCCATTTCAAGTTTACTTTTGTGTATGGAGTTAGACAGTAGTCCAGTTTCATTCTCTTACATGTAGCTGTCCAGTTTTGCCAACACCAGCTGCTGAAGAGGCTATCATTTCCCCATTGTATATTCATGGCTTCTTTATCGCATATTAATTGACCATATATGCTTGGGTTAGTATCTGGACTCTCTGTTCTGTTCCACTGGTCTGTGGGTCTGTTCTTGTGCCAATACCAAACTGTCTTGATTACTGTGGCTTTGTAGTAGAGCTTGAAGTCAGGCAGCGTAATTCCCCCAGCTTTATTCTTCCTTCTCAGGATTGCTTTGGCTATTTGGGGTCTTTTGTGGTTCCATATGAATTTTAGAACTATTTGTTCCAGTTCATTGAAGAATGCTGTTGGTATTTTGATAGGGATTGCATTGAATCTGTAGATTGCTTTAGGCAGTATGACCATTTTGACAATATTAATTCTTCCTAGCCAAGAGCATGGATGAGTTTCCATTTGTTAGTGTCCTCTTTAATTTCTCTTAAGAGTGTCTTGTAGTTTTCAGGGTATAAGTCTTTCACTTCCTTGGTTAGGTTTATTCCTAGATATTTTATTCTTTTTGATGCACTTGTGAATGGAATTGCCTTCCTGATTTCTCTTTCTGCTAGTTCATTGTTAGTATATAAGAATGCAACAGATTTCTGTGTATTAATTTTATATCCTGCAACTTTGCTGAATTCAGATATTGGTCTGTAGTTTTAGAGTGGATTCTTTAGGGTTTTTTATGTACAATATCATGTCATCTGCAAACAGTGACAGTTTGACTTCTTCCTTTTACCAATCTAAATAACCCTATTCTTGAAACAGAACTTCAAAGGAATTATGAATCATCTGTATACATCATGCCTTATGTTGACCCCTACCCAAAAGACCCTATAAAATTCCAAACCCTAAACCCTTAAGTGTGCTTCCTCTTGAGGTCCCCCACACTCCCATCTAAGTATCTACTGTCTTATGTCAAATAAACCTTCTTGGTGCATGTAACTCGGGGGGGAATATGTGTTCCCAGCCTGGGGCAAATAAACCTTTGAAGCCAAAATCAGTCAAAGGGAAAAATAAAGTGGGAGAAACCCATTTATTGCACACCAGAAGTCATCTACCCCTGCTCCCTGTGTGTGTCTCAGTCCTGGCTGGGAAGCACCCAGAAGAACGTCTCAGGTCCTGGTGTGCTCCCCTCTTCCCCTGCCCCTTGTAAGCACCTATTGATATGGCGATGGACTAAGGCCGGGGCGAGAGATTCTAGAAAAATTGCAAGTTTACCCACAGTGCATAAACTTATTACACTTGTCTCTGAATTTTTTTCCACAATAAAGGCTAGAACTCTCCGAACTCCACCACCAGTGGTAAATGTCTTTGTTATTCTGTTATTTCACTCAGCTTTCTAGTCTTAACACAATCCTTTTTTCTGTCCCTGTTTTATTTCAGACCAGTAGGGACATGAAATTCTCAGAATGTAAACTCACTCCATCCAGTGCTCCACAGCTCCCCCAAATTCTGGGGTGGTAGGGATATAATTTCTTGGATGCTAGGTGACTCTGGCTGTAGGAGTTGGTAAGGGATTTACCCTATGCTGAGCAGTTCAATGAACTTCTTTTCTCCCCGTTTTTCTTCTCTGCTGCCTGCATGGCTGCTGACATTGGTTTCTACTCCTGCTTTAATGAATTCCTTCCTTGCTGGCATTAGTTTGACCTGATTGAGGCAGACAGAGACTTCCCCAGACACAGCTGCCCCGCAACTGTTATTCCTATTTGAGAGTGTGTGATCACAACTCTGATCACATGCCCAAGTGGGTGAGTTGTGATGGGAAAGCTTTTGAAAAACCGAGGGAAAGACCTGAGGTAACATATAAGACATGAGACTTTCCTGGAACTTATATACAGGGAGTCCAGGAGTGCCTGACTGGACGAGGTTGCGCACCACTGTCGTGGACAGGGAGGGAACAGCTTATAGGGAGTGAAGAGACAGACTGTGTGCTTTGCTAGAAGAGATCATTCTTGTGTGACCAGTGCCCCAAGGACCAAAACCTTGGTCAGAGGGTCTGCCTCCGAACAAGATGTTTCCATTGGTAAGATAGGCCTTGATTTGGTCAGCCCCAGGCCATCAACATATCATATACTTAGCATACTGCCTGTAAGAGGGGCCCATATGGACACAGGGTTATTCTGGAATGAAAGGTTAAAAGCAGGCAGTGCTCATCCCCACAGGGAGAAAGAGGTGTATGGTTTTATGATGCAGTGTCTGCTTAGCCTGCTACAAGTTAAGATGACCTACCATGGTCATGCAGAGTCCAACATCCTACACTGATGTTCTGTAACACTGTTTATGTTCAGTAGTGGTACACAACTGTAACTAGGCCAGTTACTAGTTGACAGCTGTCAGGGATTTTTTTTTCTCACATACTTGTTCATTATCTAAAAATAAGCTTCCTGAGGGCAGGGACTTTGTTTTGTTTACTACTGACACACCAGTGCTTAACAGTACCTGGGAAATAGTAGATGCTCAATAAATGTTTGATAAATATTCCATCAAAACATCTTCCATATCTCAGCTCCTACATGCTTAAAATGAAATACTGTATCTAAGACAGGTAAATTTGGCCTTGCAATGTCTCAAAGGTGATAGAGCCAATAGTAGTTGCTGGTGGGCAGGCAGGTATTAATATTTACTCTTTATAGAACTTTAACACACAAAGAGCAACTGTGTCTTCCAGGTGCTGAGCCAAGAAAGCTATAGTACTTTCATAATCTGGCCTTAATATGAACTATACTGTAGGCATTTTTTTCTTCTCCCCATTTTACACATAAGGTTAAGTGGAGCTGGAAGAAAATACCCAATTCAATCAGCAGCAGAGATGTGACTCATAGCCAGATTCCCAGAGTCTACATGAAGTGCATTTTCTATTCCACCAAGCAGCCTCTTAAGTCCATTCTGGACTATTCCTTCCCAGAGTTTCCAAAGGAGACCAACTAGGGCCAGCACCAGAGAAGCTACAATTAGTAGTGATCATGAAGACATGTTTAGTTGTGGATTAAACTTTATGGTCCTGTGACAATGCTTAAACATGGAGTATGCTGAATAAAAAGCCCCTGGGCTAGTTATGGTAGAACATATTCTAAAAACCAACTTGGTAACTGAATTAAAGCTTACAGATCTCACAGATATTTCCAACTACTACATGGTTCTGGGCTACTGGTCTACCCTTAACAACTGTTTTCCCTTCTTTTCCTATTTATCATTATTTCCAAAGCTGATCTGACAGGATGATGGCATCTTCCTATATAATCTACAATTAAAATAAACCCAAAACAAAAACCTTAATGTGTCCAGGAATAAGTAGCTATTTGCTTCCCTTTCTTCCCTCTCAACTTTACCTATAATTATCTTAATACCTTCAGGAAGATAACTTCCTTTCCTAGGTTACGAAAAAGGAAGTAGAAAGGACAAATGGCTTAACTAATAGACAACTAAGAATTAATAAATGCCAGGGACTAGATACTACATTAAGATTTAAAGTTGCAGGGCCCAGTCATTTGCAAAAATAAAAATTCACTGTATAAATAGATCAACTCCATTAGTAATAGAAAGACATTTAAATAAAAGACTGCAATCCAACTTTCAAATGTTTTATTTTTAGTGTTTTTAAATTTTAATACAACAAAGATATAAAATAATATATATTAGTTAAATCTGGATTTAAGTTAGAATCAAGATATTTACTTATATACAATACTGTGCTTCAAGGTATGTCTACCACAGGAACTTTCACATCTTCAAGTAATACTAGTTTCTCTGTGGACGGGGTGACATTTAGGTAGAATTCTTAAAACATGCTCACTTTAGTCCAAGCTAATTTTGCTTCCCCCATTAAATACCAGTTTCTACTTCCTTTGTTCCCTATCAGAAATACTTCAGTTGCCTTAACCCAAAGGTTCTGAATAAAAAATTATTAAAATTAAGTATTCTTAAGATGACATTACTGGTAACTGCCTGGCTAGGTTCAAACAATCCAATAGTTCAGATCAAAATAACCCTAGAATAACAATGAAATTAACATAATATTCCTTCTCCAACATCAGGGACAGAGCTTCTTTAGATGCTTAAACATGGAGTACACTGAATAAAAAGTCCTTTGGTTAATTTAGGTTAGAACATATTCTAAAAACCAATTTACTGGTACCTGAATTATGGCTTATACATTTCACAGATTTTTTATTCAATTTGATGCAAAGTAATAGGCAACATTTTAGATAATTGAAACTAGGGCATTTTCTGGAGGTGAGGGGTAGGTGAGAGAGGGACCAAAACCTCCTTCCATAATAATCTTAGTCATTCCAAGCTACTCAAAAGGAGTGAGGAAAAAATCCCTCAACCTCTTTCCTTTTGCAATGGTCACCTGAAGCAGCCTGACTTTTGATGTTACTAACAGTAACATCAAAGTTACTACACTAACACCAAGCAAAGATGACATTAAAATGGATGTGCTTTGTTGGCTTTTAAAACTATTTAAATGAAACTAATACTATTTAAGAAGGTGATTGGACTACTCTAAAAGAGAGCTTTCTTGTCTCAACTGCCTGAATCCTTAAAGAGCTGACAAATGACTATTACTATAGTTACTTTTAGTAAGGGATAACTTAAGTCTACAAAAAGACTATCAAATAATTAACTTTATTAGATCAGGAAGTTTAAAACAAGAATATGGTTAACGTTGTCAAGCATTTTGAACAAGAATCCTTAAAAAATGTTTACTATGAAACCAATGGTGAAATTGCCTTTTGCTGAACATAGTCAAAGCAGGTTATGAATTATGAATATGACTTTGAATATACAAATAACACTTTCAAAACAGATGTCCCTAAAACAGACTTTTTCATATCAGCGTAAAAGGATTTGTCTCCTGTATTCCCCATTTACAAGTTAAAAGATTTTTTGGAATTTTAAGTAACAACCCTTGGGGAGGTACAGGGTAGGGAAGAACACTGCTTGCAGTGTCAGAGTTACATTATCAGCAGTCTCTCAGTCAATGGGTTTTTTGTTCTAAACAGTCCACACTTATCTGACCGGTTAAGCTTATTGCTCTCTAACTTAAAAGGACACTAACAAACCCAGCATATGGAAGCTGTGTTTTTATCCTAGCAATTCTGGCTAGAGAAAACTATGGAGAGGATAGCTGTGTTGAGAATTCTGTAGCACAATCAAAAAAGGTTTCTCCAAAAATATTTGGTGAAACTCCAACAAACTTGCCTTCTTCAAAATCTCCTACTCCCTAAGACAGAGAGAAAGAAAGAGAGAGAGAGAGACAGGGAGAGAGGAAGGGAGGGAAGGAGGAAGGGAGGGAGACAGGAAGAGAGAAAGGCAATGCTACGAGGAAAATAGAAAATGCATGGAGGACTTTGAATATAACCTCCAGTTTGCATCCCCAAAGCAAAAACCTTCTTGGTTCCTTTATACTGAAGTCTCAGTATTTAATGATGTAAGCCTCTCACAAGTGTGCAACTGCAGACAAGGTTAAAAAATAGACCCAAGGCATGTAGCTTCTCTAACTAGCCACATTCACACCCAAAATGTAAATACTACCTTTTGTATAATTTAGATGTTAACAAGAAAAAAAAATACAAAGACAGAATCTGGAACTTTCTGAACAAAACAAAAAGCAACTAAAATATAGGTTTCATATTAAAAAAACAAATGGAGAAGAATTTGTGTCAAAGTTTTCCAAGAAAGAGACTTGGAGATGGTTAATTTATGTAAACACTGTCTTGTAGTAGTTATAACAATAAATTATAAACCTAGCTTACCTTTTCCTCACAACCGACATGATAAATGCAAGGCTGAAAAGTTATTTTACAATCCTCATTGTAGTCTGCTGTTAGGCACCCACAATGTCAATAGCTCTGTAAAGTTAGCTGCAGTTTTTTTTTTCTATTTTGTTCTAGAATAGAATCCATATGAAGGAAAGAAGACTGATGTTAGGAAAATTGCCATTAAGTAGCCACTTAACATTCTTGAATTAATGTTGCCACAGATTGCTTTCCAACATTTTTCCAAAAGCCAACATCAATCCTTCCCTAGCTAAATTCGGTACTGTTCTGACATTCAGAAAAAACGGCAGTTATACATCTTTCTATCTCAATGGTTATAACAACTCTAACTGGCATAGGAAACACCCTTCATTCTTCATGATTATGCAATTTTCTTAGATGAATGTTGGCATTTTTGTCCTAGCATGCAACAGAATCGACAATTTATGATATTATAACATTCTAAAGTATGAGACTTACAAGCGTTAATAAAACTTGAACTGCCTTGTGCCATTTCTCAAGTGAGAAATAAAAAATAACGTTCAGAGCAGACCCAAATTGGGGGCATTCAGCACTGGCTGAAACTTGTTTGCATAATATTCCTTTCCTGCCCAATCCATTCAGGCTCTTCTGTAGCTTATAGAGGAGGGGGAGAAATATGACTCAAAGTGCAAAAATAAAATATTTCACCCATATAAGGAGCAGGCTTTTGCTAAGTGGCCTAATTTTAGACCTCAATTATGCCAGTACCTTTTCTAATCCCTTGTGTTAAAATGGAATGTAATAACTACACAATTAATATTCCAAGTGGTTAAGCTCAATCAATTGGGGTTCAAATTCCAATTCCATAACCATCCCACTGTCAAGCCTACTATACAAAATCATTAAAATTAAAGTGTCAAATGTTATCACAGAGGTCAAATTATTTAAGGTATTACATTTCTAGTGTTGTGAACAGCAACTAAGTCACATCACTTCATTGTGGCCAAATTAAGACTAAATAGAAAGAATATATGTAAAAAATTGTACTTAAAAATAAAAACCAAAACCTTTTCATATCCAAATGTGTCTGAGACTGCTTACTTTTGATGGCCAAAAATTAGAAATTAAAAAAACCCAAAAAGTTATATTATGCCTGCAACCAGTTATAAATTTTTCAGAAAGAGAAACAGCATTCTTTGCATGCATACCTCCCTACTTAAGGACATAAGAACTTTACCTAACACCTGGTAAAATACTCCACTGTTTTGCTCATTAAATAACACCCTTAAAAAGCATAAAACTGGACTGTCATCTAACAAGTATAGCAAAAAGTTACTCCAGGTACCTATATCACTAAAATTAAGCCAATTTTACTTGTGTGGATTTGGCCATTTCACCCTCAGGAATACCTACTGAACGTCATATTGAGCCCTCAGAACAAACTCAGAACTGCAACATCTGTTGGATCTTTGGCAAAAACTGCCAGCACTCTATTTGTACTTTGTCACCTCACGTATGGCCCCTTTCATTCTCTTTTTGTTTCAGGCATCCCGGTATGTTTAGTACACTTTTCTCAAAGATGGTTCAGAAAGCAAAAATTATTTGTTAGTAAAATGGATCACTTTTTGGAGTTGCATTTTTAGAAAGGACACAGATTAGTATCTTGGGATATAATATTCCAAGAGCAAGTACTGCTCACTTGGTAGGGGTTTTTGAACCCACTGAAGAGCATAAGGAGCTTCAAAAACGTTTCTTGACTAGAGTCCTACTGGGAAAAAAAAAAACTTTCAACCAGTGTTGCTTAAGTTCAGTAAGCAAATACTTAACAGGTAAGGGTAACAGCCTAACTTCAATCACCACATTAAGCCTGTCTAAAGACAAGGGACAGAAAACATTTACTTAAGCTTCCTGTTCAAACAGATATGTAAGGACTCTTGATTGTTCTTTCTTGCTTTCTACAATCAGAGCCTTGCTCAGAACAGGGAACTATACTTTGTCAACATGTAAGTAAAAAAGCAAGTCATTCAGGAACAACCTGGGGGAAGAAAGCAAAGTTATTCACTTTCAACAGCTACTGTATATTTAATCATGAACCCATTACAAAGATAGTCTTCATCCAATTAGTCTTTTCATTATTGCTGGTTTTGAAAATGGCCAACAATATTCATTAGGTACTGTACCATTAACATTGCATTCAAAAAAAGAAAACATGGGAAACCAAATTCTCGCTCTTCTACTCTGCTGATAAGCTCTGGTATTGGCTAGAGTATGGTAGTACAAAAAGAGTCTTGTTGTGATATAAAAGGCAATAAACACATCAATGGAATAATGTTCATGGGCAGCCAAAATGAAGAAGATTCCAAAGAGGTTGAGAACCCAGGATAGAGTGTGCAAGAAATTCCAGCTTCTTGGTGTATCTAGGAAAAGGAAAGAAAGATCATTTTAAATCCATATTCCTTCCAATGTTTCTAAGTCACATGTTTCTTAGGTCAATCTGTTCCTCTCATTCTTCATAGAACCTGATACCCTTCCCACAGCCTCCTCTACATCCAGTCACCTAACATGCATAGAAGCACTGAAGAGATACTTACATTCAGTGACAAAGAAATTCAGCATAGTTAAGACGACTGTGTGACCACTGAACATGTAATCTCCACAAGTGTGAACGCCAGTTAGGGTCATACCAAAGCCACTCCAAATGGCAAAGGCCCGGTGCAGTTTTTCCCATACACTGCCATATATCTATAAAGAAAGTTATGAATTAGTCCTTCAAATACTTATGGAGATGCAGGATTCCAAATATCCACTCCCACTGAAATTCAAATGCTGAATGACTTAGAAATAAGATCTAATCAAAAGCAACCAGACTCCCAGTCTAATTAATTCTAGACATCAAGAATGGGTGGTCACCACTAATGGTACTAATGGGTGCATGGTTTCTTTTGAGATGATGAAAATGTTCTGGAATTAGTGGCGATGGTTGCACAATTCCATGGATATACTGAAAACCAATGAAGTACAATTTAAAAGGGTGAGTTTTATATGTGAGTTATATCTAAATAATGCTATTATTTTAAAAACATAGTAATATATAAATTGAAAATGCAAGCTGAAAAGCAGTATGTACAACAAAATACATACATTTACATGTGTATATATACACAAAAAATACATACACATACATATATTTATGCACAAAAAAATAAATCAGATGTTAATAGCAATATTTCTAGAACTAGAGGCAATTGTTTTTTTGTGATATTTTTTACCCTTTTTCTAAAATCAACACAAATCACTTTTGCAATGAGAATTAAGATGTTACTTTTTTTTAAAGGGGGCGGGGAGGTGCATCCAGCAGAGTCAAAAGCAGTAAGGAAGTCAAAGAGGTCACGGATGCCCCAAAGTCCCTTGCCTGTTAAGGTGGAACTACTCTTTTCAACCCTGGTACTTCTTGAGTGCCCCCATATACAATTTAATCTCACAGACTCCTTGTCCTCTAGAATTTCTCAACAAAACAACACTGACACCAATAATATATGAATTTCAGATATATATATATATATATAGTACAACAGTTCAAGTCATAAAACTAATGCATAACAAATTGTGTATATCCCAGGGTCATATGGAGAAAACAAAGGAAAGGGCTTGTCTGTGGCACAATACATACTTTTTATCTGTAAACTGGAATCAAAGTATAATGAACCTATGTTTTCTTTTTTAAATCTGAAGAATAAAAGGATCCTTACTTTCCTCTACTCCCCAGAAGTACTTTATAGAGTCTCACAGTTCCTAAAATAAACCGAATTACTTTATTTTAAGATGACTTTTTTCTTTAAACTTTTTGAACAAACAGCATAGGACAGCAGACTAGTACCTAAGATATGTATAATATCATATCTGGGTTCAAATCTCTGGTCTGCCATTACTATGAAACAAATCTTGAGCAAATTCTCTAAGCTTCAATTTCCTTATCTGTGAAATGGGGATAATAATACAAAAGATTCAATAAGACAATGACTGTAGAGGGCTTAGCATGGCACAAAGAAAGAGTTCAATAAACCAAAGTTGTTATTACTACTTCACGAGGAATGCATGCTCACTGCAGAAGAGGGGAAAATGAGTATCTAATAAAATTGGAATCATATTGTTTTGTAATCTTTCCATTTAGCAATGTATTGTGAACATCTCTCCCTGTCAGTTTATATATTTCTACACCATTCCTTTTTGTAGCTACAGAGCAGTTATAGAAATTTCATTAATTTATGGTGACTAATCTCCCATTATCAGATATGATGCTGTTTCCTATTTTTTGCTGTCATAAAAACACTTTAATAGACACCTCAAAAAAAAGAAAAAAAGAATAGGTAGTCAAAACTTAGCTGTATGCAGAAATATTCTGGTAATTAAATGAAATCAATGTAATTAAAACTTCTCTACTAGGAGTTCCTTTACAATGAAAAGGTCACCATAACACAAAATATTGCTAAGTTTTTAATCCAGTAATATAGTAGTATTTGTTTGGTTATTCTTGCCAATAAGAACTAGGCTATGACAGAGACAATGGCTACCATTCAATATCCATTCACCTCTTCTTCGCTAGTAACAGCATCTCAAATGTATTTGAAGCCACAATGAACTCAATCAAAATACTGTATCTCCCAGCCTCCCTTGCAGCTAGTTGTAGCTATGTGACAGATTCTGTACAAAATGTAAAAGATTTCTGGGAGGGTTATTTAGAAAGGAAAGAGACAACGGCTAGGAGGAAGTTTTTTCCACCTTGCCTTCTTCTAGCCTGCAACTCAGACATAACTGAAGGTCCAGCAGCCATCTCTGACCACAAAGGGACCTTGAGGATGCAAGTCAAATGTTAAGAGAGCAGAGACAGAAAAACTGTCAGTTTTTCATGACTCATAGTTACTATACCTACTTTCAGACTTCTCTTATGAGAAAGAATAAACCACTGTTTGTTTATTAGACCATAGCCATCTTGAATTTTCTGTTACTAGCAGCCACACTTAATCCCAACACCCCCACATACGTTTAAAAAAGCAATTCATTCTGAGGAAGAATTTGAGCAATGGTCACTGAAAGAAAAAAAGAGGCATTTGACACATACTAATAATACAAAAATTTGGTAAAATTTTATGTGCATTTACTAAATATAAGTCATGCAAATAAGTGCTTTATGTGTTATTGCACTTAACAGTTATTTCCACAACAGTTCTATGAAGTGATTGAATTGTGCAGATGTGCAAACTGGCTTAGAGATGTCACACACCTAGTAACATCCAGGATGTGAAGCCAGAGAACCCAATTCCAAAGCTCTATGTCTTAAAGATTCCACTATGGCTAATGAACAAAAGAACCTCATTAAGTATCACAATTGCTTTATAAATCTCAGCTGCTGATTATAAACTACCCAGCTTTCCTTTTTTGCCTCAGTTGAAGGCAGGAGAGGGAGAGGAATTTATCATTAGAGAAAAGGAAAAAGACAGTACTAAAATATACATGGTTTGGTTCTCCTATGATCTCTAATGAGAACAAGGTTAGAGATGTTACTCTTTTGAAAGTAAAAAATCAGGCAGTGAAGAACAGAGACAGCTAAGAAAATGACTCAGCCAAGGACAGGAAAACGTGATGCCAGTCAAAAGAAAGCAATTATTGCTCAATTACTCAAGCCTCCCTATCCTTTCCAATCTTAAATGTCCCAAATATTCTTCCAGAAAAATAAAAACTGAAATACAACACAGCAAAATGAATAAGATGCTCTGATGAGACAAGGTACAGAAATTTGCTTTAAGTATTTCTTTCCTTCAGGTGGGTCCACTGCAAAAATTCAAAAACAGGCATGTCGTTGGTTCTGTCCCCCAACCTCCTACTTCTGGAAATGAGATTTCACACAATTACTTTATTACAACGAAAATGCCCTATGGAGTTTACTGTAAGGGATTTGACTTCTAGTTACTATCACCTTAACTTTCTATTTTTAACACTCTGGCAAATGCAGGTCATTAAGTAGGTTATATTATAATTCAAAGCAATTAACAGTATTTAGGGCATATTTGAATAGAAATGCCCACATATAACTGATAATGAAACACAGTCATCAGAGACAGAAAAAGAGCTGTCCGTACTGTAGAAGGATTACATCTAATTTACTTATTTTTGTAGCACCTATTGCAGCCTTATGTACATATATCCTTCTCTTTAGTGGCTGACCCACAATTAAATCCCTCAGCTACAAGAAATTCTCTTTTCAGCATAACAAGCTTACATTTGTCTTTTAAATCTCTTCTAATCAATCAGCATACTATTTGGGGGAAACTGTTCTGGCCCTACTTCACACCATGTACAGAAATAAATAAATATTTCAATATAAAACATAAGACCGAAGAAGTCTTAGGTATCATTTTTCATCAATCAGAATGACTGCGACTCAAAAGACTGATAAGAAGTAGTGCTGGCATGGGGATGGGAAAACTGACGTGCATACATGGTTGGTAGCAGCAAAAATGGTCATTTGAGCAATATGTATTACAGTTTTTTAATGTGCCTGTCCTTTGATTTCATAATTCCATTTCCAGGAACTTATTTTGAGGAGATGACTAAATAGGTGAAAAGCATAAATGTGTAAGGGTGTTTCCAACAGCACTGTTTATAAATAGTAAGATTTGGAAACAACGTAAATGTCCATCATTTGGATACTGGTAAATCATACAATGGAACACTCTGCAGCTATTAAATAGATGAGGTATGGCTCTATGTATTTCTTCAGAGAAAAGTAAACCACATATTACTAAATAAAACATAAAGAAAAATGTCTGCAATCTAATCCTACCTTTTGTTTAAAAAATATCCATATAAATGTATTTGAATGTGCAAGCATGCTTAAAAATAGTTTATATGGCTATATATACACAAGTGTTAACAGTATTATTTGTGGAGTGGGGTGAAAGAAGAAGGAATTATGTGAACTTTTATTCTTTATGTTTTTATAAAATTAAAATTTTACAGTAAGCTTATAACTTTATAATTAGAAAAAATAATTTCCCTTTAAAAAAAAAAGCAGTTTCTACCTTAAAAAATAAAGTATTTTTTTTACACTAAATCCTAAATGTCATAAAAACCCTTTCGTCTTTCTTACTGTTCACTCTCCTAATACATGGAGAAAATTTTGTCACCCTTCATCTCAGGGCTGTATTTTTAGCTCTTGATCTCCTTTGGCTGGTTAATCTTCCCTTGTTGGTACTTCAGCTATTTAAATTACAGAAGAAATGACACTCAATTTTGTTTTACACTTTACAAACACCATTAAAATAACAACTACAGTGTTAATACGTATGTTTGAAAACATGTAACTAAAGCACGGAGGCTTAAAAAAGTAGGATAATAAATTCTTTTGTCCAAATTTAATGAGTCACAACAGCCAGTTCTGTATATAAAGTACAGGTGACTTTCAGGGCTTTTTAAAATATTTATTTTTTAACGTAATTCATTACTGAGGTTTTTGGTTTCCATCTGCATAATCTCTCCTCTCTCAATGTAACCAGTAGAGAAGATATGCCTACAATATACCAAAACAAGCTACAAAGTACAAAACAACAACAAAACCAGCCATGATTTAGTATATCCCAGAAAGAGTAAGGTTTCAAGTAGTGGACAGTATATTTTAAATGAACACTGTTAAAAGGAGTGATAAGGACAGTGAAGGGACCAGAGAGAATCATGTGTTAGGAGGAACTAAAGATGCCGGGGATGCTGGAAAAGGGAAAATGATAATTGAAAGAAATTTTTTCCTACAGCTCCACAGCATAGAACCAGTATCAATGGAGAGAAGTAACAGGAAGGTAGGTCCTGGCTTAAGATTTGTACCAAATTATTTTTAGACGTTTGTTACAGATATTGAAAATACTTAAAAGCAAAGTCCTACATGGTGCCATCAACCCACCAAGAACAGGAGGAAGAATGAAAAAGAAGGTAGCAGGCTACCTTTCCGGTACACTGCAGGTGCTGGCCTGGCACGGAGAGGGAGGTCACAAACATGGTAAAGCAGCGAAGCAAGAACACAGTGCCCATCAGACTGCAGAGCCTTCGAAGAAGTATTGACCTGTGAACAGAGTGACCAAAAAGGGAGAAAGATCAGAAGAAAACAACCCAAAAAACACCAGGCAGCAACACCTTGCTTAAAGAAAGAGCAAGCAGTAAAACCACTAGACTCTTTGAAAGGGGCAGAAATCTCAGACACCATTTAAAGCATCATTGTCCAATAGAACTTTCTGCAATGATGGAAATGTTCTATAACTGCCCTGTTGAATAAGCTATCTACATGTAGCTCTTAAGCATTTGAAATGTGAATACTCCCACCCACCAAGAACTAAATCTTTATTTTATTTCATATTCATTAAATTTAAATAGCCACACTTTAACATTGCAACTTTAAAAGCGCAGGTGATTCTAATGAAAGTGGTACAAGTAACACACTTGGAGAAACACTTTCTTTGACTATAACTTGCATTTAACTGGCACTGCTATGCTTTGTTAAACCTATGAAGGTTCCCTATAAGGTAAACTCTGTCTTGCTTTGAAAAGTGGATAAATTCATATCCACAGGGGACTTGTGAGGCAAAGTTAAACCAGAAAGCAGCAGTGATACACGCATTTTTAAACCACCTCTGGTTTTAAGAACTCAGAGTTAAAAATACTGCTGCCAAGTGGGAAAGAATGAAGTACACGCAGTATGGCCTAAAAGTTGGGCAAGAATAGCAATCATCCTTTCTTTTCACCTTCAAAGCACTGAAATAACTGTTGGGTAGGACCTAAAGCCCATCAGTGCTTACTCCCTGGTGAGGAGAAAGGATAAAAAAATTTCAAGAAAATGTCCCTATTCTTCTTTAGTGTCAAAGACAATGGATAGCAGATCCACCCACTTTATACTTTTTAATTTTTTTATTCACTATGCCTTATTTATTTAAATCAATTTAAGTATTCCTCCTCATTAAAATAGGAAAGGAGCCTTCCTTATACTTCATACTTCTCTTCTTTTTTTAAAGAACAAAAAGCCTTCCCTTTCTATTTCTTGGTGAAAGGGCCAAAGAAGCACTTTTCCTATTCAGCAATTTCCTACACCATTTCAAGTAAACTGTACTGACTGGGTGTGCATGGTGTGCAAAATAATGTCTTTTTTTAATGGGCGTCCTCCAAGCAGAGAACAATTTCTTCCATCCAAACAGTTGACCACTCTCCTTGGAGGAGTTTCTACCCTTCTACAGAAAGTGACATTTCCAATTTGTTTCCAAAGGAAGATAAGTTTAGACTGTCGATGGTTGGCCTATGGCTGAACATTGCCATCTCTGATCTTTCCCCATAAAATACATGCAGAATGTTAGTCCTGTAGGTACTAGCTCAGGCTGACTCTTGCTGATCAAACCCCAAACATTTGCCTATATTAATAACTATAATGTCACAATGACTAGAGAAGGAAATTAGCAAGGAAACTGCAAAAGGAGAAACAAAGTTTGATGACCTGTACAAGAGACAGTCAAAACACTTTCAGTCTTTTAAATGAGTAAGTGAGGTACCTGTGCTTATGAAGGAGGAGGACCAGAAGCCAAATATAGCACAGAATCATGCCACACACTTCTGTCATGGCAAAGGCCCATGGGATTCTAGGAACGCTGGAACAGAAAAAAATGGCACTTTGGACTACAAGAAGTCTATGTACCTAAACAACATCACCCTTTTCAATAAGAAACTCTCTTTACTGGTGACTTTAAAATTGCTTTCTATAACTTTTGCCTCTTTTAGGAGATGTTTGGAAAACCTGGGGAAAAACCAAAAACCCTGTTTTATAACATACCCAATTTACCAGAACCCCTTTGTTGTCTGTGATTGCCAGTCATGGTTCTCTGTACAGAATTAACCCTTCTCCCTCTCCCTATAGCATGGTGGTCTTGATACAGGAGTGCCCAATGGGAAAAGGCTCACTTCTTGCATGATGTGCTCATTTCAGATCCAGGCAATGAAGATTTGAACTTGACTCCTGTTTTTTTTTTTTTAAGTATATTTGGTTTTGTTTTAGAGGCAGTAAATGAGTTTTTGTTTTGTTTTGCTCCTTTATTTCTCTCTGTCCTCCTTTGTTTTATATTCTTGTTTTCTTCTGTCTTTTCCATTGACCTCTTTCCTCACTATATCCACAGCTCCTGTGGTTATCCAATAGTAAAACACATGTCACATTTCTCAATTTAAAAAGGAGAGAGAGGGAGAGGAAGAAGAGGATGAGGAGAATGAAGGGAGGGAGGAGATGGAAATGAATCAGTCCAAATTGGTCATCTCCAGGTGACAAGATTATTGATGTTTTTTAATTCTTTGTACATTTCCACTAAAATTTTTTACAATGGCATGTTAATTTTATAACTAAGGAAATAAAGGTATTTTTTTCCAAAAAAGAAAGCATGAAATCTAAAAGAAAGGTATTAACAGTGTACTCCAAATCTTATTCAGAATAACTAGAGAGAGTCAATCATCTTTATTCAGGCACTAATCTTTTACCTATTATCTCAGAAGAAAGACTCCTCTTACATATTTTTAATCTTTCTTCTATAAAAGAGCAGTTCCTCTCCTTTATTCTCTGAACATGCCTATGGCATTGCCATAGCTTTCTTGTCCAAACTGCAATTCTCTACTGTTCCCAAATAGCCCATTTTTGCTGGTAACCTTAAAAATAACTGATAGTTTTATTTTTAAGGTTTAACATTACATATTTAAAAGACTTTTATAATTATGATTAAAATAAGTTTTTGCCCCACCCCCAATCTAAACCTAATTCTTGCTCCCCAGAAGCACTTTCACTGTTTTATTTGGCATTATCTTTTAGTCTCACACACACACACATTCCCATCCTCTCAATATTATTTCACAGTTTTGTTTAAAATAATTTTTGTCTTTTACTTAATGTAATTTGTAAATATCATTCACAGCTGAGTCAGTAGAGAACAATTATTAAATCCTTTTCTTGTACAACTTCTTATAATTTTTTAGAACGAATAACTAACTTTTGTTTGCTGTTTCCTGGTGCTTATAACCAATTCATCTCTAACTATCAATTCCAATTTTTTCCTTGGGAGAAATCTCTCCTAGAGCTCTTGGCCCTTTTGTTCCAGATTAGAATGGTCACATTTTCTAGTACTCCTGCATAGCTACCTCTTGGAAAAAAACTTAACCCTCATCCTGGGGATTCCTCTTTCCTATACTGGATTCTTGGTTTCCTGAATCTCATGTCTTCCTCCTTCTCAGTTTACTCCTTAGTTTTGATGGTGCATATCCTCCAGGTGTTTTCTGAGAAATTTAGGCTGGAAGATAAACTTGTTGTTCATGTCAGACTTACTGAGGTTAATTTACAAACAGAAAAATTCACCGTTTTGACAAACATAGTCATGTAACACCACCACAATAAAGACATAGAACATTTTCATCATTTCAAAAAGTTCCCTTGTGTCCCTCTGTAGTCAACCCCCTGCCTCTCATCTAGTCCTGGGCCAACTACTGATCTGGTTTCTGTTCATTAAAGGTTTGCCTTTCCTAGCATGGCCTATAAATGGAATCACACACTATTTAATCAAATACTCTTTGTACCTGTTTTTTTTTCACTCAGCATAATATATTTCAGATTCATCCATGTTATTGCATGGGTAATTTTTTCCCCAGCCATTTTTTTTTGCTATCATTAATGTACAATAACATGAATATTATGGTTACTAGACTCCCCCCATTATCAAGTCCCCACTACATATCCCATTACAGTCACTGTCCATCAGCGTAAGATGCTACAGAATCACTACTTGTCTTCTCTGTGTTATACTGCCTTCCCCGTGTCTACCCCCCTTCATTATACATGCTAATCGTAATGACCCTTTTTCCCCCTTATCCCTCCCTTCCCACTCATCCTCCCCAATCCCTTTCCCTTCGGTAACTGTTAGTCCAGTAACTGTTAGTCCATTCTTCGGTTCTGTGAGTCTCCTGCTGTTTTATTCCTTGAGCTTTTTCTTTGTTATACTCCACAGATAAGGGAAATCATTTGATACTTGTCTTTCTTGGCCTGGCCTATTTCGCTGAGCATTATACCCTCTAGCTCCATCCATGTAGTTGCAAATGGTAGGATTTGTTTTCTTCTTAGGGCTGAATAATATCCCATTGTGTATATGTACCACTTCTTCTTTATCCATTCATCTACTGATGGACACTTAGGTTGCTTCCATTTCTTGGCTATTGTAAATAGTGCTGTGATAAACATAGGGGTGCATATGTCTTTTTCAAACTGGGCTGCTGCTTTCTTAGGGTAAATTCCTAGAAGTGGAATTCCTGGGTCAAACAGTATTTCTATTTTGAGTTTTTTGAGGAACCTCCATACTGTTTTCCACAATAGTTGAACTAATTTACATTCCCACCAGCAGTGTAGGAGGGTTCCCCTTTCTCCACATCATCGCCAACATTTGTTGTTGTTTGTCTTTTGGATGGTGGCCATCCTAACTGGTGTGAGGTAATAGCTCATTGTGGTTTTAATCTGCATTTCTCTGATGATTAGCGATGTGGAGCATCTTTTCATGTGCCTGTTGGCCATCTGAATTCCTTCTTTGGAGAAGTGTCTGTTCAGCTTCTCTGCCCATTTTTT
Organism: Smutsia gigantea; assembly: GCA_032199065.1. Lineage (NCBI taxonomy): Eukaryota > Metazoa > Chordata > Mammalia > Pholidota > Manidae > Smutsia > Smutsia gigantea. Next base: position 255,820 of record JAVSCE010008078.1, on the reverse strand, counting down.
AATTGGCTTATTTGCTTATTGTTTGTTGAGGTGCATGAGCTCTTTATATAATTTGGATGTCAACCCCTTATTGAATATGTCATTTATGAATATATTGTCCCATACTGTAGGATGTCTTGTTGTTCTACTGATGGTGTCCTTTGCTGTACAGAAGTGTTTTAGTTTTATATAGCCCCACTTGTTCATATTTGCTTTTGTTTCCCTTGCCTGGGGAGATATGTTCATGAAGAAGTTGTTCATGTTTATGTCCAAGAGAGTTTTGCCTATGTTGTCTTCTAAGAGTTTTATAGTTTCGTGACTTACATTCAGGTCCTTGATCCATTTTGAGTTTACTTTTGTCTGTGGGGTTAGACAATAATCCAGTTTCATTCTCTTACATGTACCTGTCCAGTTTTGCCAACACCAGCTGTTGAAGAGGCTGTCATTTCATCATTGTATGTCCATGGCTCCTTTATCATATATTAATTGACCATAAATGCTTGGATTTATATCTGGGCCCTCTAGTCTGTTCCATTGGTCTATGGGTGTGTTCTTGTGCCAGTACCAAATTGTCTTGATTACTGTGGCTTTGTAGTAGAGCTTAAGTCAGGGAGCATAATCCTCCTAGCTTTATTCTTCCTTGTCACAATTGCTTTGGCTATTTGGGGTCTTTTGTCCATATGAATTTTAGAACGATTTTCTCTAGTTCGTTGAAGAATGTTGTTGGTATTTTGATAGGAATTGCACTCAATCTGTAGATTGCTTTAGGCAGAATGGCCATTTGACAATATTAATTCTTCCTATCCATGAGCACGGGATGTGTTTCCATTTATTGGCATCTTCTTTAATTTCTCTCATTAGTGTCTTGTAGTTTTCAGAGTATAGGTCTTTCACTTCCTTCATTAGGTTTATTCCGAGGTATTATATGCTTTTTGATGCAATTGTGAACGGAATTGTTTTCCTGATTTCTCTTTCTGCTAGTTCATTGTTAGTGCATAGGAATGCAACAGATTTCCGGGTATTAATTTTGTATCCCACAACTTTGCTGAATTCAGATATTAGATCTAGTGGTTTTGGAGTAGATTCTTTAGGGTTTTTTATGTACAATATCATGTCATCTGCAAACAGGGACAGTTTGACTTCTTCTGAATTCAGATATTAGATCTAGTGGTTTTGGAGTAGATTCTTTAGGGTTTTTTATGTACAATATCATGTCATCTGCAAACAGGGACAGTTTGACTTCTTCCTTGCCAATCTGGATGCCTTTTATTTCTTTGTGTTGTCTGATTGCCATGGTTAGTACCTCCAGAACTATGTTGAATAAAAGTGGGGAGAGTGGGCATCCTTGACTTGTTCCTGATCTTAAAGGAAAAGCTTTCAGCTTCTCGGTGTTAACTGTGATGTTGGCTATGGGTTTGTCATATATGGCCTTTATTATGTTGAGGTACTAGCCCTCTATACCCATTTTGTTGAGATTTTTTATCATGAATGGATGTTGAATTTTGTTGAATGCTTTTCCAGCATCTATGGAGATGATCATGTGGTTTTTGTCCTTTTTGTTCTTTTTTTTATTAAGGTATTATTGATATACACTCTTATGAAGGTTTCACATGAAAAAACAATGTGGTTACTACATTTACTGTTCAGTCACTGTCCATCAGTGTAGTAAGATGACACAGATTCACTGTTTGCCTTCTCTGTGCTACACTGTTTTCCCCATGATTCCCCACACCATGTGTACTAAATATAATACCCCACAATCCCCTTTTGTTCTTCTTTTGTTGATGTAGTGGATGATGTTGATTAATTTTCAAATGTTGTACCATCCTTGCATCCCTGGGATGAATCCCACTTGATCATGATGGATGATGTTTTTGATGTATTTTTAAATTCGGTTTGCTAATCTTTTGTTGAGTATTTTTGCATCTATGTTCATCAGGGATATTGGTCTGTAATTTTCTTTTTTTGTGGTGTTTTTGCCTGGTTTTGGTATTAGAGTGATGTTGGTCTCATAGAATTGAGTTTGGGAGTATTCCCTCCTCTTCTATTTTTTGAAAAACTTTAAGGATGATGGGTATTAGTCTTCACTAAATGTTTGATAAAATTCAGCAGTGAAACCATCTGGTCCAGATGTTTTGTTCTTAGGTAGTTTTTTGATTACCAATTCAATTTCTTTGCTGGTAATTGGTCTGTTCAGATTTTCTGTTTCTTCCTGGGTCAGCCTTGGAAGGTTGTATTTTTCTAGAAAGTTGTCCATTTCCTCTAGGTTATCCAGTTTGTTACCATATACTTTTTCATGTTCTGGGTGGTTTGATCTTGGGACCTGGTTGGGTTGCTCTGAAGTACAGAACTCAGGTTATGTCAGCATGAAGCTGCAGGGCAGGCAGCAGCTGGGTTCAGCATGTGCGTGAAGGGGTGAGCCGTAGAACTGGGCTTGGGTTATAGCCCATGTCCGGACTTCCTATCTGGGTTAACTCGGGTGAGTTTCCAGAGTTTTCTGAGCCTCAGTTTCCTCATCTGTAAAATGGGAATAGTAGGGTTACGAACTCACGGGATTATTATGGAGCTTAAGTTAGAAGACCCACAAAGCCTTTACATAATGCCAGAGGCTTAGTTAATAGCCAATATATCCTAGTTTTTAAAATGATTATTTCACTATTACTAATATCACTGTCATGTTCATACAAGTAAAATAATACTAATATATAAAAAAAAGAAAAAATAGTATTCTCCCATAATTCTTTGTATTTCTGTGGTATCCGTAGTGATTTTTCCTTTCTCATTTCTGATTCTGTTTATGTGTGTAGATTCTCTTTTTTTCTTGAGAAGTCTGGCTAGGGGTTTATCTATTTTGTTTATTTTCTCAGAGAACCAGCTTCTGCTTTCATTGATTCTTTCTATTGTTTTATTCTTCTCGATTTTATTTATTTCTGCTTTAATCTTTATTATGTCTGCATGTATAATTCTTTGTCTACAATTCTTTATCCATTCACTTGTTGATGGGTATTTGGGGCTATTTTAGTTTTGGGTGATTATGAATAAAGAAGACACACAGATCTTTGCATGGACATATGTTTTCATTTCTCTTGGCTAAATAATGCCTAAGAATGTAACTGTTGAGTCCTATGTTAAGTGTATATTTAAGTTCTTAAGAAACTATCAAACTGTTTTCAAAGCAGGTTATAATTTTGCATTTCTACCAGCAATATATGAGTATCTGTTGCTTTGAATCCTCACCAGAACTTGTTATTACCAATTTTTCTTCATTTTTGCAATTCTAGTAGCTGTGGGATTGGACAGTAAAATTTTTTAGACTTGCGAATTTAAAAATATCCTTGGGTCTAGCCTTATATCTAATTGGTAATTTGCTTGAGAGCAAATTCTAGGTTAGACATTATTTTCTCTCAGAATATTAAAGCCATCGTTTATTGTCTTCTAGCTTCCATTGCTTCTAAGAAGTCAGATGCTATTTGGATTTCCAATCTTAACATGTTACTTGTTTTGTCTCTTAAGAAGCTTCAGGACTGTCTGTCTATACCCAGAGGATTGTGAATTTTCATTTCTTATACTGGATGCTTAGTGGTCCCTTTCAATCTGGAAAGTCATGTCTTTTGGTTGTGGAAATTTTCCTTCTATTATATCTTAAATAACATCTTCTTCGTTTTCTCTATGTATTCTTTCTAGATTTGTTCACTATTGGGCCAACTGGATTAGTCATATCTTTCCTCCTATACTTTTCTTGTCTGTTCTGTACTCTAGGCAATTTCATAAAATCTATGTTTCAATATCCTGCTAGATTTAAAACTTCTACTTTCATTTTTTATTTCCAAAAAGCTTTTTTCCCTGATTTTATATTTTTATAGTCTACCATTACTATCTCATTGAACACAATATCTCTTATCTGTGAGAATACGTTTGTTTGAAGTGTTCTTCTGCTCCCTATTTTGTATTTCTCAGTTTGCTTTTTTCTGATGGCATTGGTCTGTTTTCTTCTAATGTCTGGTGATTCTTGACTGACCATTCATATTTGACACTGAAGTCCTGAAAAAAAAATTGATGCTCTGTGTATACAGACTGAGCTTAACAAGTTGTGGGTTTTACTGTAGAGTGACAGAGCTAAGGCCTGGCTTATGAAATAGGGACATCTCTCTTATCACAGAATCTACAAGTCCCTTTCTCTTGTGTAGGTTTTCCAAGGAGAGGAATCAACTCCCTTGCTTGGAGGATTGTGGGTGTGTGGGAGTGGGGATGAGAAATAAATTGGGCTACTTCAGGAAGGCAGCTGGAAGTCTCAGTGATTAGTATGTGGATTGACAGTTTATCATCTTGAAAACATACACATTTGCTCTCATCTGGGCATGGTGTCCCCAAGTCCAGAGTCTCTCACATTCAGCTATTCTGGAGAATATACTATTTATCTTCTCTTGGAGTACTGCAAGTCTTACACTGATTTCCAACCAATTCTCCCACATTTAACTCCAATCTGTACCTGGTCTTGAGGATGAATGGTGTTTTGTGTTTTGACAAATTTTTCTGGTGCTCTGCAGTACAAATAAACTCACCTCTTGGGCACTGCTAGTCTCCACTCCAAATCTCACAATAGCCACTCATCTTTCAGCTTTCCAAATTTTCATTATCATTGTTTTTGCCTTCGTGGGATTATAGGGTCTCCACCTCCTTTTTACTGCCATTTTAGTGGAGTGTTGTGAGAGAGCTGTCAAATGTGCATTCGGTGTCTCCTATTTATTTTCATGCAAAGCTTACTAAAATGCATTATACATATATGTGCTTTTTCTGGAACTTTCTTTGATAATTCAGAGTCATCATTGTGAACACTAATTATTATACTAAACATGGTAATGACCTCTGGGACTACTGAGAAATAAAAGGCAGTTAAGCCCCAGATTGATGTGGTTTTTCCACTATTTGTTTGCATTTTATAGTGCTTCTGTTTCCTCCCTTGCTGTTATGGTTATCAGCTATCTCTGACTGTTATAAGTGGGCCTACCTCTAGTATCCCTATCTCCTGATTTCCTGTTTATTATGTGTTGAAGCTCTTGAAATTGTGTCACATAAGCTTCATAAGCAGATTCTGAAACGAAGATCAGTGTGAAAGTGATTAGGAGTTTTCCCAAGGGAAAACCACAGTGTAGTGGGGAAATGAGATCAGGACAGGAAGGAAGTAAGGCAATGGTGAGAGAGCAAGCAAAGCCCTGTGGGGTAACCTTGGTAAGGCAAGGATAAGCCTTGATGTGGCTTAGTTCTGTGGCGAATTTGGGAAAAGACTATAGGTCCAACCTCAAATTTGTCCCAATTAGGGCAAAGACAAATGAAATATTTGCACCCCACCTCATCAGTCATTTGTTAAAGGCCATTGCTAGATGGATGTAAATTTCTAAGCATGTTAGGTTCTCTTTTCACGCAGGCAAAGTGTGTTCCAGCAGCCCAAGTGCAGCTCTCCAACAAAGAGACACATTTGCTGAATGTTGGGGGCATCACTGTTCGAGGAAATGGAAAAGAGATCTGAGGGATATAGGAGGGACGCTGATGATGCCAGGGTTCTTGTTTGCAGAGTTGAAGAATGAACTTAGCAAACACCCAAGGCAGGAGAGCCAGGGAAAGGCTTTTATTGAGAGATGCATTGAGAGGACAGAGCTCCTGGCTCATGCCAGGAGGGGACAAGAAAGCCCGTTGTGGTGCATTGTCCAGGGTTTTTATAGGCAGTTGAGGATTTTTGGGAACCGGATAAAGGCTTTGAGGTGTGGACTTGTTAAGTGGTCCCTGAATATTTAGAATTAACTTAAATTTCCTGCTCTGATTTCTCCCTGGGATACCAGCATCTTGGTCTGGGAGCATATCAAGTAAGGCCACCTGCCCAGCCCCCAAGGTGGGCTGAGTTATTGTCTGTTTGCTAGAAAGTTAAGAATCTTACTTCTTAACTTCCTGGATATTAAAATGCAATCTTATCTTTAAGGTGGAATCCTTCCTGCCTTTTACTATGTTGTTTATGGCTGTGCCTGCATGCTAAATTAGTTGCCAAATCACTTCACCAGGTCTGACAGAGGAAAGACAGCACATAGGCCTGGGCCTTTTAGCATGCCAAAGTGAATCTTACACATGATTACAAATGATTAGCATAATAAAAACATGTACTATTCTTCTTTATCTGGGGAATATTAACTGATCTCCCTGAAGAAAGACTCTAGAGCTTAATGTTTAACACAGAGTTTTGGTAGGGGGTTTCCTTGCATGTAGTTACATTGCTGACTGTAAATATCCTGCCTTGCTTTTTCCAGAGGTCCTCACCCTACTCTGACTACACCCCACAGTCACTGTCTCACTAACACCACCTGCTATCATTCTCCTATGAACAAACTCTAGATGCTTAAGAGCTTGGAGCTTTGTAGTGGGTGGCACTGTAGAGAGTTGGACAAAATTTGGTTTCAAATCCTCATTGCAACTGAAAATATATATCTGTACAAAACTGTGTACATGAATGTTCATAGCAACACTATTAATAGTAGCTAAAAAGTGGACACAATTTAAATATTCATCGACTGATGGATAAACAAAGTGTAGTATACCCATACAATGGAATATTATTATGTAATAAAAAGGAATGAAATACTGATACTTTCAAATATGTATGGCTGTTTTCTCCTCTTATTTGTCCCATCCTGTGGGCTTACAATTTAAACAAACAAAACCTTCTTTACTATACTTTCAGTCAGGGTTTGAGAGGAATAAAATTTGGTATGTGTGTCATTCTGCCATCTTAACATGGACACTTTAATTCATTTCTATTTTAAAAAACATACTCTAAGGCACTTCCAGAAGGGCAAAACATTTTATAACAACAAGCAAGAAAGCACTACAAATTTTAAGATTTTTAAAAACCACAAATATAAAAACTAATAGTTTTGAGTTTTATTATGTAGGGGCCAAGATGTGCCACTATGGCATGTATATTATGTCAGAGCTGAAAACAGTACATGCCTAAAAGACTCAGAAAGAAACACTGACCTTCTCCCTAACTACATACACAGCAGTTAGAGGATCTGCTCCAAGAAGAGAGCCATCACCATAGAAAACAATATTATAATATGCACTAGGCAGACCAGGAGGAATGTGGCAAATTCTGTTAAAATTCCTCTCTATGTCCCATTGTTTCTGTGTGGCCCCGTGAACATTCATTTACCAAACATTTACTCTTTCATATTCCTGTGAATTGCTTCTCTTTTCCTTTGAGGTTCCAGACGCCTACCCTCTTCTCCTTAGTTCAGGATGACGCATATACCTCATTGTCCCTGAACTGTCTTTGGAATCTCATGTCTATGGATTCCCTGAAGATATGTAATTAAACTTTGTGGGTTTTTTTTCCATTAATCTGCCTGTCAATCTGTTCCTTAAACAAGCTGGAAGAATCTCAAAGAGTAGAGGACAATTCTCCTCCCCAACAGTTCTATTGTTATTTTTCATATGCTGTACATACCATATTCTTTCTTATGCATTCAGTATTTCAAAAAAACACAACAGGATACAATCATTGTATCAGTTTGTACTATTTGTGATAATCCCAATTTATCTGGTGATATAGAACACCACATCTGTTCTCCTTCACTTTCCTGTCTGGATTCCTGCTGGAGGACATCAGATAAGCAAGAACATTGCACACTTCCCCTTAAATGCCCTTTGGTGCCAAGATGTGTCATCAACACCAAACCTGTCCTTTACCATTGTATACTTGATGTAAATGGAATGCACTCCTTTTGAGATTCCATTGTTCGTGCCTGTCTTCCCAAGGCTATACAGATCTCTGCATGACTTGGACTCCTTGAAACAGTTTTATCCATGGAAATTAATGTTCCCAGGCTTTAAGTCCTCAGCCAGGCTCAAATAAAACTCCATCTTTATTTCAAACTGACTTGAATTTGTCAACACTGTTCATCATTAAAAAAAAAAACAACTAAATTCCACTTATTACAAACAACATTCCAAGAAACCTTTAAAAAATATGCAGTGCCCAAGGAGCTATAATACAGTTATAGAAAAATAAATAGAGCAGTGGTCTTTCCCATTCACCTAGGCTTAAGGTCTAATTGTACTCTAAGACAAAAAGGCAATTTCAAACCATGTCTTTATATACTACCAGATAAAGCAAATGGAAAGTATGTATCAACTAAAATGACAATAATAAACAATATAATTATCATAAATATATTACCATCATTGCTACTATAGCAATCTTCTACAAACCTGGCAACTAGACAAAAGACTTACCTGTCTAAGAATATATCTGGGAGTGGTGGGTAGGTCTGCATGTCAGGCACTCGCTCGTGGACTATAACCATGATGAAAGATGTGAAACCAAATACTATAAAAACATATACACAACTCAGTATGGTCTTCCAGTATTCTGGGTCCAATCTTCGAACAGAATGTTTGTTTTTACCATTCATGTACTGGTACTGATCAGAATTCAAATCAGTGATGGGTCCATCACAGTCATGTGAAGGCTCTCCATTACAAAGCCACTCTGCACTTTGAAGAGCACTGATGAAAGGGGTCATGGAACCCATGGGGCTGTCACTGTTGTATCCCATCTCTTCTAAAACATCAATGTGTATTTTCTGCAATTTTCGGACTGACAACATTAACCTTTTAATATCCCCTAGGACTTTGATTTCCAGAGGAGGAGACCGGAGATCATATTCAGTCAAGGTTAGCAATGTGATTCCATCAAGCCGGTGCTTATTGCATAAAATGTCCACATACTCAAAAAAACCTTCATCCTTCAGCCAAACAGCTACATGCCTTGTAGTCCAGCGGCGAATGCAGAGTTGATTAGGTCCTGCCATTTCCTCCTCCACTGCCTGTCAATGGAAAACAGGAAAATGAAACAAAAACTTTTATGTCTCCTGACAACTCCTTTGAAGACCAAATACATGTAAACACACCAGAAACTGTAATTTACATACTCTGCCCTATTTGGTTCTAGAAGAGAGTCAAAGGAACAAAAATGATTTAATAATAAGTGGTTTTCAATAGATTAACATTCTAATAATTTTATGCATATAATCTCAGTAGCAGAAGAAATGACCAATATTTTAATAAAATATTTTATTAATGGCTTTCCCACACCATAGTAGCCATAACTTAATTAGAAAAAGCTTACTGTTGCGAACTGAGAAAAACCCCATTTTAATACTTCTCATAAAATGAGATATATAGAAAGATTTGTCATATGTAAAAATAAGTCAAATTTCAGAAATCTTCATGTTTACGGAGAATCTCCCCCTCTTCCAAAAATTAAAAAAAAAAAAGGCCACAAAAGCATACAGATAACTAATTTCAGGAAAACCCTTAGATTAAGCACATTTCTATCTACTATACAAATAATGGTTTCTGTAACAGATATAATAAAGCCTTTAAACTAGATACAAATGTCTTAATAGCTCAGTTCTCTATATCTAAAATATTCCACTATAGAACTTAGAAGGAATTTCCTTCAACTATCATTGAGATTTTAATGGTAAAAATTTTTAAAGAAAATTGTCATTTCAATGTGCCCATAAATTTGAGGACTCAAACTCTATACTGAAAATTATGAAAGGCCAATCATGTACTATTTCAAAAAGTATTAATAATTTTTACTACTTTGATCCCACACAGCTCTGTTCATGTTCTTTTTTGATTTCCATAAAAAACTGATTTCTCTGAAGTACTTTTTTTAACTACTAAAGCCTGTGGCTTTCTGACATTTTACAAATATTTAAAGACCCTATTTCCTTCTGAGATGTTTTTTTAAAAACACAGTAGACAAACTTTAAAGCTTGACAACAAAAAAAGAATAAAGAATGATACAAAAAACATCCACGTGCCCACTACCCAGCTTGATAAAAATATCAAAACAGTTCCAATGCAAATGTCCTGTTTCTTAATCTGGGTATTAGTTATACAGGTATGTTCATTTTGTGAAAATTCACCAAGCTGTACTCTTATGATTTATACTTTACATATGTTAAACCATATTTTTAAAGTTTGCTTTGAAAAGCAAAGCAAAACACCAAAACAAGTGAATGTCTGTCCCTGATAGTATCCTCTTTCTCTCCTTCCAGATGTAATAATTTGATTTTATTATTTATCACTCCCTTATAACATGCATTTTTTGTCTATGAAAAACCTTCTATGCTTCCTTATGCAGAGGAAAGTAAAAAGTTGCTACGCTACTGCTGCGCATTCTTCCCCTATCCACGCAAATTCTTGCTATGCATACTTAGAATCACTTGAAAAAGACAACTACTTAACTACATGAGCACCACTTACACCTTCAAAAATACTCACAAACAAGAAATACACTCATCAAATATTTATTTCTTAATTACTAAAAAGCAATTCTAATTTTTGGAAGCCATGCCACATTTGTTTCCAAACAGAGCTTTTAGTATTATCAATCCACAACAGCTTTTCAGTCTTAGAAAATTAACAGCATATCCATTTATAAGGAATGTGTATGTTTTAAATGGCTAATTCTTACATATTGTAGAATCATAAAAAATCTTACTCTTCTTTTCAGCTATAGTATACCACTGGTATCTCAAAGGCCAAGAAATTATGATTCACTCCCTTAACACATGGAATTTATACACAGATGTATATCATTTTATATCACTTATTATATATAAAAAATTCCACTAAAATATGATTTTGTTATGTTTTAGTTCATATACATAGCCAGATAGTTTCATCCTACCCACTACATACTTCTCTTTTCCCCAAGGTATGATCTGAATAAATTACTTCATCCTTGAATATCCAACAAGCACATGCTACAAACTCTGCAGCAGTTATGATGAAGCAAACTTAACAAAACAAGACCAGATTTCTTCCGTAATTTTATTTCTATTCTGCTACATTTCTCCTTTCTCTAACAGCTTACTACCAACGGGTTCCAAGTCACTCCCATCCCTGTAGCATTATTCTTCACAACAGCTTTGTCTCATACACTGCTCAAAGTGATCTGATCTTTCATAAATTTTTTTTCTTGTCTTATACCACCAGTTCTTTACACCCTCAATTGGGCTAACGAACAGGCTTTGATGCTGGTGTTTTAGCTGCTAGAAAATATGAGTTATCATACAAGGAAGCCTCCTGGAAGTCTTTGAGCCTGCTCTGATGCCCTAAAAACATGACACATTCCATTGCTGTGCTTCATCAGGTCAGGGCATGTTTAATTGTATGCTATTACATACAGTTAGAGGCCCATATTTACTAACACTGTGAAAACATCCATTAAAGAGGTAAATGGAAAGATGAAAAATGGCTTTAAAAATACTAAAAATGTTATGTTCTGATGTAGGAACTATAGGGAACAGGAGACTTTGAACAAATATGACAGGTATAGGCTTCATACAACTCCACAAAATGAAGAAATTAGGTTAGCAAATGTTTAAGAACATTTTCAGCTTTAAGCAATAATTAATATGAATCAATTATCAGTTAAAAGGGACTTCTGCTTCTGAACAAAATGTAATAAGAGGGACCAGATTTACCCTCCCAAATGAAAAAAGCCAAAAAATAGACAAAATACATGGGGGAAAAAAAACAATTTCAAGACATTGGGCATTAGACAAAAAAAGGAGTTCCCTGAAAAACAGGAACAAGGTAAGCCCTGCTGTCCCAGATTAGTGCCTTGAGAATTTCCAGGCCAAGAGTACACCAGGACAGAAATGGGGTGAGGTCTGGAAGGCTTGCTGAATTAAGACATGGAGCTGAGAGTCTGAGGAGATCGTGGCTAGTGTTTATGTGTTTATGGGATGAAACACTGGACAGGAGAAAGACGCACAGACACAGAGCTTGTTATGGTTATGGATTGAATGTCTGTGGATCTCCCGCCACACACACAATTCATATGTTGAAATCCTAACCCCACCAGTGGGATGCTATTAGGACATGATTAGGTCTTGAGGGGCAGCAAGACCTGATGCATGGGATTAGTGCCCTTGTAAGAGATACTCCAGAGAGTTCTCTTACCCCTTCCACTTTGTGAAGACACAGCTGGAAGACACCTATATATAAACCAGGAAGTAGGCCCTCACCAGACACCAAATATGCTAGCACTTTGATCTTGGACTCTTCAGCCTCCAGAACTGTGAGAAATAAATGTGTGTTGTTTAAGCCACCCAGTCTATGGCAGTTTTGTTACAGCAGCCCAAATGGACTAAGACAGAACTCCAGTGATCTGCAGAGGGTCTCCCTTGAATATGCAGGTGAATGCTGATCAGTGCATCTATATATGAGGAAACCAAACAAGATGAAAAATAACCACCCAGAAGGATTAGAGGGAACTGTACCCAGTACTCACACAAGACCAATAAAAGTACCTACCCCAAACAGTCAGACTGAAAAAAAAAATCTCACAATTCATGAAGAATTGGGTAGATCTTGCCATAGCAGTGAGGCAAAATTAACTCTAAAGTAGTAGCTTTCAACTAGGGGCAATTTGCCCCGACCCCCAAAATTGGCAATTTCTGGAGACATTTTTGATTGTCACAGCTAGGAAGGGTCATCTAAAGAGTAGAAGCTAAGGATGCTGTTAAGTACTCTACAGTGCATAGGACAACCCCTCAAACAAAGAGTTATCTGACCCCACTGTCATAGACCTGATACTGAGAAACCCTGCCCTAGACAAAACATGTCTCTGGTCTAGCCAAACAAATCTTTAAAACAAGACCCAAAAGGATCTAATTGTTTTCAAGCAATTTAACTACATCCCACAACAAAGCTCAAGAATATTAACAGGAATACAAAATACTCAGTAACCAAGAGGTAAAATTCACAATGGCTGGCATCCAATCAAAGATTACCAAGCATGCAAACAAGCAGGAAATTCCAAAAGTCATTCCCAATAAAAACTCTCAGCACACCAGAAACAGAGAGAAACTTCATCAACTTGATAAAGGGCACCTTTGAAAAACCTATAGCTAACCTCATACTTACTGATGAAAGACTAAATGTTTTTCCCTACTGTCAGGAGCAAGGCAAGAAGGTACACTCTCACCATTTCTATAAAACACTGGATGTTCTGGCTGGTAGAGTAAGGTGACAAAAAAGAAATAAGCGGTATAGAGATTAAAAAGGAAGAAATAAAACAGTATTTGCAGACAATAAGATCATTTATATCAAAATCCACTGGAATCTACACATACACAAAGATATTTGAACTACTAAGTTTGTTGTGCAAAATTTTGTTAGATATAAGATCAACACACAAAAATAAATTGTATTTTTATATACTAGCAATAAATAAAAGTTTAAATTTATAAAATACAATTTATAATAGCATCAAAAATTATGAAATACTCAAGGATAAATCTGACCAAATATGGGAAAGACTTGTACACTAAAAACTATAAAGCACTGCTAAGAGAAATGAAAAAATCTAAATAAATAGTGACAGAAGAATCAATATTGTTAAGATGTAAATTCTTATCAAAGTTGAATCTATAGATTCAATGCAATTCTGATAAAAAAATCCCAACACTTTTTGTAAATATTGATAAACTTATTTCAAAAGTCCTAATGGAAATGCAAAAGACCCAGAGTAATCAAAACAACTTTGAAAAAGAATGAAAGTAAACAGCTGATTTCAAGGCTTATCTTAAAGTTATTTTATCATATAGTATTTGTTTTCTACTGCTGTGTAACAAATTACCATAACCTTAGTTGCCACCCGAATTTCTTGCTACTGCAAGAATTACTCTTATTCTGAAAACCAGCAGCTTCTACTGTGTTGAATCCTCCTTGTGCTTGTAATATCTTTCTCCAGGAAAAGCCCAGTCCTTTTAGGCTTGCCTGATTCAGTCAGGTCCACTGAAGATAACTTCCCCTTCTTAGTCAACTGTGCCATAAAACCGAGTGATAATCCACCATATTTACAGGTCCCACCCATTATAAAAAGGTCATTGGAGGTCATTTTAGAATTCTATCACATTACCTAATCGAGACAAAATGGTATTGGTAAAGATAAACCAATGGAAGAGTACAGAATCCAGAAATAGACCTACATATATATGGATATCTGATTTTCTACATATGTGCAAATGCAATTCAGTAGATAAAAAATAGTCCTTTCATCAAATGGTCCTGGAACAAATGGACATTCATATATAAAAACATAGATCCATATCTCTCTCACCACAAATAAAAATTAACTCAAAATAGATCATAGTACTAATTTAAAACCTAAAACTAGAAAACTTCTAGAAGAAATCCTAGGAGAAAGTCTTTCTGATCTTAGAATAGGTAAAGATTTCTTAGTTATGACATGAAAAGCAAAATCCATAAAATAACAAGTTGATAAACTGGACTTCATTTGTCTAGGTAGGGGGCTGAAGGACTTTTATGGATTTAGTCTGAAAATTTCTGCATTGTTTGAATTCTTTATAGAAATGTATTTCTAGAGTTCCGGGAAGATGACCAGGGTGGCGGAAATCTCCTCCCAAAACTATATAAATCTATGAAAATACAGCAAATACAACTACTCCTAAAAGACAAACCAGAATTTACAGCACAGCGCACAGCCTGCATCTGCACCTGAGAGGACTCGGCACCCCGCAAGGCGGGTAAGATACGGAGCCACGACCCGGCGGGACCCGAGCACTCCCAGGCCCCAGCGCACCGGCGGGAGGAGAGGATTCAGAGCCGGGAGGGAGTGGAAGAAAAGGCCCATGAAATAACTAGCCCCGATGATCTGCACTGGGAGCACTGACACACATGGCACGGTATGTTGGATACTGGAGAGGCAGAAGGTGCACGTTTTGAGCTGGGAACGCGTCCGGGTCCGTGAAGCCGGCTCCCCGGGACAAGAGAAAAGCACATGGTGTCTTCAGTGGTCTTGGAGAGGCGGGGGGCCCAGCAAGGGAACACAATTGCCCGGCATGCTCAGCCCAGCGGGCTGGGAGTACTGAGGAATTTCGGACCCCTTGGCTGGCGACTGGGAAAAGGTAGCCACACTGAAACTTTACATAGAGAACAACAGCTTCCCATTCGTTCTGCCTCGACCAGAGCTACAAAGAGCAGCGCAGCCATGGCTGTGGAATAGTGGAGCAACAGAGCCACCTACAGAATCCTTACAGAATCCACTCCAGTTGGGCGTTTTTTTTCCCCCCTTTCTTTTCTTTTCTTTCTTTCTTTTTTTTCTCTTTTCTTTCTCTTCCTTCTCTCTTTTTTTTTTTTTAAGTCTTAAAGAGCTCAACTGACATACGTGGCACCTACCAGCGACCACTTCTATTGCCATGAAAAGACAGAGGAATATGGTACAAAGATCACCCAGACCCAGACAACACCTGAGAGGGAACCTAAAGGTATGGAAATGCACAATCTTCCTGAAAAAGAATTCAGAATAAAAGTCATAACCATGCTGATGGATCTACAGAGAAATATGCAAGAGCTGAGGGAGGAAGTGAGGGAAGTCAGGAAAGACAATGCAGAAATGAGACAAGCCATCGATGGGCTTAGCAGAACACTAGAAGAGATGCAAGAGACTGTTAATGGAATAGAATTCAGAGAACAGGAATATAGAGAAGCTGAGGCAGAGAGAGATAAAAAGATCTCTAGGAATGAAAGAATACTAAGAGAACGCGTGTGACCAATCGAAATGGAACAATATTCGCAATATAGGAGTACCAGAGGAAGAAGAGAGAGAAAAACGGATAGAGAGTGTCTTTGAAGAAATAATTGCTGAAAACGTCCCCAAGCTGGGGAAGGAAACAGTCTCACAGTCCACAGAAGCCCGTAGATCTCCTGACACAAGGGACCCAAGGAAGACAACACCAAGACACATAATAATTAAAATGGCAAAGATCATTTGGATTAAAGATGGAGGCGTGAGAGGTGAGACAGAGGCTTCCTCCTAAAACCTCATATAATATGAAAATAAAGCTACTACAACTACTCTTGAAAGAGCAATGGGAAAGAGGACAGCAACCAACTGCATACACCTGGAGACAAGAGCAGCCCTCACAGAAAAGGGTACCGTACTAAAGCTGTGGTCCTGTGGGATCCAAGCCCTTCCCCCACGCCAGCTCACCGGCAGGAGGAACAGGAACGGAGCAGGGAGGGAGTGGAGATTTGGGACTGCTGAATACCTAACTCTGGAGATCTGCTCTGGGAGCACAAACCTACATTTCACGGTGCTTGCATGATACTCTTGTAATTAGGGGGTTGGAAAACTAAGACAGGCAGAATTCCTGGAGAGACTAAGAATCCAGCTGCTTGTGAAAGCAGGGATCCATACCCAGCTGCTCGGGGACAAAAGAAAGGCGGGCAGTCTGAGAGACTTCCTAACAAAGAAGCCCTTAGCAAGAGGGCTGCTAAAGGGGCAAGGATTGCACAGAGCTTACTGCTCAGGAGAAAGGACAGGCAGACAAAATTGTCCAGGTGCACTCTGCCCAGCAGGTGGGGAGCTTTCACGGTCTTCACGTGCTCCAGCTCCCTGGCTGCCTACACAGCTCCAAGAACCCCTTCTGTGACAGGCAGACTAGTGCACCTTTCTTCTGGCCAGCCCCACCGGGCTTGCAAACCAGGAAATCCTTCCCTGGTGTTAGGCCAGCCAGAGGGAAGATCTGTCTACAGCAACTAAAAACGCAAAGCACAGAGGCTTATACCTGTGTGCTCAGCCCACTGGTTCAGGCAGTGAAGACAGGCATAGCAGCCAGGAACCAGCAAACAGCCCTTTCCTCCCGGGAGGCACCAATACCACTGCCCTACAATCCCCGCATTGCTTCAGGGGCTGAGCAGCTCCAGAGAGTAGAGCTTCTGGGCACTAGAGGGCGCCATACACAAATATGAAACGCCAAAGGAACCTGGTCCAGAGTAAAATTATGAACACAACTCCTGAGAAAGATTTAAATGATATGGACCTTATGACTCTCCCTGAAAGGGAGTTCAAAATAAAAATCATTAACATGCTCATGGAGGTATGGAAAGATATTCAAGAACTCAGGAATGAATTCTGGTCAAAGATCCAATCATTGAAGAACACAATGGACGGTATTAAAAGCAGATTGGATACGGTGGAGGAGACAATAAATGAAATAGAAACTAGAGAAGAGGAATACAAAGAAGCTGAGGCACAGAGAGAAAAAAGGATCCCTAAGAATGAAAGAATATTCAGAGAACTGTGTGACCAATCCAAACGGAACAATATTCGCATTATAGGGGTACCAGAGGAAGAAGAGAGAGAAAAAGGGATAGAAAGCATCTTTGAGGAGGTGATTGCTGAAAAATTCCCCAATCTGGGGAAAGAGATAGTCTCTCAGGCCATGGAGGTGCGCAGATCTCCCAACACAAGGGACGCAAGGAACACAACAGCAAGACATATAGTAATTAAAATGGCAAAGATAAAGGATAAGGACAGACTATTAAAAGCAGCCAGAGAGAGAAATAGGATCACATACAAAGGAAAACCCATCAGGCTATCATCAGACTTCTCAGCAGAAACCTTACAGGCCAGAAGGAAGGGGCATGATGTATTTAATGCAATGAAGCAGAAGGGCCTTGAACCAAGATTACTTTATCCAGCAAGATTATCATTTAAATTTGAAGGAGGGATTAAACAATTCCCAGATAAGCAAAAGCTGAGAGAATTTGCCTCCCACAAACCATCTCTACAGTGTATTTTGGAGGAACTGCTATAGATGGAAGTGTTCCTACACATTAATAGCTGTCACCAGAGGTAATAAAACCACAGTAAAGAAAATAGAACAGCTAATTACTAAGAAAATGCAAAATTAAATAAACTATTCCCGAAGTCAATCAAGGGATAGACAAACAGTACAGAATATGATACCTAATATATAAAGAATGGAATAGAAAGAAAAAGGAGGAAACAAACAAACAAACAAAAAAAGAACCTCTAGATTGTGTTTGTAATAGCATATTAAGTTAGTTGTTAGACTTTTAGATGGTAGGGAAGTTAACCTTGAACCTTCGGTAACCATGAATCTGACCTGCAATGCCAATAAGTACATACCTATCCATAATCACCCTAAATGTAAATGGACTGAATGCACCAGTCAAAAGACATAGAGTCACTGAATGGATAAAAAAACAAGACCCACCTATATGCTGCCTTCAAGAGACTCACTTTAAATCCAAAGATATACACAGACTAAAAGTGAAGGGATGGAAAAAGATATTTCATGCAAACAACAAAGAGAAAAAAGCAGGTGTTGCAGTACTTGTATCAGACAAAATAGACTTTAAAACGAAGAAAGTAGCAAGAGATAAAGAAGGACATTACATAATGATAAAGGGGTCAGTCCAACAATAAGATATAACCATTATAAATAAATATGCACCCAATACAGGAGCGCCAGCATATGTGAAACAAATACTAACAGAATTGAAGGAGGAAATAGACAGCAATGCATTCATTTTAGGAGACTTCAACACACCACTCACTCCAAAGGACAGATCAACGAGACAGAGATTAAGTAAAGACACAGAGGCACTGTACAACACACTAGAACAGATGGACCTAACAGATATCTACAGAACTCTGCAGCCAAAAGCACCAGGATATACATTCTTCTCAAGTGCACATGGAACATTTTCCAGAATAGACCACAGACTAGGCCACAAAAAGAACCTCAGTAAATTCAAAAATATTGAAATTCTACCAACCAACTTCTCAGATCACAAAGGTATAAAACTAGAAATAAATTTTAGAAAGAAATCAAAAAGCCTCACAAATACATGGAGACATAACAACATTCCCCTAAGTAATCAATGGGTTAATAACCAAATCACAAAAGAAATCAAAGAATATATGGAGACTAATGACAACAACACAAAGCCACAACTTCTGTGGGATGCAGCAAAGGCAGTTCTAAGAGGAAAGTATATTGCAATCCAGGCCTATTTAAAGAAAGAAGAACATTTCCAAATGAATAGTCTAAAGACACAATTACTGAAATTGGAAAAAGAAGAACAAATGAGGCCCAAAGTCACCAGAGGGAGGAACATAATAAAGATCAGAGAAGAAATAAATAAAATTGAGAAGAATAAAACAATAGAAAAAAATCAATAAAACCAAGAGCTGGTTCTTTGAAAAAATAAACAAAATAGATAAACCTCTAGCCACACTCATTAAGAGAAAAAGAGAATCTACACACATAAACAGAATCAGAAATGAGAAAGGAAAAATAACAACAGACCCCACAGAAATACAAAGAATTATAAGAGAATATTATGAGAATCTATATGCTAACAAGCTGGAAAACCTAGAAGAAATGGACGACTTCTTAGAAAAATACAACCTTCCAAGAATGACCAAGCAAGAAACAGAAAAACCAAACAGACCAATCACCAGCAATGAAATTGAATCAGTAATCAAAAAACTACCCAAGAACAAAATTCCCCAGACCAGATGGATTCACCTCTGAATTCTACCAGACATCTAGAGAAGAAATAACACCCGTTCTCCTTAAAGTTTTCCAAAAAATAGAAGAGGAGGGAATACTTCCAAACTCATTCGATGAAGCCAGCATCACTCTAATACCAAAACCGGGGAAAGACCTCACCAAAAAAGAAAATTACAGAACAATATCCTGATGAATGTAGATGCAAAAATACTCAACAAAATATTAGCAAACCGAATTCAAAAATATATCAAGAGGATCATACACCATGATCAAGTGGGATTCATCCCAGGGATGCAAGGATGGTACAATATTCGAAAATCCATCAACATCATCCACCACATCAATAAAAAGAAGAACAAAAACCACATGATCATCTCCATAGATGCTGAAAAAGCATTTGACAAAATTCAGCATCCATTCATGATTAAAACTCTCAACAAAATGGGTATAGACGGCAAGTACCTCAACATCATAAAGGCCATATATGACAAACCCACAGCTAACATCATACTTAACTGCGAGAAGCTAAAAGCTTTTCATCTAAGATCGGGAACAAGACAGGATGCCCACTCTCTGCACTGTTATTCAACATAGTATTGGAGGTCCTAGCCATGGCAATCAGACAAAACAAAGACATACAAGACATCCAGATTGGTAAAGAAGAAGTCAAATTGTCACTATTTGCAGATGAAATGATATTGTACATAAAAAACTCTAAAGACTCCACACCAAAACGACTAGAACTAATATCTGAATTCAGCAAGGTTGCAGGATACAAAATTAACACACAGAAATCTGTTGCTTTCCTATACACTAATGATGAACTAACAGAAAGAGAAATCAGAAAAACAATTCCATTCACAATTGCATCAAAAAGAATAAAATACCTAGGAATAAACCTAACGAAGGAAGTGAGACCTGTACTCTGAAAACTACAAGACACTCCTCAGAGAAATTAAAGAGGACACTAACAAATGGAAATGCATCCCATGCTCTTGGCTAGGAAGAATAAATAATGTCAAAATGGCTATACTACCTAAAGCAATCTACAGATTCAACGCAATCCCTATCAAACTACCAACAGCTTTCTTCAATGAACTGGAACAAATAATTCTAAAATTCATACAGAACCACAAGAGACCCAGAATAGCCAAAGCAATCCTGAGAAGGAGGAATAAAACGGGGAATTACACTCCCTGACTTCAAGCTCTACTAAAAAGCCACAGTAGTCAAGACAATTTGGTATTGGCACAAAAACATACCCACAGACCAGTGGAACAGAATAGAAAATCCAAACATTAAACCAAACATATACCATCAACTAATATTTGATAAAGGAGCCTTCGATATACAATGGGGAGATGATAGCCACTTCAGCAGCTGATGTTGGAAAAACTGGACAGCTACATGTAAGAGAATGAAACTGGACTACTATCTAACCCCATACACAAAAGTAAACTCAAAATGGATCAAAGACCTGAATGTAAGTCATGAAACCATAAAACTGTTAGACAAAACATGGGCAAAATTTCTTAGACATAAACATGAGTGACTTCTTTATGAACATATCTCCCCGAGCAAGGGAAACAAAAGCAAAAATGAACAAGTGGGACTGTATCAAGCTGAAAAGCTTCTGTACAGCAAAGCACACCATCAGTAGAACAAAAAGACATCCTACAGTATGGGAGAATATATTCATCAATGACGTATCCGATAAGGGGTTGACATCCAAAATATATAAAGAACTCATGCACCTCTACAAACATAAAGTAAATAATCCAATTAAGAAATGGGCAGAGGACATGAATAGACACTTCTCCAAAGAAGAAACTCAGATGGCCAACAGGCACATGAAAAGATGCTCCACATCGCTAATCATCAGAGAAATGCAGATTAAAACCACAATGAGATATCACCTCACACCAGTGAGGATGGCCAACATCCAAAACACAAACAACAACAAATGTTGGCGAGGATGTGGAGAAAAGGGAACCCTCCTACACTGCTGGTGGGAATGTAAATTAGTTCAACCATTGTGGAAAGCAGTATGGAGGTTCCTCAAAAAACTCAAAATAGAAATACCACTTGATCCAGGAATTCCACTCCTAAGAATTTACCCTAAGAAAGCAGCAGCCCAGTTTGAAAAAGACATATGCACCCCTACATTTATCGCAGCACTATTTACAATAGCCAAGAAATGGAAGCAACCTAAGAGTCCATCAGTAGATGAATGGATAAATAAGAGGTGGTACATATACACAATGGAATATTATACAGCCATAAGAAGAAAACAAATCCTACCATTTGCAACAACATGGATGGAAATAGAGGGTATTATGCTCAGTGAAATAAGCCAAGCTGAAAAAGACAAGTACCAAATGATTTCACTCATATGTGAAGTATAAGAACAAAGAAAAAAACTGAAGGAACAAAACAGCAGCCGACTCACAGAACCCAAGAATAGACTAATAGTTACCAAAGGGAAAGGGACTGGGGAGGATGGGTGGGAAGGGAGGGACAAGGGGGAAAAGGGGGCATTACAATTAGCAGAGAGTTTTGGGGGGGCAAGGGGAGGGCTGTACAACTCAGAGAAGACAAGTAGTGATTCTATAGCATCTCACTACACTGAAGGACAGTGACTGTAATGGGGTTGGTGGGGGGACCTGATGAAGGGGGTAGTTTAATCACCATAATATTGCACATGTAATTGTAGCTTAATGATACCAAAATCAAGTATTAAAAGAAATTTAAAGGACAAAAAAAAGGAAATGTATTTCTACAATAAAAAGACAAAAATACCTAAGAGCAACACATTCACTGAAGAACATTTTAAATATAATTTAAAAATTACCCCAGAGAACAATTGCTTGTAATTTATCTCTCACAGTTTTCTAAAAACAGAAATCATACCATAGATATTTCTGTATTATATCACTTGCCATTATTACATGAGTCCTGTTAATTTATTAAATTATTTTTTAAAGATATTCCATTGAATCACTGTACAGCATTTTGTCTATCTCCCATTGTTCATAATTCTATTACTATTACAAATAGTACTGCAGTGCCCTAGGCTACATTTTTGAGAAGTGGAATAACTGTTATCAGAGAACCTGAAGTGTTACTTAGACACTAACTTCCAGGTATGTCATTAAAGCTTGATCCACATTAAAATGCACTGCATGGAAAGCTTCGTACTTGTCCAAAAATGTTAATTAGTATGTACAAAGAAAACATTTCAATTTGAGATAAAAATTAAAAGAAGTTTATTCTGAAATTATGAGCAATTAAGAAATTTCTTAATTATCAAAGGTCAATATTGTATTATCAAGGCACTGGGAGAACAGTCTACTCCTGCAGAATCTTACTATCCAATAGGCATTAGTCAAACTTAGTTCCAAGTCATAGATTAATGGATAAACAAAAGTAGCTGATTGTTCTGTACAAAGTGGAACAAATGATATCTTATCTTTTGGGTGGACTCCGGCTAGAAATTTTTTAAAACTATTTTTAAAAATGCAATTTTCAACACATCAACTTTTTTATTTACTAACAAATTAATTCTTCTCTCCAAATTTAGTTCACTAATTAGAGATTTTCACAGCCTGAGAGCAAAGAGCTCAGTGTATTTTCCAAAATGTTCTTATCTCCATACTTAATAAAATGAAAAAAGCTTATCATAAAAATAAGAACTTTAAATCTGGTATTTCTTAACAGTAGCACTGCTATTCTTTAACCAGTGATCCTTTAATGCATCCCATCAGAGTGACCCAAATCTCTTCACAATAATATAAATAACTCAGTTGTCTTCTACCATATTAAAACTGCAAATACTGTATGTTGGGTCTAATGAACTAAGCACAATCAGCCCACAACTGCAAAGGGAGTTGATGACTATCAACAAACTCTTTCCCTATTCTCTCTTGAAGCTATTTGTTTTACCCCACCCTACCTGTGACTGACCACCTGCAGGACAATCTGACCAGAAAATGACTAAAAGAAGCATTACTATCTATGAATCACCACTGATTCAGTGTCCATAACAAAACGAATTGTCACTTAACAGTTTTTCAATCTCCCTGTTTCTGCCACTCTAGAGGTTGAAAGCTAAAAATTCAGCCAACTAGATGTGCGGACGTGAGATGTGGAAAGCAGAAAGTGAAGTGGGGGCCACTTTCCTGAAGTTTTGGCTATGTACAAGAAAGACTAAGGAAACCCTGGGTGTGTGCATGTGTGTGTGTGTGTGTGTGTGTAATTCTCTAGTTTTCAGTCACTACCTTTGTCAGGAAGCAGCTGCAGGTGTAAAGCAGCACTACTGGTTTTCTAATACCCACATCACAGATGTATTGATATGCTCTTTGTGTGTGAGTGTTAAGCTACACGTAAGAAAAAATTTACTTATTTTAACAATTTTTAAGTGTACAGTTCAATGGCATTAAGTACATTCACAATGTTGCAACCATTACCACCATCTATCTCCAGAACTTTTTCATCTTCCCAAACTGACACTCCATATTCATTAAGCAGTAACTCTCCATTGTTCCTTTCCCCCAGATGCTGGCAAACACTATTCTACTTTTTCTGTCTCTATAAATTTGACTGTTCTAGGTACCTCATATAAGCGGATTCATACAATATTTGCCTTTTTGTGTCTGGATTATTTGCTTTAGCATAATGTCTTCAAGGTTAATCCATGTTGTAGCATGTGTCAGAATTTGTTTGAGTCCTGCTTTCACTTTTTTAGGTATATGCCTAGAGATGAAAATTGCTGGGTCACTTGGTAATTCTGTGTAACATTTTCAGGAATTGCCATGCCATTTTTTCAAAGCAGTTGTACTACTTTACATTCCTGTCAGCAACCCAGAAGTGTTCTAATTTTTCCACATCCTTGACAACATTTGTTATTTTGTGCTAACAGTAATCCTAATGGGTGTGAAGTGGTATCTCATTGTGGTTTTGATTTAGTTTCCATAGTAATCAGTGAAGTTGAGCATTTTTTCATGTGCCTACTGGACATCTGTACATCTTCTTTAGAGAAATGTCATTCAAGTCCTATGCCCATTTTTGAATGGCATTTTTTGGTGTTTTTTTGTTGCTGAGATGGTGTTTTCTTAAACTAGTATTTCCATGCTGGCCTTCTAATCCCTTAATACCTTTGCTGAGTGTAGCAAAGGTAGCACTTCTCTGGCATGCCAGTTCAAATCTTGTTTTGGAAGTCATTCCTAGTAGCCCAGCCCACAGCCTAGAGTAGTCTCTATCTCTTGCAACTGAACCCTGACTGAATACACCATTAGAGGCCCTTCAGTTTTACAAGTGGTCATCTTTCAAAGCAAGTAAATTACCCAAAGTTAAAGGCTTGAAGCTCTCTCATAAGGTCCACATTCTGGTTCAAGTCTAGGTAAGGCAAAGTAACTTTATGTTGTTTCCTTTAATTTCCTGGAATATTAATTAAGCTATGGCTTTATGTGCTCTTCTCATTAAATACATATATATATATACATATATACATACACACACACACACACTCTCTTGCATTACTTTGGGAATGAATATTTTATTCCAGTAAGATGTACAACTATTTTTTTCTCAAGCACATTGTGTTAGTGGAAAGACTTGAGTAGTGAAATGTCCCATCAATAATTCAAACAAACAAAAGCTCTGATCTGGCCATTTCACCTATAAAGTAGGTTCAACAGTATCAAGAATAACAAAGTAGACACTTAACAAACTTCTAGTTAAAAAGGTAGAGGGAAGGGAAAATAAGAATGTAACTAACAGAAAAAAAAAGTATCCAGCACTTAGGGCAGCTGGAGAGCTTAGTGGGTTCATATTTGTTAGATTATTTTTGTTATTTTGTTATTATTGTTAGAGTATAGTAGGGATTACTAAGAACATTACTAAAGCCTGTATGATTAGTACATAACAAGTTCTCAATAAGCATTATTAAATGAATGTGCAAAAAGCAAGTAGCAGTCAAAATAACTTCGTAACTCAATTCCCCAATGCCCTTCGAAACAGAATCATTAAAAACAAAACAAAAAACACCCCCCTGCCTTTAGACTGGTTATTTCATTCTTAAGAGTATACCCTTTTTAGGGGAGTTGCAGTAAGATGGCGGCGTGAGCAGGGTGGCGGAAATCTCCTCCCAAAACCATATATATTTATGAAAATGCAACAAATACAATTATTCCTAAAAGAGAGACCAGAAGATACAGGACAGCACTCAGCCTGCATCTACACCTGAGAGGACTCGGCACCCCGCGAAGCGGGTAAGATACGGAACCGCAACCCGGCGGGACCCGAGCACTCCCAGACTCCAGCGCACCGGCGGGAGGAGAGGATTCAGAGCCAGGAGGGATTGGAAGTACAGGCCCGCGAAATAACCAGCCCTGGTGAACTGTGCCAGGAGCGCTGACACACATCGCACGGTGTATCAGAGATTGGAGAGACAGAGGGTGTAGGATCTGAGCCTGGGAACATACTGGGTCCTCGCAGCCAGCTCCCTGGGACAAAAGAAAAGCACACGGTTTTTCTTAGTGGTCTTAAAGAGATAGGGGCCCAACGGAGGAACAGGATCATTCCAGCACACTCAGCCCAGCAGGCTGGGAGTCCTGGGGAATTTCGGACCCCTTGACAGGCGACTGGGAAAAAGTAGCCCTACTGAAACTTCCCACAGAGATCAGCAGCCTCCCATTCGTTCCCACCCCAGCCAGAGCTACATAAGGCCCTGCGGCATGGCATGGCCCTGGCTGCGGAATAGTGGAGCAACAGCGCCACCTACAGCATCCTCACAGAATCTACTTCCGGCGGACATCTTTTTGTTTTTGGTGTTTTTTTCTCTTTTCTTTTCTTTTCTTTCTTTCTTTTCCTTCTCTTCTCTTTCTCTTCTTTCTTTTCTTTTTTTTTTAAAGCCTTAAAGAGCCCAGCTGACATACATGACACCTACCAGCAACCACTTCTGTAACCATGAAAAGACAGAGGAATATGGTACAAACAAAGCTTATCCAGACCCAGACACCAGAGAGGGAGTCTGAAGGGGTGGAAATGCACAACCTTCCCGAAAAAGAATTCAGAATAAAAGTCATAACCATACGGATGGATCTACAGAGAAATATGCAAGAGCTGAGGGAGAAAGTGAGGGAAGTCAGGAAAGACAATGCAGAAATGAGACAAGCCATCGACGGGCTTAGCAGAAGACTGGAAGAGATGCAAGAGACTGTTAATGGAAAAGAAATCAGAGAACAGGAATACAGAGAAGCTGAGGCAAAGAGAGATAAAAGGATCTCTAGGAACGAAAGAATATTAAGAGAACTGTGTGACCAATCCAAACGGAACAATATTCGCATTATAGGAGTACCAGAGGAAGAAGAGAGAGAAAAAGGGATAGAAAGTGTCTTTGAAGAAATAATTGCTGAAAACTTACCCATGCTGGGGAAGGAAATAGTCTCGCAGTCCACGGAAGCCCACAGATCTCCTAACACAAGGGACCCAAGGAAGACAACACCAAGACACATAATAATTAAAATGGCAAAGATCAAAGATAAGGACAGAGTATTAAAGGAAGCTACAGAGAGAAAAAAGATCACCTACAAAGGAAAACCCATCTGACTATCATCAGACTTCTCAACAGAAACCTTACAGGCCAGAAGAGAATGGCATGATATATTTAACGTAATGAAACAAAAGGGCCTTGAACCGAGAATATTTTATCCAGCACGATTATCATTTAAATATGACGGAGGGATTAAACAATTTCCAGACAAGCAAAAGTTGAGAGAGTTTGCCTCTCGTAAACCACCTCTACAGGATTTCTTAAACGGACTGCTCTAGAGGGAAGCACCCCTAAGGCTAAAAAGATGTCACCAGAGAAAGTAAAATCATACCAAAGAAAGCAGACCATCCAAATACTAACAAAAGG
Source organism: Smutsia gigantea (assembly GCA_032199065.1). Lineage (NCBI taxonomy): Eukaryota > Metazoa > Chordata > Mammalia > Pholidota > Manidae > Smutsia > Smutsia gigantea. Next base: position 228,496 of record JAVSCE010008078.1, on the reverse strand, counting down.
CAAAGAATACAACACCTAGTATATAAAGAATGGAGGAGGAAGAATAAGAAGGGAGAGAAATAAAAAAACATAAGACTGTGCTTACAATAACTTAACAAGAAAGTTAAGTTAGATTGTCAGATAGTAAAGAAGCAACCCTTGAAACTTTGGTAACCACAAATCTAAAGGCAGCAATGGCAATAAGTACATATCTATTGATAATTACCCTAAATGTAAATGGACTGAATGCACCAATCAAAAGACACAGAGTAATAGAATGGATAAAAAAGCAAGACCCATCTATATGCTGCTCACAAGAGACTCACCTCAAACCTAAAGATATACATAGACTAAAAGTGAAGGGATGGAAAAACATATTGCACGCAAACAACAAGGAGAAAAAAGCAAGTGTTGCAGTACTTGTATCAGACAAAATAGACTTCAAAATGAAGAAAAAGTAACAAGAGATAAAAAAAGACGTTACATAGTGATAAAGGGATCAGTCCAACAATAAGATATAACCATTATATATATATATGCACCCAACATGGGAGCGCCAGCATATGTGAAACAAATACTAACAGAATTGAAGGAGGAAATAGAAAGCAATGCATTCATTTTAGGAGACTTCAACACACCACTCACTCCAAAGGACAGATCAACCAGACAGAAAATAAATAAAGACACAGAGGCACTGAACAACACACTAAAACAGATGGACCTAACAGACATCTACAGAACTCTACACCCAAAAGCAACAGGATACACATTCTTCTCAAGTGCACAAGGAACATTTTCCAGAACAGACCACATACTAGGCCACAAAAAGAACCTCAGTAAATTCAAAAATATTGAAATTCTACCAACCAACTTCTCAGATCACAAAGGTATAAAACTAGAAATAAATTTTAGAAAGAAATCAAAAAGGCTCACAAATACATGGAGACATAACAACATTCTCCTAATTAATCAATGGGTTAACGACCAAATCAAAACAGAAATCAAAGAATATATGGAGACTAATGACAACAACAACACAAAGCCACAACTTCTGTGGGACGCAGCAAAGGCAGTTCTAAGAGGAAAGTATATTGCAATCCAGGCCTATTTAAAGAAGGAAGAACATTCCCAAATGAATAGTCTAAAGACACAATTACTGAAATTGGAAAAAGAAGAACAAATGAGGCCCAAAGTCACTGGAAAGAGGGACATACTAAAGATCAGAGAAGAAATAAATAAAATTGAGAAGAATAAAACAACAGAAAAAAATCAATGAAACCAAGAGCTGGTTCTTTGAAAAAATAAACAAAATAGATAAACCCCGAGCCAGACTCATTAAGAGAAAAAGACAATCTATACACATAAACAGAATCAGAAATGAGAAAGGAAAAATAACGACGGACCCCACAGAAACACAAAGAATTATAAGAGAATATTATGAGAATCTATATGCTAACAAGCTGGAAAACCTAGAAGAAATGGACGACTTCTTAGAAAAATACAACCTTCCAAAACTGACCAAACAAGAAACAGAAAAACTAAACAGACGAATCACCAGCAAAGAAATTGAATCAGTAATCAAAAAACTACCCAAGAACAAAACCCCCGGATCAGATGGATTCACCTCTGAATTCTACCAGACATCTAGAGAAGAAATAACACCCATTTTCCTTAAAGTTTTCCAAAAAATAAAAGAGGAGGGAATACTTCCAAACTCATTCTATGAAGCCAGCATCACGCTAAAACCAAAACCGGGGAAAGACCTCACCAAAAAAGAAAATTACAGAACAATATCCCTGATGAACGTAGATGCAAAAATACTCAACAAAATATTAGCAAACTGAATTCAAAAATATATCAAGAGGATCATACACCATGATCAAGTGGGATTCATCCCAGGGATGCAAGGATGGTACAATATTCGAAAATCCATCAACATCATCCACCACATCAATAAAAAGAAGAACAAAAACCACACGATCATCTCCATAGATGCTGAAAAAGCATTTGACAAAATACAGCATCCATTCATGATTAAAACTCTCAACAAAATGGGTATAGACGGCAAGTACCTCAACATCATAAAGGCCATATATAATAAACCCACAGCTAACATCATACTTAACAGCAAGAAGCTGAAAGCTTTTCATCTAAGATCGGGAACAAGACAGGGATGCCCACTTTCTCCACTGTTATTCAGCATAGTACTGGAGGTCCTAGCCACGGCAATCAGACAAAACAAAGACATACAAGGCATCCAGATTGGTAAAGAAAAACTCAAATTGTCACTATGTGCAGATGACATGATATTGTACATAAAAAACCCTGAAGACTCCACTCCAAAACGACTAGAACTAATATCTGAATTCAGCAAAGTTGCAGGATACAAAATCAACACACAGAAATCTGTTGCTTTCCTATACACTAATGATGAACTAACAGAAAGAGAAATCAGAAAAACAATTCCATTCACAATTGCATCAAAAAGAATAAAATACCTAGAATAAACCTAACGAAGGAAGTGAAATACCTGTACTCTGAAAACTACAAGATACTCCTAAGAGAAATTAAAGAGGACACTAACAAATGGAAATGCATCCCATGCTCTTGGCTAGGAAGAATAAGTATTGTCAAAATGGCTATACTACCTAAAGCAATCTACAGATTCAACGCAATCCCTATCAAACTACCAACAGCTTTCTTCAATGAACTGGAACAAATAATTCTAAAATTCGTATGGAACCACAAAAGACCCCAAATAGCCAAAGCAATCCTGAGAAGGAGGAATAAAACAAGGGGAATTATGCTCCCTGACTTCAAGCTCTACTAAAAAGCCACAGTAATCAAGAACAATTTGGTATTGGCACAAAAACAGACCCACAGACCAGTGGAACAGAATAGAAAATCCAAACATTAACCCAAACATATACAGTCAATTAATATTTGATAAAGGAGCCTTGGATATACAATGGGGACATGATAGCCTCTTCAGCGCTGGTGTTGGAAAAACTGGACAGCTATATGTAAGAGAATGAAACTGGACTACTATCTAACCCCATACACAAAAGTAAACTCAAAATGGATCAAAGACCTGAATGTAAGTCATGAAACCATAAAACTCTTAGAAAAAAACATAGGCAAAAATATCTTGGACATAAACATGAGCGACTTGTTCATGAACATATCTCCCCGGGTAAGGGAAACAAAAGCAAAAATGAACAAGTGGGACTATATCAAGCTGAAAAGCTTCTGTACAGCAAAGGACACTATCAGTAGAACAAAAAGACATCCTACAGTATGGGAGAATATATTCATAAATGATGTATCCGATAAGGGGTTGACATCCAAAATAAAGAACTCTTGCACCTCAACAAACAAAAAGCAAATAATCCAATTAAGAAATGGACAGAGGACATGAATAGACACTTTTCCAAAGGAGAAATTCAGGTGGCCAACAGGCACATGAAAAGATGCTGCAGATCGCTAATCATCAGAGAAAGGCAGATTAAAAGCACAATGAGATATCACCTCACATCAGTGAGGATGGCCAACATCCAAAACACAAACAACAACAAATGTTGGTGAGGATGTGGAGAAAAGGGAACCCTCCTACACTGCTGGTGGGACTGCAAATTAGTTCAACCATTGTGGAAAGCAGTATGGAGGTTCCTCAAAAAACTCAAAATAGAAATACCATTTGACCCAGGAATTCCACTCCTAGGTATTTACCCTAAGAAAGCAGCAGCCCAATTTGAAAAAGACATATGCACCCCTATGTTTATCGCAGTACTATTTACAATAGCCAAGAAATGGAAGCAACCTACGTGTCCATCAGTAGATGAATGGATAAAGAAGAGGTGGTACATATACACAATGGAATATTATACAGCCATAAGTAGAAAACAAATCCTACCATTTCCAACAGCATGAATGGAGCTAGAGGGTATTATGCTCAGTGAAATAAGCCAAGCCGAAAAAGACAAGTATCAAATGATTTCACTCACCTGTGGAGCATAAGAACAAAGAAAAAAACTGAAGGAACAAAACAGCAGCAGACTCACAGAACCCAAGAAAGGACTAATAGTTACCAAAGGGAAAGGGACTGGGGAGGATGGGTGGGAAGGGAGGGACAAGGGGGAAAAAGCTGCATTACGATTAGCAGATGTAATGTTGGGGAGCACGGGGAGGGCTGTACAACTCAGAGAAGACAAGTAGTGATTCTATAGCATCTCACTATGCTGATGGACAGTGACTGTAATGGGGTTGGTGGGGGGGACCTGATGAAGGGGGTAGTTTAATAACCATAATATTGCACATGTAATTGTAGATTAATGATACCAAAATAAATTATTTAAAAAAAATGTATACCCTTTTAGAAATAAAATTTTCCCTTTACTTACTCACTTTTAATTACAAAATTTTATTTCAAATCCTTCAGGGCTTCAATTTCATATCAACAAATTTAGAATGTCTAACTGCCAAGAGATTACTTTCCTGAGAAATTAATTAAAATCCCTGGTCACTAATTTGGTAAATTCACAAGAAATCAGGATCTGGCAGTCAGCCTTGAAGGTTTAAAATTTTATCTTGTCAGTACCCCAGAGTTGATCAAACCATGGGGGACTAAGCACAAACTCACAAGGTACTGATGAATAAAGTACAATGATGATGAATAAACTAGAAACTTAAGTGTCTAGAAAGAATGCCTATATACCTTTTCTTAGACACACTCTTTTACAGGTTTGAAGGATCTAGGAGGCTGATTTAATAATTGAATGTTACTTTTAAAGTAAGTAAGCAAAGCAAAGCAAAGCAGAAGATCTTAAGCAAAATTTAATCCAAACTCTTATGAGGCCTAATGTAATGTCTGTGCCACACAGAGAATACTAGAAAAGGCTGTTCACCTTCCAGTTTCTTTCTCTCTCTCTCTCCTAGACAGTGCCAGGATATAAAAAGCCAGTTATCTTGGATTCCTTCTTTGCCCATACTCTAAAGAAACTATATATACAATGTTTTTCAACCCTGGTGACACATTAGAATAAACTGAGATTTAAAGAAAACATGCCTGTACCAATGTCCATACCACACCCTAGGACAACTGAATTGGAATCTCTAAGGGGATAGGAGCTTTATTTTTTAAATAGCTCCCCAAGTGATTTTAATACATAGTGAGGGTTTCAAAGTATTACATTAGACCACCCAACTAATTCTGTTCTTGTACTTCAGTCTTGAATAACATTAATCTTTGAAGTGTGTTTGCACACATCTTATTTCATCCACTGTATGTTGATTTTTATGTTGAGCTATTATCTCTCTTACATTATGACCAACATGATACAAGTGAATAAAATATAATTAAACATATACATAGAACTCCTGAAAAAGAAATATCACACTCTAGGGTTGACTGCTGAAGAAATATCACACTCTAGGGTTGACTGCTGATATACAATATTAAGAAAAACTGTATTTATTTTGTATTAAAAATAACTGTTTAGAGTCTGTGTATAATACCAAAATCTAAGACCCAGAAAACAGAATTTTCATTATCATAAGTAACTGATCAAATTGACCCATAAGTTATATATTTCTAATAATTATAAGAATAAAGAAATAAATGAGTCTTCAAAATGTGGTAAGAATGATAAAAAAAATGTATATTAAATATTTTAAAATCTATAAATCCATGATAGGACTTAATACCTTTATTTTCAACCTTGAGCGCCACGGAAAAGCATTATGATGTGGTGAAGAGCCCTGAATTAATGGTCAAAATTCTTGGAGCTTCATTCAACACCCATATTAACATTTTAGATAATTTAAAATAACAAATTTCTGGAACATCAATACCCTTATCTGTAAAATGAGGAAGGATAGAAAGGGCTAATAGCAGGCAACCTTTATACCACCTACTCCAGGTCAGACACTGTGAGGGTGATTTCACAAGTAGTATCGTGGCATCATCAGCACCCCCCATCTTTGCTTACTTGCTTTGGGGGCTCTGCCCACCTGGACCTGTTTTATATTTTACACCTGTTCAGATTTCCAAGCTCTCTTCAAAGTAACAGATAATGAGATAAATACAAAATAATAATAGCAGCAGCCACATTTACTGAATGTTCAGGTACTAGTCTGAACACTTTATCTGTACAATCTTATTTAATCCACACACACATATTACTGAACCTTTGATGTGAAGACATTAAGATATTACAATACTTCAGCATACATCTTCTAATAACAATGACAACTTCCTATATAATACTCATTAACACACCTAAGAAAATTAACTATACTATCACTCCCAATTTTTCCAAGAGTGTACTTTATATCTATTTCCCCCCCAAAACTCAGGATTCAACTTAGGTTCATGCACTGCATTGATCACCACTTCTCTTTGGTGCCCTTCAGGCTAGAACAGTGCGCCATCTTTCCGGGTAAGGAGGGAGAAGGGTTAAGTTCAGGGAAGTTCTTTTATAGATTGACCCATATTCTGTATTTGCCTAACTGTTTAACTATTTCCTCTACTCATACCCACTGTAACATTATGTTAGGGGTTAAGATCATGACTAAAATTAACACAGATCTCCAACAATCAGGATTCCTGTGACTATTCAGATGGTACTTAAAACATCATTGGTGTTATTTTAAACTTTAGCTAATATATATCTAAGGCTGAACCAACAAATCATTTTCTATTATCCCTACGACATTCCTCTTTCTACAAAGATGACAAATTCAAATTTGAAGATGTCAGATGAGACTAGCTAATAATTTTCACTTTAAAGAAGTCCAAAGAGGATAAATCAAGTATATTCAGAATTAAGGAAAGCACACCAGAAGGAAGCCCAGATGGTTTTTAGGTGATCTGTAATACAGAAAAGAATTATGGAGTAAAGTAGGGCTTATTATAAAAGTGTCAACTTTCATTAAAAGATCCTTTTGTAGATAGTTATAATACACTTTCCTCAATGTCTGGAACTCTGTGCTACTTAGGTGCCAAATCAAGGGAAATGCATGTATTAATAATGCAATAGAAATAGCCAGATAAAGGATATTTTTCCATTTAAGGCTTGCAATATATTCATTTCCCTTAAACTTTGTAACCACCACCAGAACACCAACCCAGTATCCCTGTGTTTAATCCCTTTTCTTCCCCCCAAGGTAACCACAAATGCATATTTATGATAGTTCCTTTTTTGTTAAACAGTTTTACTACCTAAGCATGTACCCATATAGTTTAGTTTTGTCTGCTTCCGTATTTTATATGAATGAAATCATACCCTATGTATTCTTTAAATCTTATACAAAAGTAGATTACAAAAGAAATCATAACCACATTAATCTTGGAAAAAGTTTACAGGTTTGTTGATAAAAACATACTTAAGATTGAAAATAATACAGGAAATGTTAAATAGCCATTTTTAATTTGTCCATGAAGACAAAATCACTTATGAAGAGTTAACTGTGCCAAATAGGACAGCATACTCAACTAGAACTAATAAAGCATGTTATTGTATCCTTCAAAGGAAGTAGACAAAAGTACATACTGTTCCTTGGTATGAACCAGTTAATCTTTTCTGAGCTAAAAAGTCCCCCAAGGACTTGTTTAACTTTTTTTGGCATGATGAGCACAATGAGATGAACAGTATTATCAGCTATCCAATCTATACCCGCTGGTGTAGGAATACAAGATGTGCAGGTAGAAGATACTTGATGTCTGCTGTGTTGTTCTCTTTTAAGAATGTGTATCCAACCTCACATACTCCTTAAATTCTGTACTGCATTTTCAGGAAGTAACAACAGGCTAACGATTAGTTAACACTTAAGTCACCTACAAAGTGCCAGAAACTGTCCTAAATTTTACCTCTATGCTCAAATAATCCTCACAACCACCATATAAAGTGGGTATTATCTTCCTCATTTTACAGGTGAGATAACTGAAACAGATGGGTTAAGTAACTTGCCTAAATTAAACTTACTACTACTAACTAGTACAGACAAGTTTTCAACCCAGGCAATTGCGTATCAAAGTCCATGTTCTTTACTACAACACACTGCCTTACACAAGCTGAAAGCTCTTGAACTTCTGTAGGAATTGAATCTCATGAACAGCAAATATTTTCTACTTATCAGCAGAGGACTTTATCAAAGGTCTTCAGTTACAGTAGATAGGGATTACATCACTGGAACTGCCTCCTGACGAAGGCTTTTTGAATCATAAATTTTGCATTGCTCAATCTCAAACATTTACTATCTGTTATATACAGATGTCAGATACTAAGGCATTGGGGATACAGACAGTCTTATGATGCCCTCATGTTACGTTTGTTCACCTATTAAATATTCACTGCGCACATACTATGTGAAGGGTATCGCACTAGGCAATGTGGTATTTGCCTAGATGAATCTGAAACAGATCTTGTCCTCAATGGTTTTACAATCTAGAAATGGATACTGAAGAAAGTCATTAAAAAAGAAGGTAAAAGGAATTACAGTTGCTAGTTTTTCATATATATTAGCTCTCCTAATCTCAAAAGAACACTAATAAAGCAGTTACTTATGTAACTTGTTAAACAACTAGAAAGTTAAGGGAGTTAGAGGTTATTTTCAGTTGGTGAGATCAGAGGATTCTTGGAAGTGACATTTGAGCTGAGCTTTAGAGGAGGGGTGAAACTATGGATAGAGATGGAGAAATAAAAGTACACTACCAGAAAAAAATACATGAGTAAAGGCATGAAGACAGAAAACAATAGAGAACCATTGTTAAGGAGGAGTATGAGATATAAAGTTGAAAATAAAATTGGGGCCAGATCACGGAAACCTTTCATTGTCAAGTTAAGGATATTTTATAGACAATGTGGAGCCACTAGAGATTTCTGAACAAGAGGATGATGTAATGAATGTACTTTAGAATGGATAATTGTCAGAAGAGTGTAAAACAGATTGTGAAGGTTGAAACTAGGATGAAAAGTAATGCCAGACTGAATGAGGGGAAAAGCTTCTAAAAAGTAGAGGCACAAGAAGGAAATACTACAGCAGATGAAAAGATGCCACTGTTTGCACACTTTAAACTTTCTGGGAGGTGCATTTTTTTAAGGCAGCGTATGTGGCCTTCTACTTGCAGGAGATGGGAGTAGACTTACTTTTCCCTGTTACTCCCTAGGTAAACCATACACCTGAGAAAGGATTCATATCTAGAATATATAAAGAACTCCCACAATGTTGTTTATGTGAAACCTTCATAAGATTGTGTATCAATAATACCTTAACTAAAAAAAAATTTTTTTAAATAACTCCCAGAATTCAACAGTAAAAAGCCAAAACTCTCATTAGAAAATGGCAAAATACATAACAAAGCATGTCATCAAAAAGGATAAATGAATGGCAGATAAGCACATGAAAGGTATAGCACCGCTAGCCACTAGCAAAATGTAAATTATGACTACCAAGAGGTATCAATACGTACCTGTTAGAACAGCTAAAATAATGAAAATACATAATGCTCAAAGGGATCAGAGAAACTGGACCTCTCACATATTGCTGGTGGGAAGGTAAAATTGAAGCCATTCTGGAAAAGTTTGGCAATTTTTTTACAAACTGAATTTACCATACAACCTAACGACTGTACTCCTGGGCATTTATCCCAGAAAAATGAAACTAATGTGTGCATGAAAACTGTACAAAAATATTCCTAGTTTCATTACTTGTAACAGATGAAATGTGTATAAAAACAAAATATCCCACAATATATGAAGAGTTAAACTGTGGTACATCCATATCATCCATATCATGAAATACTACTCAGCAATAAAAACTAATAAACTATGGATACACAGTTGCAGGGGGTAACCCAAAGGAGATCTTCATAGTCATGGGATAAATTCTCTATCTTGATTGAGGCAATGGTTACACAAATCTACTCAAAATAAAATGACACACAACTATGTACCCACATTGAACCAATGTCAATTTTCTGGTCTTGATACTGTATTATAATTGTGTATGATGTAACCACTGAGGGACATTGAGTAAAGGTTACATGGGACACACTGTACTATCCTGTGAATATTTATTTAAAAATAAAAAGTTAAAAAAAAATTTAAAGGAGCAAAATGTCCTAAAAACAGGACATGTAGCATATGTGTATGTTTTTAAATACTTAAATATTAAAGTATTAACAGTTACCCCTCCAGTGGACTCTTACTCTCTACATTAGACATTTCCAAAATTTCTAAATTTTATACAATGAGCACGTAATACTTGATGATAAGAGGGAAAAGACTTAAGAAAATGAAAACAATATTGTTTCTCACATTTGGAGCATATCACACAAATAGGAATAGAAAATTGAGAAATCAATTAAATTCCATTATTAACCCATATATACACACTAAATAGAAGATTACAAATAGTGAGATAACTAGCAAGTCAAAGATAACATCTGGTTACAGATCCAACCCTGTAACCCATTAAGCAGTGTGACTCTGGAAAATGACCTAACCTTCATACTTTAAGAGACCAAGCTATTACAAACAGAAACTAATCAGGAATATTATACACACCATGTTTTGTAATCAAGATGAAAGAATTCTCACAATGTTAGAATTGGAAGTCACCTGAAAGATCTAGTCCAATTCCTCAATTTACAGCTGAAGAAACTAAGGATAAAGAGTGAAATAAATGTCAGATAGCCCAGAAAGCATAGCAGCTAAGAGTGCTGGCTCTGGAATCAAACTGCGTAGGTTCAAATTGTGGATTTACCACTCACAGCTTTGTGATCTTGAATCTGTTACTTCTTTGGACTTCACTATTTTAATCTATAAAATGAGGAGAATACTAGTTCTTACTCCACAGACTTGTTATGAAGACTACATGGAATAATACATGTAATAATGCTTGGTAAAAAGGAATTGCTCTTCCCTCAGCCTGAAATTTAATTATTAGAATAGTCAGCTATTAACTAACAGTCAAACCCACTCTTAACTCTTAAAATCTTTGGGTTAATACAAAATAAATGTGAGTATTTGAAAATAATTGTTAAATCTTATAAAGATTGTACTCAAGGTGGAATTACCTTTCAATATAATCCAGTAACACAAACTAAAGGACAGAATAACAATAGTGATTTCAGTTAGTGAATGCAGAATTCTACACATCAACATAATCTCATATATTTATTTAAAATCAAATTTAAAAAATATTTCAACAGAAGCACACCGTTCACCAACATGTTTTAATAGTATGTCACATGTTGATGCAATTGATTACTGTTGATACCTAAAATACTTCTACACTTTAAAAATTTGGGAAAAAATTGGGAAAATTTCCTTAAGTGACAGGTGGAAAGATACTATCTTATTGGTCTTAATTATACAAATATGCAAGAGGCCAAATGGCTTCTAGTTTATCATTATGCAGTCTTAAGAATAAAGAGAATATAGCAGCAAAATGACACCTTTACTCTCTGGGTTTTACAAAACCAATGTCTAGGTTCAGATGGTGACTGTAGTGATTTAAATATGCTGGATTTTTGTTTCACTTGTGTGCGTGTGTGTGTGTACAAAATGCTCTAAACTACTGGAATACAGATGTCTAAAGCAACTGTCCTCTTTAAAAACCATACAGTCCTTGGAAATCATATTTTCAAAGGAATTTAGAATGACTGATGAAATTTAATTCATAAATATAAAATGTGCTGATTTGGGAAGTTACTGATTTGATATACAGTAAAAATTTTTTAAAGTTATCATTTCCAAGAAATGTGTAAAGCCTAAAAAATAAAAGCCATAACCTAAGACAAAAAAAAAGAGATTAAAAAAATATATATATATAGTTAATATATTCCCAAGGCAATTACACATTATAGTTGTACTCATACTAAAATAACCTTAAATTCAATTTTACCTAATAAAGCTTATTTAATATGTACACAATAGAGACAAACTATACTAATTTTCAGATTCATAAACCAGAATATAAAAGTAACCAAAAGGCCTAACTTATAATGTAGGAGAACAAGGTACTTGGACATTTAGCTCTGCAATTTGTAGTGTTTACTTAGGATGATGCAGCTTTTTTTTAATCCCATTTAAAATTTTTAATCCTAAATTAAAATATTTTTCTCTTTATCATCAATATCAAATTCTTTTCTCTTTATCAAAAGATAGTTTACTTTTTCCTAGTAAGCACAGGGCATTGTTTCCAAAACATCTATGAAATCTGCTATGATTATAAAACAGTTTCTAAGACCCTGAAACAACTCCTACCATCCATTTTTTAAATTTTAGCAGTGATTTTTCTACTGTTTTGTTATGTTCTACTTCTGAACAGTAGAATTTGGGACAGCATATTTGAAGAAATTAAATTGCCTCCTTAGTTACATCATCTCTTGGATGCACTTCAGTTCTGGGACATTATTACTGCCCAGGCCATGCATGCACTCTGATATACTTTTAAAAAAGAAGTCATAAAAACACAAACCCCTTCTGGCTCCAAATTACCTATCAGGCTATACCTAATTCCTTTTTTTTTTAATTGGAGTATCATTGATATACAATTTTATATTGATTTCAGGTATAGAACACTGTGGTTCAACAGTTAACCCATATTATTAAATACTCACCCCCACTAGAGCACTTACTATCTGTCAAGACAGGAAGAAGTTACAGAATCACTGACTATATTCTCCATGCTGTGCTACTATACACATGACCATCTTATATTATGATTGACAATTTTTGAGGCTGCACCTAATTCTATACAACATCCAGAACTGTTCTCAGCTCAATGAATAATAATCTAATAGACAAGAATGTACAATTTACATCCTCAGTTATAGTAAAAGGTTTTACACAATGATCAAAATTTAGTGGTAAATCTGATGAAGGGTTATTGACCTGGCTGCATGCCAGAGCACACCAGTAAAGAAGCCAAGTATATAAAACTCTTAATTTTTATTGTAATCACTAAGATAATATTCAGGTAGGCTAGTCGTTTGACATGTTGATTGATAAAATCTGTATTTTTAAATATGCTATTCTCCCAAATCAGATCAACTTAACGGAAAATGAGAAATTGGCTCAAGACTTCAAACTCCATTACAATGTTGTGAAAATATATGGGATTTGGATCAAAATTTTAATGTATGCTTTTGGCAATCTTTGACTTTCATGCCAAAATTATATTGACAAAACTGGCACTGAATTAATTTAGTCTCAAAATTCCAAACTAAAACCAATCTTTAGGCATTTCCAATAACTCAGTGATACACTTTAACTTACAGGAAGACCAGAAATGAGCAGAATTCATGGTTCTCACCTACTACTAGAACTTCTTACCTGTCAAGAATTTTGAGAGAAGAGAAAAAGGGTTGAGATAATAGATACATTACTACCTCTCCTGCCCTCTGCCACAATTCAAAATTAAACCCACAATAAAAATTTAAGACAAATACAAATACAGACCAATACCTCCAAAACACCCTTCTGAGGTACCTATCATAAAACACTGTTCTATGGTGAAACTGTTATAATCAAGTTTTCCTAGTTTCTACCATCCTAAGTCAGAGCCAAGATAAACTCACATTGTGTCACATTCCATACCGAAATGATTTTATTATTGGTAGGGCCCAGTGCATAGTACAGTAAGAGAACATTGCAATATGGAAGCATGAAATCTAGATGCGGCTAGGTTAGGCTTACTATTCAGTGATGGTGCTGTATGTATGGGAAGAGGGGACACAGTAATATTCACACAACAGGTCTGTCACAAATCCAAGATGGCAAATTAACAGTGACAGAGGCACCACACAAACATTGTTTTCCAGTTGTGCCTGGCCCATGCTCTCCTATTTTTACTTAACTTCTTGACTTCTCAAAGCCAAGAGAACCACAAGACTTAAAGTAAGAATCACTGTTAGGGTCAATGGTGTGTAAGGCACTCCCTACTATTAATATCAGATATTACATCATGCTTGGAGGTAAGAATTTTGAAAGAATAGGTAGTTAATACGGTCATTCTTATAAGACACAATAAATAATATTTATTAGAACATCCACAATTCAACAGTTTCTCAAAAACAATGATCAAATTTCAATCTTCAGAAAAGCCATGAAAATGATTCTAAATGGGTTATGGCAAAATTTTTTTAAAGTATTGAGGATCTAATGATTAACAAAATAAAAATGTTTACAAGTAGTTTTGCGATGTGATTAAGTCTTTGCAGCATGGAGTGCTACCGAAATCAAAATTGATTTATCCGTATCTGTCTGTATGTCTACCATTGCAGTCAAGATGGCTTTTTCTAGAGCAACAGATTTTCTTGCCTTAGAGAAACTGCTCTACCATAAAACTGCTTTTCTTGAAAACTACGTGGCTATGAGAACTGTCAAAGGCAAACAAAAATAAAATAACTATTAGGCATGCTAAAATATTAATTATATGACTCCACCTAAGTTTAATTTTGCAGTAACATTAAGATGTAACCTGAATAGTGAGTTTCTTATATTTCAGAACAGTTCAGCAAAATTTTACATACCAAGACTTTTATTTAGAGCTAAGTATGAAGACAAGGTCTCTAGAGGATCTGTCTGGTGAAGGCAAACAGAAATACAAAATAAAAATGCTAATACTATGTAAATGTCAATGCCTCCAAATTTAGTGGTAAATAAAAATGGTAATACTATGTAAATTTCTTCAATGAAAGATCATTTGTATTAAGTTAAAAAAAAGGAAGCTAATCTTGACAACAGCTAAAAGCAAAATTAAGAATTCATCTCTCCTTTGAAGAAATAATTACTAGTCTACCGAGCATTTGAAGATATGCCATACTGTCTAGTCTATATATCTAAACTCATTTAAAAGCTTGCTATAATCAGTAAATTATCATCTACTGAAGATTATACAGTAGATATCCATTTAGAGTAAAAATACTCGATTCAAAGTTTGTTTTGAAAAACCCAACAACTTTGCAAAACATACAATCAGGTAACAGTTATGAAACAACATGAGACATGTAGCTAAAGTCAAAGATTACATGAAGCCATGTTATAATTTAACAATTACAAAAGGAAATTAACTTATTTCTACTAAAGAGAATACAAATAGTGCAATCATCATTTTTCTGGCACAATTACGGTTTTGGTACTGTCTTTTATAAAAAGCATCTGTGTACCCACCTACCCCAATTCTGAAACTGCCAACTGCAAACAGCCTCTTTTCCTGTTTTTGTAGACGCTTCTACTAAAAATATTATTCATACAATATCTGCAAAATCACATTAATATTGGTCCTGCAAACCTGTCAAAAGTACCTCTATAATTTTCAAGAGATAACTCCAAACCTGGAGTTACAGGAGAGGGGAAGATGTGGTAGGCTTTTGAGCTGTGGTGATTTCACATATAGTTTTATGTACCCTTTAACCCAGATACCTGCACTGGCCATATTTTTACCTTGTGGTAAATATGTGTCAACTCAAGCTGTCAAGATGGAATCCATCAATGCTGAGTATCTGTAAAATATAAGTGTCCAAATTCTTGTTTCCAGTTTTGTAACATTTAAAGGTAATGTATTAAATCTTCTTTTAAAGACCTAAACTTGTCTCATATTTAAAATAAGCTTAAATTTAAGAATAAAATACAAAGGAAAAAAAAATACACTATTATTGTTAGAAGAAATCCAAATAATATCTTTATTTTCACTCCTTTCCCTACCTTTTCCAAACCACTTCCTTTTCACTACTTCCTCAGTCCTTTGGGCAAATCAGTGTTCAACACCACCCCAGATTCTTAAAAGAAATCACTGTCCACAAACGAGAAAGCCCCGTATATTACCCTAGTGATCTTCCATGCCTTGAAAGACACCTGTGAAAATATCAAAGCCCTAAATGAGGTACCCAGAGTCTCCGTTTCTTTCTTGACCCCATTTCTCTATTTCTGGCCCTTCAAGCCAGATGACTTCCCATCCAAAAGGCCCTCCCTCTTCCAGTCGAACCTAAATCCTTCCAGTAACTACCACGGCCCTCACTGTAGTCAGCTACCTCGTTAGTCCCAACCGGGTTTCCGCTCTCTCGCCACGCAGTGACATCAACCCTGGTCCGGCTCCTCTGATCCCTCGATCCCGCTGCCGAGTCCCAGAGCATCTCTTCCTCCGGTCCCACCATTCCCGCGGAACCCCATCCGATCATCTTCCCTCACTACCCTGCTTTCAGCAACCTCCAAGCCACATCTCCCTCAGTCTCGCACTCCCTCTTGCCCCTCGCCCTCTGCTTAGCCCTCAGCCTCTGCCCATCGTCAGCCCCCTCCAGGCCCTCGGCTCCACAACCTCTATGTCCCTCAGATTCCATTCTAGAGTGGACTCTCCAGGCTCCTTCAACCTTCTCCCGTGGCCCCTCCGGATCGCCCTCCACCGCAGCCCCAGCTCCATCCCTGACTCCCCACTGACCCTTGGCTGCAGGCGCCCCGCAAGCCACCTCTCCTCAGCTGCAACTTCAGCTCACCTCCGCTGTCCAAGCAGGACTCCGCGGACCCACCTCCGAGTCGGCGTCCGACCCGCCGTCGGAGTCCCGGGCCCTCTGGGCCTCGCGGGAGTGAAGCGCCTCAGGCTGCGGGGGCGGAGCCAGGGGAGGGGAACCAGAGTGGAGGCGGGGGCGGTGGCGGCTGCGCGCAGGCATAACTCCAGCTCCTGGTCTCAGCCTCTTCGCCCGCAGCTGCTCAAATCCGAACCGGAACTGCTTCGGAAGGCGGGGCTATACGGGCGGGAGGTGGAGCCCTATTGTGGGGGCGGGGCCTAACCCGGAAGGGACGCAGGACTCAAGATGGGCGCGAGGGAAGTGCCGCAAAGGGAAATTGCAGCAAGGAAACTCGAGAACGCATGCGTCAGGCACAAAGCCAAAGTGGAAGAAGGGCCTAATGAGGAGGGGGCGGGGCTTATGGGATTAATAAATGGGGCTTGGGTAGAAGAGGAAGTTATCCTAATTCCTTTGAAGGGAGTCTGCTCTTCTTCAAGAGCCAGTTCCTAATGATCATGGTCACCATTTATTGCCCCGTTATTCTGACAGGCCCTATGTCAAATGCCATATAAATATCCCACTTAATCCTTATGCCAATTTACAGGTAAATTACAACACAGAAGACCCAAGAAACTTGCCTAAGGTATGGCAGTTAATATGTGCCAAAGCCAGTATTCCTATAACTTCAGAACCTGTGCTCTGCTCACTCCACTATACTACCCCACTTTAATGGAAGTCCCAGCAGTGGCATAAACCAAGTCCAAAACCACCTGCAACCTGGGCTCCAGCCCCTCCTGGGCCTTGCTACCCATGCAAAGCAGGGAAGACTTCAATGACTCTGATGGGGGCAGGGACAGGTTTTGGGGTGGACATGAGCACAGACTGCTTCCATGGGATGCCCTCCTGTGGCCTTTACTCACAAGCAGGACTCAAAGCCAGGGGCAGCTGGGAACCTTCCCACTGCAACTGGTACCCCTCCCAGCCCTATCAGGGACCTTCATGAAGTCACCTGAGAGTGGGTAAGACATCTCACTGCTCCTGCAAGTAACTGATTCTGGAAGAAGGACATAGACTTTTCCCAGTTTCTATTGTGGGACAAAAGCCCTTATATGTGGAGGAATCTCCCTCCCACTGCCAAAATGTTACTGATGACAGACCTTTGGCCCCTTTAGAAAGTCTAAAGAACATTCACCTCCCTTCTCCCCCTCTGACATATGTTGTCAATTTCAGCCTTCTCTTTTAAGAAATCATCTTCATTATAGAACTTGTCAAACTTTCCCCCAAACCCTGTGGACTCCTTTTAGATAAGGACTTCCACACCTCCTCTCCAGATTTCTCTGACTCTATCACTCAGGAAACTTTCCCTGAGCCCCATAGTCCATAGGCTTATCCAACAGCCAGACCTGCAAAGCTTTTTCTGTCATTCATCCTTACAGCCAACACCTCCTCTCTATCCTAGATCCATACTTTTAACTTAGTCCTCAGAACCAAAGAGGGCTTTAAACCTATTAATTCAACAAATGTTTCTTAAGCACCCACTATGTGTTATACACAGAATATCCTTTGTTTCATTTAATCCTCACAGTTCTTTGAGGTCCCATTTAATCCTTATTTTACAGATGAAGAAACTGAGGTGAAGTAAAGTGACTTGCAGAGGTATGTCTGATTGCATGTTGTTATGGTGTTTGGCGTTAAGCAGGTGACTTGGTAAGGAAATATCCTGTTCTCTCTGGAGGCTCCTGTGACTTGCTGAGTCACTTTCTCCTGTCCCACCTGTCCCTGCCAATCTCCAGGAAGGAGAAATGACACTGGAGAGACAGAGAGGAGTGACTGCAGAGACAGGGGGGTGGGTGGGCTGGCTTATGGCTGAGGCCTCGCTCCCAGAGCTGAGGGGAGATGCCGAAGCCACAGCTAGCCCCAGTGTCCTGGAACTGGAAGAGCTCCTGAGGGCAGGAAAGGTTTCTTGCAGCCGCGTGGATGAAGTTTGGCCCAACCTTTACATAGGAGATGCGTGAGTGGTAGCTGGGCAGGGCTGGGGAGGGAGAGAGAAAGTCTCTATACCAGAGATGGCGTTGAGAGGCACAGGAGAAATAGTTCTGCTCTGAGCATCCCAGGCCAGGGATTTTCTCCAGGACCCCTGTGCTGGGGACAGTGCAGTGACTAGGCGTGGCCACCAGGGGGAGCAGGGCCTTCACCTGCCTGAAAGCTCCCAGAGGTTCCTGGAATCTTCTGGCACATCCGGGACAGGGGGCGATTTTGGGGTGCAGAGGCCTGGGGAATGGTGACTTGAGGTATGAGATGGCATGGATAGAGAATTCCCCATCCAGGTCCCAGCCTCCCTCCTCTGGACATGGAGTGGGTGAGGAGGCCTGACTAAAGGTGAATCAGGAAAGGTGTCACTGCTAATAGATATTTGCAGGTAGAAGCAAGTATGAGGTTAGTGGCCAGGAGAGGCCAGATGTGCGTGGGAGGGCGTGGTGCAGGAAAGGAGGGGCAGCTGGATCCCTGGGCTGAAGGAATCCTTTGCTTCCTGTGTTAGCCAAGGCATGGTCAGATCACCTCAGGAAGCAAAGAGTTAGATAACTCCTTATGCCATCAGACCTCCCAGTAGAAAGCTCTGAGGGTGGGAATTTGAGCTGTGGACCCCAGCTCAAGCTTACTGGGTTCCCTCTGGTTCCCTTTGGACCCTGAGGGCTCTGTCCCTCTGAAGCAGGGCCCAGACAAAACCTCCTCCCTGAGCCCCATGGCTCAGCTGGAATCCAGCCCCCCTCCTTCCCTCCCCAGGGCCACGGCAAATAACCGCTTTGAGCTGTGGAAGCTGGGCATCACCCATGTGCTGAACGCTGCCCATGGGGGCCTCTACTGTCAGGGCAGCCCTGACTTCTATGGCAGCAGTGTGACGTATCTAGGGGTGCCAGCCCATGACCTCCCGGATTTCGACATCAGTGCCTACTTCTCCTCTGCAGCTGACTTCATCCATCGAGCCCTCAGCACACCCGGGGGTAGGACTTGGGGTCTGGACCCACATCCCATCCTTCTCAGTCATGGGGGATGTTCAGTTTCCCCCTCAAACATCAGTGCCCTCCCATCCCTAGTTTTTAAAAAGCCATCAGCACTCTGCTCAGTGCTCCAGCAGTTTCTCCAACATCACTGTTTCATAGAGACCTAGAATACAAGGTCATGCCATGAGTTAGGAGCAGCCCTGGGGCTGGAAGTCAAGTCCCACAAACAGCAAAATGGTTCTTTCTCTGCATCACTCAGCATTGGGATTGCCATTTAGTACCTAGATGTCTGGTTTCTGCCCCTAAGTACCTTCATATGGGAAACAAAACCTTCTCTAATACCCTGGGTACAACAAAGGAGCCTGGGCACACTGGAGCCCCTGCTATTGTGTTCATCCTGGGTGAGAGCTGTACCCGTGCTACCTGACCCTGGGCAAGCCAGTGACCCTTTCTGGACATCAGTTTCCAGTTTACATGATGGGAAAGACAAGACCATGGCTCATAGCAGTTATTAACGTTTGAGCACTTTGACATTCATTTGTTCCTTCACCATTCATTCACCAGGTATTTCTTATCCTCCTGGGCAATGATACTGGGAATCTACACTTCGAAAAAGCAGAGTGTCTGCCCTCGTGGCGCTTACCCTTATACGTCAGGTGGAAAGACAGTCAACATCTGAAGTATTATGAGTACTATTCATATGAGTGGGAAGCTGTGAAGAGCTATGGGAGCCCGGGGCAGGGGTGCTCAATTCAGAGTCTCAGGGAGGTGGGGGCGCTTCCCTCTACAACAGTGTTCACTAGGCCACATGCTGAAAGGATGAGCAGCTCTGTGATTCAAACAATACCCATGAGTGGTCAGGGAAGTCTATGCGAGGAAGCCACGGATCACACGTGTCAGCTAAAACCTGACAGATGAGTGATAGACATTAGTCAGACCAAGAGTGGGGAAAGTTTTACAGGTAGTTGGAATCACATGTTCTAAGGCTGGAGACAAGAGACCAGGACAGCAACAATGGACAGAGAGGCCCCCAGTGTTCCTAGAGCTGAGGTTGGGGTTCCTAGAGTAGGGTTAGCAGGGGCCTGCTCACAGAGGGTCTTGTAAGCCATGTTAAGGAGTTTGGACCCCATTCCAAGGGTAGGTAAAACATGTTGGTCTACCCGTTTGACAGATCAGGAAACTGAGGCCCGTCAAGGGTGAGTGATTTGCACAGGGTCACAGAGCACTCCCAAGGCAGGGCAGAGAAAGGAACTTGGGCCCCCCTGCCAGCCCCTGGGTGGGCCGGCTGGTGGGAAAGGGCTTCACCAGGGTGTTTCCTCAGCCAAGGTCCTGGTGCACTGTGTGGTCGGGGTGAGCCGCTCTGCCACCCTGGTGCTGGCCTACCTCATGCTGCACCAGCAGCTGTCCCTGCGCCAGGCGGTGGTCACCGTGCGGCAGCGCCGATGGGTCTTCCCCAACCGAGGCTTCCTCCACCAGCTCTGCCAGCTGGACCAGCGGCTTCGGGGTGCAGTCCGGAGCTAAGGGGCCAGGTAAGGGCCAGGCAGGGCTTGGAGGACAAGGCTGGGTGCGTAGAAAGGCCAGATGAGGAGGCCTGTGGAGAGAGCACAGAGGGGAAGGTCAGTGAGGCTGGAAGTAAAAGGGCAGGTGAGGGCTGGCAGGGGGTATGGTATGGGACCAGTTCAGGGGCTGGTTGCCAGGGCTGTGTATGGCCAGAGGCGAGGGTTGAAGGGGGCCTGGCCCACTCCTCACCCTTTTGGGCTCCCCTCACCAACCCCAGGTCCCATCAGGGCCTGGCCAAGGCAACCCTCCAGTAGGGCCTTCCCTGTCCCCCAGCCCGCCTATATCTTCTGACCCCGGCGAGGATGGAAAGGCTAGGAAGGAAAGGGGCAGGAATCGTAAGATGGGAAAGGTGAGGTCTTCCTCCCTGGTCCTGATGTCCTCTGCTGGGTGCCCGGCCTCCGGGCTGGAAGCCTATGGGGACCCACTTGAGCCCCACCAAGGCGGCAGCACAGCCGGCCCTGGTGCCTGCGGGCTCTGGGGCCCTTCCCACATCTCTGCACACCCTTCCCCCGGGTCTGGGCCCCAGATACTGCTCTGGGGCAGAAGTGTGGTGCCAAACCTAGTCACTTCTCACGTCAGCCTAGCCTCACCATCCGCACAATGGGGAAGGACAACCATGCTCCTGCCAGCAGCGTGACCTCCTCTCACAAGCCCTGCTTAATATAAAGTTCTCCTCTCATCATGCCACTCAGTTCTCTGCTGAGCCCAGTACCCCACTTCCTACTCCCCAGTCTGATCTCAGAGATCTACAGAAGGGCCCTCCCGAACCTCCCTTCCTTTCTGGTTCTGGGTACTCTTTTAGGATGTAAAGGTCTTCCTGATATCTATCCAGACTCCTTCCTGCTTGCATTTACCCCCTACCTTCCTGTTCTGTGTTCAGGGCATTTGGAACCATACCAAACTGTCCTTAGCCGCACAAGGGGAAGAGATCCCATTACCCCCTCTCCCCAAGCCTCCTCCCCCCTGCTGCAGGCTCCAGTGTGCCCAGTTGCCGAGTAGAAGGAGTTGGGGTCCCTCGGCAGTAACATTGCTTCTCAGGCTCCCAGCCACAGGTGGTCGCCAAGGTGCAGATTGTCTCTTTGGCATCAGCCCTGTGTTTCCCTCCGACTCAGCTGGGAGGATGCAGGGGTGTCTCTCGGCTGGGGAGGCACTAGGATTGTGTGGGAGCTGCAGAGGGCCCGCTGCCCTTCTCCCGCCATGTCCAGGCTGGGTCTGCCCCTGTCTGGCTCCCAGAGCCCACCTTCCTCACATCTCTGCATGGCCCCTGAGGCCCACCAGCTGTGGGCTTAAGCCTCCAGACCCGCCCTCCGCTCCCTCTAGGGGGCCCCCAGCCCCTGCTTCCCCTACTGCTCCTCCCCTTACCCCTCCTCAGCCCTGACTTTGGCTGTGCGCCACCCCCCTGGCTCACAGGGGCTGCCAGTTGCAGGGGGGTGACTGGCCTAGGTGTTCCTGACAAGAGCTTCCCAGGTCATGGACTGAATTCCCCCAGCCCCCTGCCCATAAGAGCTGTTTTTTTCTCTGGATGCATAGCCAGCCCAGCCAAGGGGGAGCACTTAACAATATCAACCCCTTTCCACATGCTGTCAGGAGGATGAGCATCTTCGGGATGGGGATTAGGCAGGATAGAGGGCTAGGTTTAGGGTTTGGGGGTGAGTGTAATGGAAGAAAATTAGGGTTGTGGCTGGAACTGGGATTAGACCTGGGGCTAAACTGGGTGTTACGTAGTTTACTGGTGAAACTTAGTTGTAGGTTGCTCTATGGGACAGGCATGCATGTTCCCATTCTGCTCTCTTTCCTCTGAACAGGTTTCAGGAACCTAGCAGAGCAGCAGATCTCTGGTCATATCTGATCACCCCACTTCTTTGCCCTAGGACTCTTAAATACCCTGACCTCCTTCCTCAGCATCTCTCCCATCAGGCAGCTAGCTTTGGGGGAGTCACTTGGGCTACAACACTGCACAATTCCTGGAGTCCCATCCACCAAACAGTCTGCAACCAGAGCCCCCAGGTTGTGCAGCGCACGGCCTGTGCACCCATACACAGCAGTCCCAGGGCTGGGGACCCTGAAAGATGAGGGGACTGCTAGGAGAGGCCAACAGTCTCCATGATCTCTGGGCCCCAAACCTGCTTCCTCATTTCTCCTAGCACCCTTACCCTCTGACCTGACAGGGCAGAAGCAGGTCTAGATGACAGCTATTGCCTCTACCCTGACAAATCCCAGCCAGTCTGGGCCTTGGTTAACCTGCCTATAACGTGGATCTCATCTCTCCCCCAGGGATGGTCCTTAGTCACTGCCACAGGGCTCTGCCACTTTGCCACCCTGGCGCTGGCCCTGCTGACCCTGCTGGAGGCTCTGGCCCAGGTGGATACCAAAAAGATGGTAAGAGCCCGGTGTGGGGTCTGCCCTAGAGCCTACTACTCTATCTGCTTCCATCTACTGCCTAGGCTCGGCCGCTGTCTTCAGTCCCCACAGGTGGGAATGGGTCGCCCTCTCAGCCACCTCATCCAGGCAACTCAGGTTCCCTCAGGAGGAGAGGGAGCATGGGAGGAGAGCTGAGTCCTTAACTCCCGGAGTTTGGACTTCAGAGACACCGTGGAGGGGTGGCCGTGGGTGTGCATGTCTCTGTGTGTGTCAGTTACCTGGGAGTACGAGCAGGGAAGTGTGAGTGGGTATATGGGGAGTGTCTCTGGAGTACAGGGAGCATTATTAATAGGCCCAATCCAAGGTCCCTGACTACAGTTAGCCTTTGGGGGGACCTTACAGACCATTTCACTGGCCTCAAGGGACAGGGGTGCCTGGGCCAGGAATGCCTTCTGGGGGAGAGAGGAGCTTGGCAAAGGGCAGAGTGGCTTCTGGACACACAGCTTCTGACTACTAGCCAGGATTGGCCTAAAGATCTGCTCTGAACCCCATTTATCTTTTTATCTTTCCACACTTCCCTCAACCTAAGTCTTTCAGATCTTAATCCTGGACCAGTCATACAATCCTTAGCTTCCAGCTAAGGGTCTCTGGACCTGGGTTCTGATGTTGGCAATGCTTCCAGTTTGTGTGTAATTTTGGTTAATCTCTTCTCTGTCCTCTTCCATCTTCCAAAGCTGGAAGATCCTTCCAGCATTAACCTTCTACCCAAGTTCCACACCACCTGTGAAGGCCAAGGGAATTTTTTAAATGGTGTATTCAGTCTTCCTTCTCCCTGCCCCACAATCAACATACACATACACACATAGCATAGGCAGACCCCTGCCGGGCTGCCTCTACTCCCAGCAGGGCCGGGTGCCTGGCTGGGCTTGGACTGACCAGACCCAGGGACCAGGGTGAGCTGGGAGTGGCAGGGGGTGGCTGGAAGAGGGGAGAAGCACATCATCCTTTATAATTAAACTCAAATCAAAAAATAGAAACAGCATCAAGTGTGCAGAGACAGGCGGCTGGAAGCCGGCAGCACAAAGTGCCCGTCAGAGAAGACCACAGCCTGGGCCAGATACCCCCACAGGTGGGTGACTGCCCCTATTTCAAAGAGAGCACAAAGCATGCTGGGTATTGAGGGCCAGGGCACCTGTGCTTGTGTGTGTTGTGTGGGGAGTAAGTTAGATTAGGGGACATACTGGGTCAGAGACAGAGGCACAGACAAAACACAGTTGAGTCAGAAAGACCTGGGTTTGAATCCTGGCTCCCATGCTTATTAGCTGTGTGACCTTGGGCATATTGCTTAATTTCTCTGAGCCTCAGTTTCCTCATCTGTAAAATGGGGATGATGATAGCTGCCTCATAAGGGTACTATGAGGATTCAGTGAGAAAATGTAGAATAATGATTATTGTTGGACAAAGAAAGAAATGTCAGAAAACATAAAGAGAAATGGAGCCTCACATCCTATGGGGAAGTTCCTGTCTCCCAGGATATGGTGGAAGCTTGGAAGGGTAAGAGTAATAATAGTAATGGTAATACTAGTGAGGTGCACCATTTGCTGGGATTTATTATCTCGTGGAATTGTCACAGCAGCCTCACCCAGGAAGCCGGCTTAGAGAAGAGCACACAGAGACAAGTCCTAGGCCTGAGCACTCCCCGGGTCTGCCCTCCTCCAAGGCCTGAATGCTGCATGCAGAGCCCCACCGGCAGCTCACTGTTGGCCACCTGTCTGCCACCCTCCCCCAGACTGCCTTCAACCAGCCTCCTCACTTGCCTTGGGCTGAGATCTCCCGCCCACCTGTCCTGTGGTCCCGGTCCCATCTGGTCCTCCTGGGAAGGGAGAGGAAGCAGAGAGAGTGGGCAGGCAGGGAGACCAGGGGGAGCTTCGGCTGAGGAGAGGGACAGCAAACAGCTGCCCCCTGCCCGGAGAAAGCCTGTGCCTTGGCCTGAGGCCATTGGCATGCAGGGTGGTGTGCTGGGAAGCTGAGGAAGAGTGTGTGCTCCTGTGAGAGGCTGGGGGGCAGAGGCAACTGAGGGGAGCAACACAGAGAGGAGGAGAAACATGAAGAAAAAAAGTGTCTGCACCTGTAAATGGTGGCGCGAGAGAAAGAAAGCAAGCCCCTGCCCACAGAGGCAGCTGTTCGGCTTAGGGAGGAGATGGAGGAAGGAGGCAAAATAACAAGAGTGAGTGGGAGAAGAGCCAGACTGCGCCCTGTCCCTGCTGGACATTGGGCCCGTGCTTCACCCTCAGTGGCTGAGGATTTGTGGGAGGAGGTGCCAGGCAGGGTCCTTGGCCATCCCTGTCTGGGGGTGGCAGAGACGGGAACTGCTGCAGCTACTGACTCCCCTCTCTGTGTGTGCCTGGAGCTTGGAGGAGGAGTCAGAGGCATGGTGTGGGGGCTGACCCTTGCCTGTGAGGGACGCTGAACCCCCAGTGGGACAGAGCAGACAGGCGGGGGGTATATCCATGAGCATTAGGTGTGAGGCCTAAAGTGGGACCTGACGAGGACCTAAGTCCAAGGAAAAGAGCCCATTCTCCAGATCTGGACCTAAGGCTCATAGGAGACCGAGGCTCGGGCTGTGGCCTAGCGGCCCCAATCCCTGACTCCTCTCAGGAGTCTCCAGGACGAGCAGGGTTCAGCTGTGTCTCAGAGAGTGGCTGCTGGCTCCCAGGCAAGCTGCGCTGCGAGGCACCCATGGGCCACTGGGTGGCGGCATTACCCCACACCAAACTCAGAGGCGGGCCAGCGTCTGTCAAGCTTTCTAAAGCAGCATCTTGTCCCATCTGGGGCTCATGCCACCCCAGATGGTGGCTCCAGACCAGTATGGCGGTTGGAAGCCTGGGAGATTTGCCCACCCCAGCGCACTACACTGCTTCCTACCCTGTGGTTACTGGGTAACCCAGCCTCTTCTCTCTCAGTCTCAGGTCAGACCCCCAGAGAAAAGTAAGGATCTTTAAGATGAGAAAGAGAAGCAGTGGCCAAGACAGGAGCAAACACTTGTTCTGGGTCAGCGAATGAGTCATGCAGGCTCTGCTCCTTCCCTTTAAAGTTCTCTTCCCAGTACTTCAGGTAGCCTCCCTTCTCCAGGGGGAGTTCCAGGGCCAAGAGCTTTTAATCCCAAAGAGATGCCAAGCAGGGACGGGGCTTGGTGTACTTATATTCACAGTGGCTGAGGTCTTCCCTCAGGCCCCACCCCCACGGGCTACAAGGGAGGACATGGAATTTTAGCCGCTTCACAGCATTTGCGTTCTGGGCAGAACCCGCCCGCCCCATTCCAGTCACGTGCTGGGTCCTGTCCCTGTACCCACTCCCCAACTCCTGGCCCCAGACCATGCCCTAGGCAGGTGGCAAGCCACTCAGCCTGCCCTGAGAGGTCGCGGTGGGGGATGAGGGGAAAGCCCGGGTCTTCACCTCCACCCTGCCCACCGGCTGCCCACTGGGTAGGCTTAGCCAAGCCCATGGCCTCGTGGGTGCCTGTTTCTCCTCCTGGTCTGAGCACCACCCACCAAAGAGAAAAGACGTTCTTCCCAGTTTGTACCTTTCCTAGTTATTGGCCAAGGGTGCCAGGCATACGTAGCCAAGATAGGCACTCCTGCCCAGCACGGCAGCAGATGCAGCTTCTGGTGCCACTGACACCCCAGCTCTGCAGGGCTCCAGACTCCCTCAGCCAGCTGACTCCTGACGCTGCCCACTCGACCTGGGCAAGGCCTGACCTGCGGCGCTGGCCTGAGCTGTGGAGGTAAGGAGGAAAATCCCAGGGCCCGTAGGCAGATGAGTAACAGCAACACCTCTGTAGGGACAGACGGGTTAGTGACCAATCTCTCGAGTGCCCAGTAATGATAACTGGAAGCACTGGGGACGGAACTGAAGGAGCACAGAACTGGATTGAAACCCCAACCTTGCTACTTATCAGCCATGAAGCTTTGAGCATCATTAAAAAAAAAAAAATTCTCTCTGTCCTTCAGCTTGCTCCTGTGTAAAATAGGGGCCTAACAAAAGTGAGGGACCAGGCCCAGAGAGGCATTCACGACTTGTTCAGTACAGAAACGCTAACAAATGCTGGTTCACAGCCCAGGTCCTTCACTCCAGAGAAGCACCTGAAACTGGGAGGGGCTGGGGGCCTGAGGACTCTGGAAGCAGCAGAGGACGGCATGAGATGAGCTGCCCAGGTTGCAGGGACCTTCCTAGGTATTCTCTGGGGGCTACAGGCAGCTGGGGTCTCCATCCCTACATAATCCCGAGTGACCAATGACTTAAGGGGTAGGGTCTGCACTGATTAGTTGCCACAAACAGGGAACTCCAGGGGTCCCTTGGCTAAAGCTTCCAACATCAGAGACCTCTGGAGAGGGCTTCCCAACTCCACAGCTGTGACAAGGGGTTGGTTCCCTTGTTCCCTGGGGAAAGGGTGTAGGTCTCAGCCTCAGCTGCGCTGGTTAATAACTTTCTCTAACATAGCTGAGAGCCCTTCCCGCAGCAACCCAGGACACCTGGGCACTGCATCATGCCTGGGCCTCCCTGCAAGGTGGACTCACCGTCGGGGAGCCTGTCCCCAGCCACCCCAGGGTCCACTCTGTTCCAGGATGGACTCGGTGCAGAAGCAGGACCTCCGGAGACCCAAGATCCACAGGGCAGTCCGGGAGCTCCCCTACCAGCCGCCCACACTGGCCTCCTTGCAGCGCTTGCTATGGGTCCAGCGGGCTACCACACTGAGCCACATCAATGAGGTCTGGCCCAGGCTCTTCCTGGGAGATGAGTAAGTACAACCTGAGTGGTGGGTGGAGGGAGCAGAAGGGAGACCTCTCCCAGAGCCCCCTAGGGACAGGGTGGTATCCTGATGTCCTCTCTCTTTTTCCTTTTATATTATTCTTTTTTATATCATTCTTTCCTTTTATATTATCATTGCTTTTAATTATGGAAATAAAATACACAAAAGAAAAGTGCCCAGGGAATATATGAACAGTTTCACCACCCAGGTCAGAAATAGGCCATTTACTTGTACCACAGAAGACCCTGCCAAATCCTTCTCATAACCCAACCATTAAGTGTTGAAATAATGATTTCCCTGTTTTTCTTTATAGTTTTACCACCTATGTACCTAACTTGCCTTTTGAAGTTGTATGAATGGAATCACATTGTGTATTTTGTGTCTAGCATTATTTACTCAAAATTCTGAGATTCCTCCATATTACTATGTATAGCTGTAGTTCACTTATTTTTCATTGCTGTATACAATTAATTTGCATGAATACGGCATAATTACCTGTTCTGTTGTACCTGGACATTTGAGTTGTTTTCACTTTTTGGCTCCTAGAAACAGTGACCCTAGGAACATTCTAGTATAGTGTCTGTGGAACACATGAGTTTCTCTAGGGTGTACATATATGTAGTAGAATTGTGACCTATTCTCCCCATAAAGTTTCTTAATATTTAGGACATATGGGTCAATATACGTGGATTTTAGAAAATTTCCTTAATATTTAGAAAATATAGATCAATACCTTATTAACAATATGATGCTGTTCCTCCCCCAACACACATAACCAGTAATAAAATCCTTGCTGGCTTTTTAAAAATGCATACACACATACATACAAACATGCTTTATCACACTTTTGTTCCAAAAATGGTAGCACTTTATAATCTCGTTTTGTAATCTGCCTTGTATAGAAAGCTTTCTTAAATGGAATCACACAACATACTGTTAAAACATTTTTAAACAGTATTGTCTTGTATTCTGCATATTCCACAGGTCCTGAATATAGCATGAGCACCTTTCCTTGTTCACCTGCATCTAGCTTTTCATGGTGCATAGCATTTCATTTGGGTATCCCATACAATCAATCTCCTATTATAGGATATTTGTGATTTTTTTTCCTTAATTTTTTACTCTTTTCCATATCATTAGATCCAGTTTACATATATCTTTAGGCACATTTTGGATTCTTTAAGTCCCCAGAAAGAGACTTGCTGGAGCAAAGTAGGAATACATTTTTAAGGCTTTTGATGCATGTGGCCAAACCGCCCTCCAGAAAAGATGGCCTGAGTGGGAGTCCAGGACTCCAATTAGAGGAGCCCTTCACTCCAGCAGTTCACTGGGTCCAGTCGCACCACTGGAGGGGGATGGCCGAGGATGGAAGGGGGCACGTTCCAATTCAGCCAGAGCTGACCCACTGAGATCTACCTCTACTTCCCAACTCCCCCTGTGCCCTCCATCCAGGTACGCAGCCCGGGACAAGAACAAACTGGCCCAGCTGGGCATCACCCACATTGTGAATGTCGCTGCGGGCAAGTTTCAAGTGGACACAGGTGCCAAGTTCTACCGTGGAATGCCCTTGGAGTACTATGGCATTGAGGCCGATGACAACCCCTTCTTTGACCTCAGTGTCTACTTTCTGCCTGTTGCTCGATATATCCGAACTGCCCTCAGTGTTCCCCAAGGTGGGCTGCTGGGAAGGCCCTGGGGTGGAAGGGGCAGGGGTGGGATCTGGGGCACCTGTTTCCTCAGTAGCACTGAGGGGCAGGGCAGCCAGAGCCAGAACTTCTTCAACAACCCTCCCATCCCAGGGGCCAAAGAGCTACCACCATGTAGTGAGCATCCCCTTCAGGGACACCCTAGAACCCAACAATCACAGACATAACCAAGCAGCGTGGTCATCAGTGTAACCACAGGCCTCAGTAAGAGGTCAGGTATTAGGCAGAAGGTACAGGACCTAGCAAAGGCTGAGCAGGCCTCTCGAAGATGAGGCTTCCGCATACAGCTGCAGGGGTCGGGGAGAGGGCAGGACTTGGGGAAAGGGAGGTAGGTGAACACCCCTTGTAGATTGTCACAAACCCAGGGGACTCCAGGAGCATTGTCCCCCCTTCACCCCACCAGAGTTGCAAAGGATGCCAGAGGAAGCACCTTGGACCAAGAGAAAGGAACCCCAGCTCTAGACCAAGAGAAAGGAACCCCAGCTCTTAACCTTAGCTCTGCCACTAACTTGCTGTGTGACCTGAGCCAGTCCCTTTCCCTCTCAGGGCCTCAGTTGCCCCATCT
This sequence comes from Smutsia gigantea, assembly GCA_032199065.1. Lineage (NCBI taxonomy): Eukaryota > Metazoa > Chordata > Mammalia > Pholidota > Manidae > Smutsia > Smutsia gigantea. Next base: position 198,003 of record JAVSCE010008078.1, on the reverse strand, counting down.
GACAATGAGGACAGTGTCAATATTCCAGAATGCTGTGATAAGTGGGCTGAAGGATGGCTAGAAGCATCTTTGATTCCCAAAGGGATGGGCTTGTGAGGGCAGGTAGCTGACTCTAGGTTGGGTCTCCCCACAGGCCGCGTGCTGGTACACTGTGCAATGGGGGTCAGCCGCTCCGCCACAGTTGTCCTGGCCTTCCTCATGATCTGCAAGAACATGACGTTGGTGGAGGCCATCCAGGCAGTGCAGGCCCATCGCAATATCTGCCCCAACTTGGGCTTCCTCCAGCAGCTCCAGGTTCTGGACAACCGACTGGGGCGAGAGACAGGGCGACTCTGACTTGATGGGCAATCAGGAGCCCTGACTCTGGCCAGCATGGCCTGACCCAATCAGCCCGGCCCTGGGGACAGCAGCCTCTGCTATTTCCAGTGACCTTGAGATGTAAACAGCAAGTGGGGGCTTAGTTGAGACAGAGTTGGGTGGTGACTTTTAGCAGATGGATTTCCCTGACCCAGTCCAGAGATTCTTTATGCAAAGGAGAGTTCAGTCTGTCTCTATAATAAAGATTCATCATAATAAAGACACGAGATCTCCTTGTGGTTTGTGGGGTGGAGCAATCTCCCAGGGTGGCCACACGGATCCAGGGGGCTTGCCAGCGGATTCAGCATGATGGCAGTGAGCAGAAGGAGTCTGAGTCCAGGTCAAGGCTTCATGGAGAAAGAGGGCAGATGAGGATCAGTTAGTGGGGACAAGAGGGAAGAGGGGGGGTGCAAGATCTGCGGGATCTTGTCCTCCTCATCCCACCACCCAAGAGCTAGGTTGTCTGGATAAAGATCAGAGTTGGCCACATCACCATCCCCTCCATGTCCATCCTCCCAAAACCAACTATCAAAACTCAGTGTGCACAAATAGCATCTCTTGAATCCAATCAATCTTTTCATTTACCCTTAGTTTCAAAAGGACTAAAATTAGACACCTAGAAAACAGAGACATTGGACAAGAGGATAGAGGTTAAGGAGGAGATAGCCCAGAAATCTCAGGTGAAGGAGGATTATATGATGGAGCAAAAACATTTAGCTGTAAGTTTCTTAGCACTTGTGCCCTAACAGAGCAACGTAAACAGCCCCCAGGCTCCTCACCTGTAAGTGGCGCCTGGTATTGTGAGGACAGAACGAGCTGCCTTTCCACTTGGGCCATTCCTTTTCACCCTGTCTCCCGCTGAAGCTTGAATGTCAAGGTTTCTCAGGGTTCTGGAGGCTGTCTCTTCCCTCCCTCAAAGTTCCCATTTTCTTGGGGGAGCCTCTTGCTCCCACGGCCTTAGTTCACATCTCTAGGCTGATTACTTCCAGACCGCTGTCATGACCCGATTCTCTCTCCTAAGCTCAAAACCTCTGTGTCCCACTGGCCACCTCTGTTTAAATATTGTTCTTAAATTTCAGACTCAGCTGAAATTCCATCACCTCCCACACACTCCTCTTCCTAGTTCCCCATTTTGGTGAAGGGTTCTGACAGTCACTGTTGCCCAGGTCAGTGATGGGTGTCATCCTGGACTCCTGCCTCTTATCCGTAATGAGCCTATTTGATTCTCCCTCCTAAATACCACTCGTATCTGCTCACTGAGTTTTGTCTTTGCCCTCTGGAGTAGAGCAGAGAGCTGAGAAAGGCAAAGATCCCTAAGCCCCCAGTGCCGGCCCAGAGACCCTTGGTGGGAGGTGAGGAGGGGCATAAAAGGTGGTCCAAGGGGGATAAGATGTGCTAAGAAGAGGGTGTCAGGGTGACCAGAGAGTGAGGTGCTGAGTCTAGGTAGAGCCCAGGGAAGAATGGGGGCCCTCCGGAGGTGGACCTAATCCTGGGGGCCCCTCCCAAGGATTTTGTGACCTCCCAAATTCAAGCCACCCTCACCTCTCACCTGGGTTCTCACAAAAGTCCACTAATGGGCTCTCTGCCCCCAGCCTTGTCCTCTGATCTCCACATGGCACGCAGACATCCTACTAAAATGAAAATACTTACAACCCCCTAAGTATAAACACCTTGACAAAGTATAAAGATGCTTCATTATCTGACCCTTCTCATATCTTCAGTCATATCTCTTGTAATTCTGTTCCCATGTGCATCACATAATTAAGAAACAGTAAATTCACTTGCAGTTTCTAGAATGCATCTCACTCTCTTCCCTCTGGCACTTTGCACATGCTTCAGAAACCAGCACCTGAATGAATGCACCACCCTCATCCATTTTCACTGGGCTCTCTTTGAGGTCTCAGTTTAGATGTCCCTTCTTGGAAGCCCTCCTAGACTTGGGCTCCTCCTTGGGCTACCAAACTGTCCATCTGCCCCCTGCGAGAGCACCTATCTGTCTCAGTCATGACTGGCGCCTTGCCATTCTCTTCGGGCTGGCTGTCTCTGGCCAGGCTCTCCCGGGCCCAAGGGCCCATCGTTCCCATGCTCTGGCTGTGGGCCCGCCCTCAGGCCCAGCTCTGGAGTTCTGCGGACTGGCAACCACGGGCTGGCGCCACTGCCACTTGACCTTCTCTACACAGGTCCCCAGGGGGCCCCAGGATTAGGTCCGCCTCCAGAGGGCCCCTGTTCTTCCCTGGGCTCTACCTACATGCACCACCTCACTCTCTGGTCACCCTGACACCCTCTTCTTAGCACATCTTATCCCCCTTGGACTACCTTTTATGCCCCTCCTCACCTCCCACCAAGGGTCTCTGGGGCCGGCACTGGGGGCTTAGAGATCTTTGCCTTTCACTCTCTGCTTTACTTCAGAGGGCAAGTGCTTTTCCTTTGTGCAAACCCCAAAACATGCCCCCTCTGAGCAAACCAGCCTTTCAGGCAGAAGCACTTCTGGGCTTGGTCAAGGAAAAGGCGTTCCTCGCTCCCAAGCTGATGTGGCTCCAGGTCAGGGTGCCCAGCAGAGTGAGTTGAGCCCGGGTTGTGTTTTAGTCCCCATTCCTCCTCCTGCAACTCATAAACTGCACAAACATATGCCTCCTTGTCTGAGACATAGGAGTTAATACTTCCATTTTACAGATGAACAAAAACTGAGGCTCAGAGAGGATGAAACAAGGCTGGAATGTTGCCTCCTGGACCCGGATCTCTGGGCCTGGGCCTGAAAGGGCAGGTACTGCCCCACAGAATTTCTGCTCTCCTCCCTGCAGCACTTGGTCCTAATCCCAGCTGGCTGTGCAGCCCAGCTGTTCTCAGAGCCTTTTCCGAGGGGTAAGCCTACATCCTCGCTGGAGGATGGCACATGGGCTTGTGCGGCTGTGCCCATCCAGGCAGGGCCCTCTCCAGTCTGGGGATGGAAAACTGTTCTCAGTTCGTCTTCAGGTTGGTGATGCCTATAATTCTGCAGAGCAGATAAAGCTAGTAGCCCAGGCTGCCCACTCTCAAAGCCTTTGGATCTCCTCTTTGCCTGACAACTCAGCCCTTGATGCTATTTCTTGTTCACGCACCACTAGCAGGACCCAAAATAGTGGTTCCAGAAGTGAGTCTCCATATCAACATCCAGGTCTGTGATTATGTGCAACTTGCCCTTGCTGGATGGGGTGGGGTGTCCAGTCTGGGACAGAGCCACACCTTGGAGCTGAGTTTCAGCAGGTCCCCTTTCTGGAGCCCTGAGGGTTAGGTTCAGAATCTGGGGCTGCAGTGGGAAGAAGGGGGAAGCCCTAAGAAGGCAGGTGGTAGGAAAGCCAAACATTCCCTATAGTATCCGAAGAAACGGAGGTGGAGCTCCCAGCTGGCCCCTCCACCAGGAAGCCTTCCTGCCTGCCACACTTGCCCTGGGAAGTCAATGATAATGCTTCTGCTCGCCCACTTCTTTAGAGCAGCCTCGTGAAAGGAGTGGGGTATTGTTAAGAGCATGACTTTGAAGTCTGATTACTAGGGTTCAGGTCTTGCCTCTGCCCTTTACCTGAGGTGTGTGACCTCAGTTAGCCTCCCCATACCTCAGTTTCCCCATCTGTAACATGGGAGTAATAACAGCCAACATGGAGGATTGTTGTAAGGATTAAGTGAGGAATATAGAAAGTGATTTGTACAATATGTAGGAAGCTCTAAAAAATGATAGCTGTGATTATTGTCATAGTATATAAGAACAGGGGCTCTTGGCTTCATATATACACAGAAACCACAGTCTTGGGCTAAAAGCTGGCAGCACTCTCAGAGTATTGAATGAATGAATAAGTGATTAAAAATTAGCTGACCTAAATGCAACATGACATCCTGGATCCAAAACTGGAACAGAAAAAGGATATAAGTGGAAAAATTGGTGAAGTCTGAAAAAAATCTGTGGCTTAATTAATAATGTCACACCAATTTTAATATCTTTGATAAATATGCATGGTTATGTAAGAAGATAACATTAGAGGAAACTGGGTGATAGGTATAAAGGAAATATCTAGTATTTATATAACTCCCTGTAAATATGAAATTACTTCAAAATAAAAAGTTAAAAAATACTGGACAATTCCTGACTGCTTTGCATATGGCAGGCGCTAAAGCACCAGGCTAAGTGCTTTTAAATACATAGTTTCTTTTCTCTCTTTTTTTTTAGTTTCATAGTGTTTTATTTCTTTAGAAAAGCACACAAATCAAATATAGTAAAATGTTAAGATTTAACCACATTGAGTTGTGGGAATAAAGGTGTTACATCTTTTTTTTTTGTACTCTTAAAGTATTTCCCTAGTTAAAAAATAAGTTTTAAAATTAGAAACCTGCTTCTGTACATATTTAGGTTTTGAAACTCACATGAAATGGATTTTAGGAAGTATTCTGAATTAAAATGGTACCATTATTATTGGCTTCAGATCTAAGCTGCAAATTCACAGGTTACACTTTTAAAACCTTAGAAAGGCTCTATTATGGATAATCTTATTTTAAGAAAAAGGTAATGATGATGCAGTTTATAGTGTTTAGTTGAAATAACTGTGATCAAAGAGGAGCTAGGCCATTCCGTGAAACTATATGTTCTTTCATCTAATCCTCATAAGCCCATAGGGTAGGTCCTAACATCATCCCATTTTACAGACAAGAACACAGGTACAGAGGGGTTAGGCCAGAGAGCAGCTAACTTTAACTGACAGCTTATTACGTACCAGCACGTTCGTCAGGGTAGGCTAACAAAGCTTTGTTTCTCCCTTACGATACAGGTTGATGGGGCAAGGGACCAGGGAGCAAGCATGGAGGATGGAGCGGCTAGATATATCATGTCCCCTGTAGTTCCACAGGCCAGAACTCAGTCACATGTCATACCTAACTGCAGGGGAGGCTGGGAAATGGGCCAAGAAGCAAAGGAAACTGCAAATACTGGTGAACATGAGCAGGGTTTTCACAGCAAGTGTTGATATAAGATAATCATTTAATTCTCATAAGTCATAAGAACTAGATACTATTGTTAATATTCCCACCTCATAGACATGAAAACTGAGGCTCAAAGAGTGTAAGTAAACTCTCAAGCTTACTTAGCTAGCAGTGGTAGAATTACACCACAGAGTCGGTCAGCAAGAAAGTGTCCTTAAACACTTCCTGAGCCTTCATTCTGGGTTGGCCTTAGTGACTTGCTTGCAGATAGAATTTGTGATAGAAGCGGCATTTTGGCATTGAAGCTGGGCCATTTTGCAACTTCTGCCTGGTTCTCTTGGAACGCTCTCTTTGAGGGCCCCGAACCACCATGCAAGAAATCTGACTACCCGAAGTCTGCCATGGTAAGGAGGCCGTGTGTGTGTAAATGGGTCAACGGTGTCAGATGGACCAGAACTCCAGCCTCACTGCCACGGCACTAGATGTTTGAGTGACCCTTTTGGACCCCTCAGACCAGCACATCTGTCAGCTAATAGCACTGAGGGATCTCTGTCAATGCCAGATGGAACAGAACAACAGCCCACCCAAGGCTTCCTGGATTAAGGAACCACAAAATCATGACATACAAGAAAATGCTCTTGTTTTAAGTCACTGAATTTTGGGATAGCTTACTACACATCATAGTTAACTGGCACAGAAGCAGAGCCAACTCTTACCAAAGCCCCGGCTTTTAATCGTTAAATTAGCCTCTGGAGGAATGCGTGTGAGTGCGGAAAGGACAGAGCAACCACTTCCATCCACACCCCACTGAGTGCGTGACGCTGAGCTTCCACATCCACAGGGGACACAGGGACAAGAGTCCTGGCTTATACCTGCCCAGAGCCCCAGTCCAGAGAGGGTTAGGGGCCCAAGAGGAACATTAGAGGCAAAGGACTTGAGATGGGCAAGGTGGAGAGGCTGCCAGAAAGGGAACATCATCTCATCTTTCTCCCTACCTCTCTCCTAAGCTCCAGAGACCCTACCTCCCAGGCCATCAGATTCTTGCTGAGTGGCCCAAGCCTTCCTGGTTACCAGAGGCCCCTGTGGGTCTGCTGGCCTGCAGCTCCCAGCCTGGCCTTGACAACTGCCTCCTCCATTTCCTCCCTTGGTGAGGGATGGGGTGGGTTGGGGAAGGCAGCTGCAGCATGGACTCTGCAGCCCTGGTGCCTTGGGGAAACCTGGTTTGAGGAAATCTCAAAGGGAAAAATACCCAACCCAACCCCTACCTACACAGGTAGTGCCCTCTCTAGCCCGCAGAGGGAGCCAGAGGCCAGTGTTCCCTGTTTCTTCAGCTCACTGTTCTCAGTTTATTCCCTCAGGTTTCTGCAGTATTCTCCGGGTCCAGGCTTCCTGAGCCATTTGATGTCTGCTCAGCCTGGCCCTTTCTCCTAGGGAGCTGCTAGGATTGCCCCTGCTCTGAGATTTCCTGTACTTCAGAGCCTTCCATCAGCCCACTGTGTGCCCTCTCTTCCTCAAAAACTGCCCTGATTTCACATCCCTGGAGAGGTATTCTAGCTTTGCCTCCTTTTCCCTCTGCGCCTACAGTGGGACCCCTGGGACCCTCTGCTGGGACGCCATCAGACTAGCTATCAAGCTTCCCAGAGTTCCAGCTTAGTGCTTTTGACTACTAGGGCCATCCTGGCTCTGGCAGTGATGCGGGAGGAGGGCTGCTGATTAGGCAGACATGAGAAAATACACACACAAGTATAAAGAGTTGAGGACAGGTTAATTTTCCCAGGATCACGTGCATACTTTAAAAGGGGCTGGGGAAGACTGCTTCACTTGAATGATGAATTTGCAGGCAGGGCTACTAAAGGGAAACTTGCAGGGAGATGAGGGGTGCTGCTGGTTCCTTTTAGACCTAAAACCACACAGATACAGATATGCACTTTGTACAGTCCATGCAAGGCCCCCACCAGGCCAGCGCCCCTTTCTGAGGTATTCCTGGTGTCACGCACTCTACCATATGGCTCTGCTGTCCTAGACGTAGATGCTTGCATCAGGATGGACATAGACTTTCACTTGCTCCCAATATCCATCCTCCCCTTAATTAGTAAAGAACCTCAATTGTTAGCTGGGTGGCAATGTGCCCAGCTAAAGTAGAACCTCTCCCAACTTCCCTTGCAGGTAAGTGTGGCCAAGTGACTACATTCTGATCAATGAGATTTACGTGGAACTACTGTATGGGGCACTTGATAAGTCTCTTTAAAGGGGAAAGGGCGCGTCCTTTGATTCTCTCGCTTCTTGAAACTGCCTGGATGTGAATGGCACCGCTCGACTGCCTGCTAGTCTTGGACAGCCTCTGCCTCCTCACTTCATTTAAATGAGAGAGAAAGAAATGTTCATCTTGTTTAAACCACTATTTTGCAAGTCTCTGTTTCTTGCAGCCAACCCTGGTCTTAACCGTTAAATCTCCTAACGCCACAGGTAGGCAGAGATCTGCGGGGCTGATTACGGTTAAGAGGCTGCCGTTGATGAGTGTTCTTTCCTGGACAGGATTGCCCACCCAGTGGGATCAGTCTTTCTTGGAGAGTTAGCGGTAGCAGGATGCTTGGGGAGGTACCCGGAGAAGTCAGGAAGCAGGAGCTGTGAGGCAACAGAAGTCTCAAAGCAGAGAGGCCGAGGGATCAGCTGATGGTGCCAGGAGTACCGGAAGGCAAGCAGAGAAGAGTCCAGTCCCTAGAAAGCCAAGGCCCTGGAGTGAGGAGCAGCCTGCTCTTGAGGGGACCCCATGGTGACCTGGTCACCAGAGTCCTAGGGTACCCTGGGAGACATTCCCATTCTCCAGGAGGTTTCTTGTTTTCAAGTGTGTTCATACAGTGAATCTCTGAGGTCACTTGATTCTGAGTCTATCTTTTGGCACCTGAAAGAAGCTCATCTATTCATCTCATGAACTTCAATCAGACCGTCAGGGTAGGTAGGCCTGACAAGAATGAGCCCTTTTGGTAGGTCAGTGGATTCAGGCCTGTCCCAGAAATGGCCACCTTACAGAGGTGGCTGGCCTGACCTTTGTCACTGTTAATCCAGCTTTGTCTCTCCTGAGAAGTAGCAATATGTCTCTGGCAAAGGGGATCAGAACATAGACCACCACCACCACTGAGCTGGGCTGTCCAGGGTGGGAATGGAGAGGCAGGAAGAACAGGTGCCTTGGACACATGTGGACTTAGGTTTTCATTCAGACCATCCTCTAGCCAGCTATGTGAGCCTGGGCAAACTCCTCTGAACCTCACTTTTCTCAGGTGCAGATATGGGAAGGATGACAACATTGCACAGGTCTTTTGGGAGGATGGAAATGGAGAAGTAGCCCAGTGCCCCGCACACAGTAGGTACTCAGCCAAAACTTGAGTTTCTTTCCTTCCTGCTGAAACAACCAGGGGTTTGGGAAGGAAGATCTGGATCTCCATCTTTCCTGCGTGGGGGGTGCAAGGACTGGTCACACAGACCCCAAGAGAGACACACTTTTTGCGGCTCCTCAGCAGTGGGACACAAAGGGGCCGTCATGACCAGCCTCTTTCTAAAAGGCTGTCATCTGGACTTACTTTCACATTCTTTTAAATAGATGTTTATGATTTATAAACTTCTGCCAAGCAGTTTTACATACGTAACAGGCACTGCATTCTATTACAGGTTTCTTAAGTGTGGTTGTAAACTTACATTAGGATATTAGGCTGTAATGACAAATGCAGTCCTTTTACATAAAACTCCAATTCTCCAAACACTAGAACGTTTGCTTAATGAAAAGAGTTTTACAGGCTCTCCAGACTCCCAGCTCATCTTTATTCTGGACCCTAATTTAGAGAGAGAGAAAAGTTAAATGTCCCATGTGTACACACACACACACACACACACACACACACGCCTGAAGCAGACTTATGAGAAAACTCTGGAATGTCTTGGAGTTTTTTTCTTTTCAATTACAGCTCGATAAAAATGTCCTCATAAAAGTTCTAGGTAAGCAATCACTTTGCCAGCAGGATGGGGCTACCCACATTCCAGGGAGGCCTGCCTGGTGTGACTGGGGAAGTTCGGGCAGGAAGCCAGAGTTGGTTCCTTTACTACCCGCTCCTTGTCCCTGCCTCTGTATACACACACACACACACACACACACAAAAAAAAAAAAAAAAAAAAAAAACAGAACTCATGATGGGTTCCTCTAAGGAACATGGAATAACCCGTGCTGGGGAGACGGTGGGGGACATCCTACTTTCTGAAGTCGCTCTAAGTCCATCCAGCCAAGAGGCCAGCAGGGGTGAAATATTCCTGAATACTTAATCAGGAATAGTATTTTGAAAATACTAAATGGCTGTGTTTACCATTCCTCTCCCCATAATCCAGTTCCCTAGAAGCAGGGTCACGAAATAAAATATAGGACACACCAGTTACACTTGAATTTCAGATAAGCAACAAATAATTTTTTAGTATAAATATGTCTGAAATTTTGCACAGGACATACTTATACTAAAAATATACTTTTTAAAATAAAAAAAAATTATTTGTAAACCCGTCAACCCTGCTGGAAGTCATTTTGCCATTATGGCCCCAGAGAAATGGGAAGGGAGACCAAATCCAGTAGCAGGAGGCCCAGAGGATGTTCTGGTAAGAAAGGAAAAGAAAGTTGGATGGTCGAAGAAGAAGGGGATAGAGGAGGGGGCAGGTGGCAATGAGGCCTTATAGATGGTGACTTCTGTTCTCTAAGACAATGTCCAGGGACAAATGAAAAGTGGGGCTCTTTGCTCTTTATCCATGTAGGCATCTGGAAGGAGACAAGTCTGCCCAACGTCAGCAGCAGCCAAGCTCAAGGGGCCCCACAGCAGCAGGGTGCTGTCCCCCTACCTTGCCTCCTGCAGCGAACCCGGATGTGCATCCATCATCCACTTGGGAAAGAGGAGTCTGTGAGCTTGAGCATATTTACCTGGGAAGAGACTGGGATATTATTATTTAGCACATTAAGTGTCCTCAATTCCCAGCAAGGTGGGGTGTGGCTTTCGCGGAGAAGGTTAGAGCTACAGGAAGATAAAGATACCTCACTTTCTTTGTCTATCTCAGCGAGAAGAAGGGCAGTGACGTCTTGTTATTACTTTTCCCTCAGTGTCTGGAGCACTGCCCACCATGTAAGAGGTGCTGCAGGGGGATGAGCAGAGTGAGTAAATTTTTGACCCATTTCAAACCAGCAATGAGAGTCTCTCCAGGTCCTGGGCTATGCCCACGGACTTCCTTCCTCAGGACTGGTCTCAGGGACAGTCTGAGACCATGTGCTCAGACACCAAAGTAGTGAGTTGCTCAAGAAAACATAAGCCTCTTTCTTAACTCAATCCATCAGCATCTTGCAGAGGGAAAATTTATGTCATTAGGGTCAGAAAGCCCTTACCAACAACAGGTGTGTGCTAGGGCCCGTGCTAAGCGCTTTATATCATTCATTTATTCCCAAACACACAAACCCCTCAAAGTTAAATTCATCAGGTAATACTTTATAATCTACCATCAAGACATACCCAGAATGACTCACTTCTCACAAGCTCTGCTACCACCACACCTTGACCAAGCAACCAGCCTCTCCTGCCGGGACCACCAGATTAGCCCCCTCACTGGTTCACCTTCTGCTCTCCACATTCCGTTCCCCACTTACAGTTAACACGCAAATCAAATCATGCAAGCCTCCTCCCTAGAATGAAATCCAAACTCCTTACCACGGCTACAAAGCCCTGGTCTGCTAACATTCTGTCCCTCACTCTCTTGCCACCACACTGGCCTTTGAATGCTCTAGACTGCAGGCTAAGTTACTGTAACAGAGACTCCAAGATGTAGTGGCGTGAACAGCTTCTCTCTCATGTCACTGCTACGATGGTAGGTGGGCAGTCCGGATAGGTGAGGAGACTCAGCTCCCACAGGTCGTGCAGGGACCCAGGTTCCTTCCACCTCATTGCTCTGCCATCCCTCGGAGCACTGTCCTCATCCTCTGAATGAAGCTGGATCACAGACACCTCTGTTTCCCATGGCCGTCCACTGTGCCGGGATGCTTCATTCCTTGTTTGTTCCCTCAGCCCTGTTCACACCCTCATTAACATATTTTCATTTAAACCACCCCTGGTGAGTTCTGTCCTTTTTTGGACTTTGGCTGATTATTTAAAAATGTAAATATTATAATTATATATAAATATATATTACATAGTGTGTGTGTGTGTATACATATATATATATTTTTTTATTTTTTTATTTTTTTTAATTCTCGCTCCCAGGTAAGTCCTGTGGAATTTAAGCAGGACTGGCTCAAGATACCTGTCATGATTAGACTATCATGGGTAGGCTGATGCCTATCATGGAATGAAAATGTCTGGAAGTTTGAAGTAATGTCACTCTGTGCACAGCAGGTGTTCTTTGCCCACTGAATTCATGCTGACCAGCACATCACGACGTGACACTCACAGCCAGCCTTTCTTCCCCAGTGCCAGAACGGGCCTTCCCTGAGCATTTTACTGAGTCTCCTGACTCTTCTAGGCAAACCTCGGCCTTTGCGACCACCCCATCACAGCCCTTACTCACTGAGCTGCTAGTGTGCGCAGAGAGGACTGTTTCCACACTGGACAGTGAATTCGACCAAGGCAGGCCCTGGTGTCCTGCCCCTCTGTCCCACCACCCACGTCTAGAACAGGACTTGGACACAGAGTAGGATGTCAGCTCAGTAAATGTCCACTAAATCCACAGGGAGATTTCAGCTCCCAACCCAATGGTTTGTTAATTTAATCATCTTTAGAGACTTGCTAATCCATCTAATGAATTAATCAGAGTGGAGGAAGAATGAGAAAAAGAACAGCAATGACTAGTATGTATTAGTTGATTCTTCCAAGCCAATATACATGTATCACTTTATTTAATCCACATAATAGCCTTGTAGGTAAATCCTGTTATTATCCCCAGTGTACAGGCTCAGAGAAGTTAAGGGACTTGCCTCAGTTCAGAGTCAAGTGGCAGGGGCAGGATTTGAACCAAGTCCTTATGTTTTGAAATCACATGCCCTTTACTTCTCTGTTTTCTTGCCTCCCACACATGAGCAACCACACTGTCAAGCCTCATCAGTGTCACTTTGAGGCACTAACAGGCCGCGAAGAGGAAACAGGCATCTATCTGTAAAATAAACAAGCCCTGGCATGAAGACAGAGGTGCTAACAGAGACATAATTCACCCAGTTGCTGAGATCACTGACAGACTCGAGCAGGGCTCAAACGCACTCAGTCTCCTGGGAAAGAGTAGGGGTTTGGGGACCCCTGCCCACAGCCCACGCCCTGGTCCTAAGGGCTCCAGAGCCCAGCAGGATGATGGCCCCAGGGACTCCCGGTGTTTTGACAGCCAGGGAAATAAACAGAGCTATTGATTTCACAGAAATATCCTCAGCTCTTAGCTCTTCTTTCCAAACATGATGTCCTCACATTGCTCGGACATGAGAGTCAAGAATGACAGGTCCACGACAGGGTGGCCCAGCAGGCTGCCAGCCGACTCCCAGGTGAGCCACAGAAACCTCCAAGACACCCATACAATAGGCCTCAGGAACTGGGGACAACCAAGACTGGGCTGAAGGGGGGTTCCCCGTCATCCAGTAGGAAGGAGGTAGGTCAGGCCTGGGCAGAAGAACAAATGAAGCCTACATCCCATATTCCCATCACCCCCTGGCTGCTCTCATTCAGCGCTCTAACCTGGGCTGTCCAGTATGTGAGCCACCAGCCCTTGGGGCTACTGAGCCCTTGAAATGTGGCTGGTCCAAGTTGAGACATGCCATAAGTGTAAAATACAGATTCCAAAGACTGTGTATGAAAAAACGCTGCCAAGCATCTTAATGATTTTTCATGTCGAGTACATGTTGACATGATAATTATACCTGGGGTATAGTCAGTTAGATAAAATGCATTATTTAAATTAATTTCACCTGTTTCTTTTTACTTTTTAATGTGGCTACTAGAAAATTGTAAATTGCATATATGGCTTGCATTATATATCTATTGTGCTGATCTAAAGGATCAAAAAGAAAATGTAACTGAATTCAAAGTGACCAAATGTAAATATTTCTATCCAAATGCAAACTAAATGAATACAATAAAAAACTAAAATCGTCTCCATGTATATTTTTAAATTCTTTTAAAACATTCAACATTTCTATTAAAAATAAAAGGGAATATGTAACTATGGAATATAAAAGTTTTAAATCAAAATGATCTAAATAAACCTGAAAATCTTAACTCACTTCTTAGAAAGTTTTATTGAATCTTATAAACTGTAATAAAAAAATGACTGACAATTCTAGTAGGCAACATAAAGAGTTTGCATTATGCTTCACAGTTACTACATCTAGACCCACATATATTCACTTTAAATAATACAATGAATTGTTTAATATTCCAAAATATTCCTCAGCTATGTGTAACTGTTGTGCATGTCACAGAAATTCCAGATGCACCTCCAGAACACTGAAGCAGAACACGGGGACACATGGGGTGCTTGGCACTAACAAGTTTTTTGTACTCTCTGAGTGGACAGCTGGGTAAGTTGAATAAGCTGTCTTTTCTCTCACCTAAGCACTCCCACAGATCAAATCCTCCCCATAATAATAAGCCCTCCAAGGTTGTCAGCAACACATCCCACCAACCTTCATGAAATTCAGACTCAGTTACATTTCATTTTAAGGACGAAGGGCAAGAGAAGGGGAAACACACTCTTTGTGTCAGTCACAAGAGTGGACAGAGCTACAGGTCACACTCTGCCAGTGCTGAAAGCTAGACCCACGCATCCTTTTTATTTTTAAATTTACACACAACAAAGTTTACTCTTACTGGCTTTACTGACAAATGCATATAGAGTTGACCCTTGAACAACACAGGTTTGAACTGTGTGGGTCCACATAAATGTGGATATTTTTCAATAAATATATTGGAAATTTTTTTGGAGATTTGTAACAATTTGAAAAAACATTTCTGTTCTCTAGCTTACTTTATTGTAAGAATACAGTATATGATATGTACAGCATATAAAATATGTGTTAATTGACTGTTTATGTTGGCAGTAAGCCTTCCAGTCTACAGGAGGCTATTAGTAGTTAAGGTTCTGGGGACTTAAAAATTATGCATGGATTTTTGACAGTGCGTGGGGGAGAGGGGTTTGGAGCCCCTAACCCCTGTGTTGTTCAGGAATCAACTGTAGTTGTGTAACTACCACCATGACCAAACACAGAACAGTCCCAGCACCCCCCAGAATGCTTTCCAGGGTTTGGTATTGCCAGTTTTCATTTTTAGCCATTCTCATAGTGTGTAGTGGCATCTCAATGTCTGTGCGTGTGTGTGATATGCAGGGACATCTAAAAAACAAGCTCAGGGCAGGGTCCCCACTTTCCAGGGTCTACGGATGACACTGTCTAGGAGAGTCAAAACTTCCCCTCTAGGACTGGTGACATATCCAGGAAAATGCCTTGGTGCCTTTGTTTGATGAGAAAGGGAAGCCCCTAGGCTTAGCCTGCCTGGGAGTTAGAGACTAAGAGGAAGCTAGCCTGGTCTGCATAGCCGTAAGGGCAGAGGAACCTGGAGCTCCTTGAGGGACTCAGCTCTGGAGAGGAGAGTGAGAGGCCAAGAATGGAAGGAAAGGACAGCTGTGCCGACAGTGCACGCCTCGTGAACAGGACAGGGACAGAAGTCTCCAGAGGGAGGAATTCCCTGGGGCTGGGGCCCATCCAGCGATCTCCTAAAAGTAGGAGGTTGGACATTGAATTTGGAGCTGTCTCCTGCTCTGTGCTGTGGCCCCTCTGCCATGCACGATGGTATTAGGTGGATCGTTTTGCTTTGTTTTTTTAATATGAAAGAAGAGAGTCCTCTAGGATAGCGGGACTTACAGCCATCAGACTGCCATGGAGATGTGGCTTTGTCCTTGGGGCTTCATCTGGGAGGGAGTCCTCTTCCCTGGGCTCTAGCTGGAATCAGTGTCCACATAAATTCAGGTGTCCATGGAGCACCAGAAGCCTCTTTTGGACCAAGAAAAGTTATGTATTAGTGTCTTGCCAATGGGTTTCAGCCCCAGGCAAGTTCACTATGGATTCAATGTGACCAAAGAAATTGACAGCAAAACATTCTTGGGGTGAAAGGGTTATACCCAACTTTATTTCCAGGTGTCAGGTCAGTCACTAAAATCCTGTTCACTCAGAGGGAGTCTGTGTGCAGCAAGCCAGTCTCTGCCTCTGGGCCTCTCTGCACAGTCGTTCCGCACAGCCGTCCTCGGGGCCTCTGTCCTCAGCGCTGCCACCGCTCCAGCCTCTGCTCTGCTCTCCTGCAGCCTTGCAGCCCTGCCACCATGTCATGTGCAGAGCACTGGGCGGAGCTCTTTATCTAGAGTCAACAGCCATGTATTGCCCACAGGTGTGCAGTGAGCTAATCAAACAGGGCCAGGTGAGAATCCTGGTCACAAGAACTCTCATTTTATCCACAATTAGTCAAACTGCTGCTGCGAAAAACTACCTTAAACTTAGTGGCTTAAAACAACACATTTCTTACCTTACAGTTCTGTGGGTCAGAAGTCTGACGTGGGTCTCACTGGGCTAAAGCCAAGGTGTCAGCAGGCCTGGGTTCCTACTGCAGGCTCTGAGGGAGACTCGGTTTCCCTGCCTTTTCCAGCTTCTAGAGGCTGTTCTTTGGCTTGCGTCCCCTTCCTCCCTCTGCAAAGCCAGCCACACGGAGTTGAGTTCTTCCCACAGTGCATCACTACAACTTCCTCCTCTGCCTCGCAGAACCTCTGTGATTACCTTGGGCCCACCTGGATGACCCAGGCTACTCTCACTATTTTAAGGTCAGATGATTAACAACCTTAATCCACCTGCAACCTAAATTCTCCTTTGCCTTATAACGTGTCACGGGCCCCAGAGGTCAGGATGTGGACATTTTGGTGGGGGGTGTATTCTGCCTACCACACTTTTCCACCTTGCCAGAGTGGGATCCTGTTCAGAGAAGCTGTGACAAAGAGCAGTGTCTACCCATATCTGAAAATGGAGAGAGTAGAGGGGGGTTCTGGGGGAAAGCAGTTTGATAATGAGGATAACGTGGGTCAGAGAAGTGGCAGTGGTAGGGAGAAATCTATGTTGAACACTGCTGTAGGTAGGTTCCTAAGAAGCCACCATGAAAATGGTAACCGCTTCCTCAGATCCTCCTTGACCCGCACTAGCGCAGCTTGCTGTTGTACAGAGTCCTGGAGGGCTATCCATGCAGTTTGAAACGGCTGGAGACATCTCCAGGGGTTACCTGGCTCGCTCCCAGTCCAGCAGAACGGTGTGTAGGCCGCATCTGCCCAAGGCAGCCCGTGGGGCACCTACCTGGGCCGAGCTCTGCCCTTAGAGTTGTGCAGGGGATGCAACTGTTTCTGTCACAGGTCAGTCCTTCAGCGGCTAGAAGACAGACCAGGTGTCTCCTGCCACCACCATCATTCTTTTCTAGTAAGATCTTCCCAGGGCTTCCTACAGTTCCTCATAATGCTATGGCTTTCGTTTCCCAGCCTTGTCACTCTCTTACGGGCATACTTCAGTGTGTGAAGGCGTGGGGACCTTTGGGGTGTGGGGAGAAGGTCACCGAGTTTCTGGTTAACCACATTTAGGCCCTACTCGAATGGAGGTGATAATCCAGCAATCCATCGAATGCTTTTCCCAGCTTTCCTTGAACATCCTCCTACACAGTGTGAAATATTCTCTTATTAACCATCTATCTCTATCACCTATTTATCTATCATCTATATCTATCATCTATCCTCCATCTCAGATGTCTTTAGATATTTGATTTTTGCCCCCTGCTGAAACGTCATCTTCAGAGGCTCCACTTCCCTGCCTAACCCTTGCCTTGGGGCTGGGGCTTGGGCTGGCGCTGGGGCTGGGAGCGGCCCTCAGGCTCTCAGCTAGATGGAAGTATTTCTTCAGTCTTTATCAATTCCAGCATCTCTGACTCCTTTAGTTCTTGGTGTAATTGCGGAAGGGCCTTTGACCCTACTGCTCTGACTCCAGCATGTGACAGCAGGGACATCTGAACCCTAACATTTTGACTTCTTTGTAGACTCAGATCCTGAGTCTCTACCTTGTGAATATTCTTTGAACAAAGGAATCAATAAAAGCTGTCTTTTAGCAGTTTCACAAGGAAGAATACTAGTAGAAATAGCCACTCCAAATGAACCAAGCAGTAGCTAAACATGCAGACTGTGAGGAAGATCTGGTCATTGCGGAGGACAGTGTAAAGACAGACACAAGAGGACCCTGTTGGGTGAAGGATGTGGGGAGACTGGTGACTCCCCCAATCCTTCACACATTTAAGAATCCCCAAAAGGAGGTGACAGGGATGGGAAAGGATAGAAAACCATGTCACTCATTGTAAGGAACTGCAGGAAGCCCTGGAAAGACTCTACTAGGAAAGTAGAGGTTCCTGGATAGGGCTATGCCCCTTGGCACTAAAAAGGAGGGCCACAGTTGTAAGGCATAGTTGGGGGGACCCTAGATCAAAGAAGGCTGGGGCCAAAGAGATGGGAGGTTGAGAGAAGGAACTGCCAAGAAGAAAGCCCAGGGAATGACTTCTGAATTAGAAATATTTTTGGCATTCTAATACCATCTTGCATTTTTAAAATGTTTAGCCCATATATGCCAGGCATTGGGCCAGGCACTTTTCATACTTGATCTCATTTAACCCTCATAACAGCCCAAGAGGATGGCATTATTTTCACCACTGAAGCCCGGAAGGGTCAGACACTCCTTGGAGGTCCCACAGGAGGGGACACAATGCAAATGAACCCAAGTTCACAGTCTCTCTGGGTGGCATTTCATTTGTTGCCCCCGTATGATGTGGCCTCCATCCCACCCACTCCCCAGAGATGGCTCTGCAAACTCCCAGGAAAGCCTGGAATAGACAGTTCTTCCCCAGGCTAGGCTCTCCTGACCCTCCTGTAGGCTCTGGGCCAGCGGGCAAACCTCCCCTGTTCCAGCCGTGCCAGGACAGAGCCCAGGGCAGGGCCCCACAGACACCTGGCCTCGTCCATCCCAAGCAGACCAGGCTGGGAAATCCCCCTGCCTGTCCCCGCCCTAGGCCATGAGTGGTGCCTCTGTGGCTAAGCCAGAGACAAGTGTGTGGGTTCTAGGCACAAAGCTCCCAAAGTCAAGGGTTTCAGGTCACACTGGCATGTCATTTTACAAGCAGACGCCACGGGTCTCTTCTCAGGCTGGGCAGTAAGGTCAGCGTCAGCAGATCTGACCCTAAAAATAGGCTCTCGGATGCCGGTCAGGGTGGCTGGGTGTGTGGCTGTTGCACGCCCCACAGACCAGCACCTCCTGGCCCGGTCAGGTCCCAGCACCCCCAGGTAAGGATCTTCTGTCGGGGGGTGGCTGGCACCTCTTGGGTCCAGGCAAGTGATCTTTGAGGGCCTGGGTATGGGAATTAGAAGACCGCTTTCCACCCTGTTTCTTGAGTAGCAGAGAACAGCTGACATCCTTCTAGTATGACAGGCTTCTTATTGCCCTGTCTTTCTCAAGAGACTCCATGGAATTTTCTCTACTTGCCTCCCTCTAAATCTGAGCTTCCAGTTCAATGACCATTTCTGAAGGGTAGTAGGGCAGTGACAGCTTGTGGGGCCCTTCTGAGGCATTGGGTGTATTGTATCACGTATCATATTCCAGCAAGGTTCTCTATTTGTCCATTTAGCCAATAGACAGGAAAAAATCTCAGTGGGAGGGTGGAGGGGGACCCTGTAGTGATGCATGTAATATGTAGGGCGGCACAAATTACACATCAACACCCCAAACCCCCGGGATGGGAATTCTTCCTGTGTTCTGGGTAATGGCGAGCATTATTTAGACAGAGTGGGCATGTTTGAAGCTTTTCCAGTCCTTGTGTGAGGGTGGGGTTGGGGATGACTACCCTGGTGAGATGGGGAGACTGGGTCCCCAGGGACCCTTGACCAAGACAGCAGCATGTACAAGTAGCAAAGCAGGAAGCCGTTCTGTGTCTCAGAGTGGGGCTCTCCCATTACACCTGTGGCCCCACTGGCCCCTCATGGGCTTGGAACCAAGAGGTATTGGGAGTGAGGGGCTCTGCTGGTTCAGGAAAGCTGAAATATTCCCAGGGAAAAAACTCCTGAATCAGATGGGAGGGGGCATGAGGCACATGTTTGGAGAGGCCTCCTCACTGAGGCCCCAGCACCTGAGGGCCCCTGGTGCTCAGCGCTCATGGCCCTGACTTTCCCTCTGTGGCCCCTCCTTGCTCTCTACATGAGAAAATCATTTTTGTTCCCCCAAGAGACATTTACAAACAACACTTGGAGGACTTCTGAGCTGAGTCCCATACGAGGCAAGAGCCTTGGGTATGGGCATGTGGGGTGGGACGTAGGAGAGGGTCTGAGTTGGGGGTTCTTTGGGGGCAAAAGCAGATCTGTGCTAAGGGTGGGAGGGGCGAAAATGGTCCTCCGCCATCTGATAAGCTGGGGACATTTCAATGCTGGGGTGGCACTGGGCTGGAGGGGACTCAGGCCTGTCTGAGGGCGGAGTTCCTGTGGCTGTTATCAAGCCCATGGAGGATGAGAAGCAAAGGAGGGGCACGAAGGCTGGACGCTTGGCTGCTGGCATTTCCTGTGGCTCTGCAGAGGCCCACCTGAGTCCACGAGGGAAGGGGGCAAGCTGGCCTTCCCTCGTCACTGGACGCTTGTGACTCGGTAATGTTTCCTGGTGCTGACAGTGTCCTAGGCGTGGTCCCAAGAGCTTTTCTTCTAAGTATTAACTCATTTACTCCTCAGAAGTGCAGCAGCCCTGTGAGAGAGAAATTTGTTATCTCCATTTTCAGCTGTGGAAAGTAAGACACACAGAAGTGGAGTGGTTCACCCAGCGCTGCACGGCCCTGACAGCAGTAGAGGCCAGAGCCTGTGTGCCCCGGAGTCTGAGGCCGAGCCACCGTGCTCTGGTGTCACTGGGAGGGGGGCAGGGTGACAGCCCACTCTCCTGCTTCCCCTTGATGCCTGACCTGGGAGGCCTGGGCCTGGGAATAGTCATTCCAGACGCTGGTGCCAAGGGTCACCGCCCGTCTGTCCTCTTCAGCCTGACTCCAGAGCAGATGGTGTTGAATTTTCACTTCTGGTGACCCTTGATAGTTACAGGCCCACACTTCCAAGATAAATAGGGAGTCAAGTCTCATAGGAGCCTAACACAGCCCACAAAGACTTTAACAGGCTGGAGGGAGTTCTTTCTCCTCTTCCCAAATGCCTTGCTTGCACTTGATACAGGAGCAAATGTGCCCCATCACCCACAGGAGAAGGTTCCAGCTCATTTGTGACCCACCCCCCTCCACCGGCCAAACTGCTCTGCCCACTCCGGCCTACTCTGGGCTCAGAACACAGCTGGGAATCCTCTACCCACCCTCTCCCCTGCCTCCTCGTCCCCCTTCATGAAACAGGCTCTGATGTGCCAAGGACTTACCTCATTTCACCCAACAATCAGGGCGGTGGATATCATCCCCATTCTCCAGATGAGGAAGCTGAAGCCGGGTGCGTGAGGCTCCAAGGCCGGTGGGGGCGCTCTCCGCGACATCACACCGTTCTGGCTTCACATCAGGGAGGCACACAAAACCCAAAGGCCCAGTGCTGCCCCCGTGGCCAAAAATACGGTGATCCGTCTATTGACAAGGCTTGAGACATTCCTCTGCCTGGCTTGCCTTCCGGTTGTACCAGTTAATAGCTTGGTGTCATGTTACTCAACTCTCTGGCCCTCAATTCCCTCATCTGTACTGTGGGGGTAGCCTGTAGGAGGTTTTGACAGTAGATAATCACTACGCACACCACAGCAGTAACCAACTGTATGGGCATTTCCCTGGGTCCAGACAGGGCCCTGATTTCTCAGTGAGCCTTTCTGGCAGCTCCAAGAGCTGGGAGCTTGGCCACAGCCTCCGGCCCTGAGCCTCCTCTGCGCAGCACTGAGACATGTGAGAAATAGTGGCTTGCGCGGGGAAACGGGGGGGCGGGGGGGGGGCAGGTCCACGGTGAGGGCCGCACCCCCGCGGTCTACCCCCGTCGTCTTTCCCCCACACAAAAAAGCCCCATGTTCTGAGGTGACGCATGGCAGGGAACGGCCTTTGAATGACATGGTTAAAAGACCATCTATTCCTGAATTCATGAGCTGTGAAACGGCCTGCCGTGTTTCCACACATCTTCAGAGGGAGCAAAGGCCCAGCTGCTTAGGAGGCAGGAACCACAGCTAGCCTGGTCAGATGTCATGGCCTCTTGTCCCTTGAGCTGAGCCTCCTCTCCCCAGCAGCTCCCGGACAGCAGAGGTGAGGGCCAGCTCCTCCGTCTGATGGGGAAGTCGCATGGGGGCCTCTGGTCTCCTTATGGTGTCTGGGAGGCTCAACTCTGCCAAACCGAGATTGGGGAAGTCAATTAGGAGTTCATAAATGACCACCCCGAAGCTCTCTGAGGCCATTTGAAGAGTTAATCAAACAAGTTATGACATCAACACCATTGTACAAGGAATATTAAATTACCTCTTTTAAAGGAAGCCCTTTGTTTTTTTAATAAAAGGATTTTGTATTAATTCACATAATTGCCTCCTGTTAACATACATGCCAGAATCCAAAAGAAAAGAAAAAAATCTGTTAAACTTGGATTGTGCCTGATACATTAGGAATTAAATTGTAGGCAACAAGAAATTCCTGGGTTTTCATTTTTTTAAAAATCCGCAACTTTTATTTCCTAGTTGCAATCATTTTTGTAGATCTAAGATATGTAAAGACAAGTACTGGTTTGCAGTAAATTAAAAAATATGTTTACATACCCTGCTGCCAAATTCCACCCCTTCATACCCCAGCAGTGGGTGTTACCTTTCTAATAGTGTAAGTTGCCCAACCATAACAACATTTTCACTCTCCCTTCTTCCAAGGCACATTCCAAGCCCAGTTTGGATGGTGTCATGGAAGAAATGTGGTGTGCATGCATTTAAATACAGAATACCTTTCCCCCGCAATCCCAGTGCCTTCGGAAGATAAATATGCCACGTACCCGTGTGCAGATACAGAATGCCTTCAAAGGGAGGGAAACTTTTTTAAAAGATTAAATTATAAACTGCTCTACTAGACTGAAAACATCAAGAAGGCAGAGACCTCTCTGGCTCACCCCTTCCCTGATGCCAACAGAGGGATGTATGAGTCAAGCTTGGGGGTGGGGGGCAGGGCCAGGCCTAACTTACGACAAGAAGTCGGAAAGAAAATGAGGCCCCTGCCCATGACCAGTGACCCACTGGTGCACCCCCGATACTGGCTGACCTAGACCAAGGCTGGGGCAAGGCAAGTCAAGGACACGGGCTGTGACCCCACAGGGGACAGGGACCGCTGCTGCCCTCTTCGTCTGAGGGCTTTCTCTAGTCAGAGGTGAGGGAAGCTTCCCTCAGAGGTGGAATCCCCGGATGTTTCAGAACCCCACACTTGCACTGGTCTCTTCTAAGGCCTTGCACCTATTTGGTTTTCTTTTTCTTAAAAAAACTGTATAATGTTGGGGGGGCACGGGGAGGGCTGTTACAACCCAGAGAGGACAAGTAGTGACTCTATGGCATCTCACTACGCTGATGGACCGTGACTGTAATGGGGTTGGGGGGGGGGACCTGATGAAGGGGTTAGTGTAATCACCATATTACTCATTTAATTGTAGATTAATGATATCAAAATAAACTTAAAAAAACTGTATAAGCTTCAGGATCCACAAAACTTGATTCCCTTCTGGTTTCCCTGGAATCAGGGAATGAGAGGGATTCTCTAATGGGATTAGAGGGATTAGAATGACCTTGTGACATGACTTAGCCCTGGCCACCACAAGAGGCCTTAAGAAGGACACAGCCCTGCCTCCGGGGAGCTCACAGTGGCTGGAAGGGCACGCAGTGCCATGGGAGATGTATGGAACACCAGTCAGGCCTTGTCCCGAAGGCCACGCTCCTGCACCGCAGCCCGCAGGCTCAGGGTGGGCCTCTTCGGCATCCAGAACAGTTCTGAAATAGAGCATTCACAGGCTTCTACCCCGGCTCCATACACTTAGCTAATACATGCTCATCACAGACATTTTAGAAAAGATGTTTCCTTAAAAAGAAGAAAAAATTACATACAATTCCATCATCCTAAAATAAGCATACAGCCAGTGTTACTATTTTGGTGAAATGTATTTTTGTATATGAACAGAATTATACTGTACACACTGCTTCATAAACTCCTGGTCTCTTCCCCCCACCAGTGCAAGTCTCTTTCCCTTTGATTTCTCAAAACCGCCACAAGCGCAGCTGTCGTGTCTGACAGTCTCACTGAAGGCTTCAGGTCAGAGTGAGGTCTGACATAGCTATGGAACACCACCAAGCTGGGCCTGGGGAGTCCCTGCTCTCAGTGGCCCTGTGGGCTGGCTGGCTCCAGACCCTGGCCCTCCCTCCCCATCCCTGGAGCAGAGCCCCTCACATCCTCTAGGATGTTCTAGAAGGCTCAGATCTGCCCTCGTTTTCTTGTATAGACCAATCTAGCTCTGTTTCATGCCACTACCTTCTGAATCATGTTTCAATACTTACTATCTTTTTCTTCTCAAAATCACCCTCAAAGAGCGTTCTTTGTTAAGCAAGAGGCCTGTTCTGTGGCTTACATTCCTAGGCATGGCTACCTGGCCAGTCTCTGTAAACTTGAGGTCCACTTAGAGATTTAATTTTCTCCCTGAAATGAATGATGCCTCTCTCCACCTGGCTTCTCCCATCCTCCACCTTAGAAAGCAAAAGTTCAGATTGGGTTTTTTGTTTGTTTGAAATGCACCTTTACCCCTCTGTTTTATCAAAAAAGAAAGTGAAATACACGGAGGACAAGACACGTAGATGTGAGAGTCCTCAGCGGTTGTTGGGGCTGTTAGAGCAGAGAAGGGCCACAAGCCAGTGAATGTCAGGAGAGAGGGACAGAGAAGTAGAGGACCCCCAAGGGAGTGCCGGGTCCCAGGGGAAAATAAGACAGCAGACAGAGTAGAAGTCACAAGCAGCTTCCTGCCCAGGCTGTTCTGTTTGGCCGATACAGTTAAAAAGATATAGACATGGTTAATTATTATAATATGATTATTTATTAAAAGAATCCCCAGATAGAATATAGAAAAAAATCTCCCTGAGTCCTGCCACTTGCTCATAGTATTGACATTTTGATGGGTTTTTTTTTTCTGGTTAAAAACCCCAACTATATAAGGTTTCAAGAATCTGTTTGTTTACATGAAGTCAAATCATGGTGTCAAAATTATAGTTTTGAATTCATTCAAAACCTTTTCTCCTTGGGCTAGGGAAACCTTTAACCAAATGTTGAGCGGTACTACTGAAAATTCTGAAGTGAAGTCAGAAATAACACGGAGGGGTCCCTGTGTTATCTGTGGAAGTAGATCTTCAAAGGCAAGGCCACTGTTTCACAGGAGGAAATGACCCTCCAGGTCTTAGTGCGCTTGGCCTCTGCATTCTTGTTATCACAGCATCTTTAAATGTTTTAAAATTAACAGTATCTAATTTTAGGTTCCCTCAAGGGCAGACCCAGAAACCAGGGCTTGGATGCAAGTTGTTTATTTGCAAGGTGCTCCAGGAAGTAGGGTGCAGAGTGAAGTGAGGCAGGGAGGGAAGAGAGTCAGCAAAGGATGTGAATGAGCAGATTACCACTCTGGGCAGCTGGGGCTGGGCATGCTGGGGAGCCTGCAGGAAACAGTGCAGAAAAGACTTCAGAACGGTCCCCCTCAGGAGGAAGAAGCTGGAGTACTTATTTACCAACTTCTGCTCCTCATTGGAGATGACTTCTGTGGGAAACTCCCCATACTTTTGGCCTGACCGATGCAAAGACCAGAAAGTACCCTAATGCAGGGAAAAACAGGGGCTTGAGAGAGGAAACCTTTTGTGCATTATGGAACTGTCCACTTATACTGCAGTGATCTGAGCCAAGGCATGGGACAGGGCAGTGATGGCATCTGCTACAGTTGCCTACATTTAAATGTCAGCAGATTTCACACAAAACTCTGCCTTTCTGACTTCTCATAAAAATACCAGACAATCTGGGCTTGCATTCCCACAGGGAATGGCAGCTGCTGCCCCCATCAGAGGGGCCATTTTTTGCTCTCTAGTGTGCCACAGACCCCACCACTCCCTGATGTCTTCTGCCTAAGGCCAACAGTTAGGTTTTTGTTTTATTCTTTAATACCCAACTCACATGCTTCCTCTATGTTACCTACCTGGCCCCTCCAGGAAGGAGCCTGAGTTTGCTGTCCTTTCAGGAGGAGACAGGCTGAGGCTGCACGTAAGGCCATGATGTAACCTTTAAATTGGCATTTGGTTTCCTGGGACAAAACCTTTAAATATGAAGCTGTAACAGGAACCTGGAGACCTCTCTTGACAACCTGCCCAGCTCTCATTATGACATTTAGCCTGTGATTGATACTGTGTGAGTCATCAAGACCTTGGCAGTTAATCTCTGGGTCGAATCTATGGAAACCAAACAGAACAGATTTGTCTTCCCCTTCCATTTTGGCTGTGATCTGGGCAACAGACGCTCCCAGCCTCTCTGAGATTCAGAGATTTGGGAGCCATGCGGAGAGGGATGCACACAAGCTGCCTTCATGATTTGGAAAGATTACAGGTCTGCGGTTTCTGGACGGTTCTGTGCTTTGTTCTCTTCCCCCATCAAATCTGCACGTTGCAGGATAATAGATCCCAGAGCTCCCTTTGCATGCCAAGCCACTCTGGGTAGACCGCACCACTTCCTCTTCTGTCTGGAAATCCAGCTGAGGCTTTCAGCACAGAGATGGGGATGGGGATGGCTCCTTCCACAGTGTAATGAAGGAGGAACGGCCTCAGCAAGGGTGAGCTCAGCTTCAGTGATCAAAGGAGGCAGGTGGAGGTTTCAGAGTGCTGTGTACTTCAGCATCTCCCTAAAACCACCTCTTCTGAAGCCTCCATTAGTGGCAGGCAGGGTTCAAAGTGGCTTAAACCTCCAAATTTATGTATATGGTACCCTTTTACTCACTTCAAAATGGGAAGGCTGGACGCCTACAGACAGGCTGAACTCCAGACCTCTCACAATGAAGGTGCCTGTGGCTGGAAGCAGGGAGAGCTGTCACCACACTCGTGAGCGCACCTTATTGGGCACCTTAGGAGACCGACATGCCTGTTGCTGGTTCCTGCAACACACATTCCTGGCCATCCCTTGAAACAGCCCCTCTCTTCCTGACTGGAATGCCTGTAGGCAGGCCGCAGTGTGGAGTTCCGGCATGAGCGGCACAGGGGCGGTCCACCCTGCATTCTGCCCTTTGCTGACCTTCACCCTCCTCCAGAACACACTTCAGCAGCTCCGCTGAGTCTCCTGCACAGGCCTCACAGTCCTTTATTTACTCACCCCTTAGCCATTCATCCTATTTTGTCCACTGAGCCATTCCCTCACGCAACAATGAGCCCAGAGTAAGGTCATCCAGGCGTCAGCCCTCCCATCCTGCCCCCTGACTCTGGGCTGAAGACCTGCCCCTAATTCAGTGAGAAGCTGGAAAGGATATTGGACAGCCTTACTACCCTTCTCTTGACACTACACCTCTTTGACTCTAGCCACATTCTTGAGCAATTATTCTGTCTTTAGTGAGCATCAGATTCACTTGAGAGCTTGTTAAAATACAGATTCCTAGGCCCCTTACCTCTGGTCCATTCCAGGATGCAGCCCGGGAATCTGTATTTTTAGCAAGTATTAGCTGATTCTGAGGGAAATGGTCTTTAGATCACACTGTGAGAGACTCCAAAGAAGGGCTGCCTCTGTTTGCTCCCCAACCCCCACCCCACTTAAGCTGGTGCAGGAGAAAGTCACAGATCTGGCTTCCCAGGATCCCCCAAAACACACCACTAACTAATGATCCTTTAATTCATGAAAGCATGGCAGAATCAAATTCCCCAGAGTGGTTTCAGCCCTTTCCTTTTCATCTTAAAAATTCTTTATGGAAAATTTCAAACACACAAAGAGAAACAGTAACTACCTTGCCACCATCATGCATGGCCTATCCTCACCCACACCTCCACCCATGCCCCACCCCTTTCACAATATATTTTCTTTCCAAGTGTATTATTTTTGAAGCAAATCCAAGATATCACTTTATCTGTGAATATTTCAGTATGTATTCCTAAAAGGTAAGGCCCTGTGGCATAATTTAACTGTCTCCTGCAAACTGGTTGTTAGATCTAGACTCTGAGGACCCTGAGAAGGTTCAGGTTTTTCTTTGGCGAGACTACCTTTGTGGTGGTGGTACATTCTTCCATCAGAAGGCCCATAATGTCTGATCATCTCTTTTTATGTTGCTAGCAGTCAGTGTTCAATGCCTTTATCCATTAGCTCATCATGTGTTGTAAATGTCACTTCCTTCCTCCTTCATTATCTAGAATACTTCTATAAAAAAGATTTCCCCCATGTATCCAGTAGTACAATTTGTATCAGAAAGAACAATAATGCTAGATTCTTTACTTATCTGTCTTCAAAATAGTGAGATGGTTCCCTAGCATCTTCCAAAAATGAACAATTGTTCTGAGTATCATTATGATTTAAATGTTTGATGTGTTTCAGTCCACTGTACTTATTTTTATTATCCATGTTCAAATTGCCCCAATTGTTAAATTGTTCAAATTTGACGAGTGGGAGCCTCTTTGAGTTGTATTCGGAGTCCTTTTGACATGATCCTAATAGTCTTTGAAGCTACCAACTTGTTTTTTACATTTTTTAAACCCCAGCCTATACCTCCTCACACCGTATCCCCCACCCCCAACCCCTGCCCCTTCAGCATCATTTTTTCCCAGAAGACTAAGACCATGTATTATAAACGCCCTCGACTTACAATTTCCCTCATCTGTAAAATGGAGGTAATACCACCTACCTCATAGGATAATTAAGAAGATTAAATGAGTTAATAATTGCAAAGCACTTGGAACAGTCCCTGGCACAAAATAACTGCCAGATAAATGTCTGTTAAATAAATCATTAACATTCTGTCTCCATCACTCACTTCCACACTTCTCAGTCCCTCTATCCTTTTCTCCTTCCCTCCAGTCTCAGAGTATAATTTCCTGTATAGCTGTCGGGGCATAGATGTATCAGTCACTCAGTTCAGGGAACAAACGTTGCCTAATTCCACAGTGAATCCCTTTCCTTGGGGACAGTGGAAACTCTTCTACTGTATTCTACTTGCAGAGCCTGAAAAGCTCTCCAAGTACACATTTCAATCTGCAAACACAGCATTCTGGCTTGGAGCATCTGTTCAGGCCCTCTGGTAAGTTAGCAAAACTGCCAGCCTATAGCCTGAGAGCTGCAAACAGACTTCAACTGACAAACCCTCGCCATCAAGCCTCCTTCCACCCCGAGGCCCCTGAAGCCCCAAGGATATGCATGGCAGCCCATACCAGCCAGGCTCTGGATCGACAGTGGCCGG
The DNA here is from genome assembly GCA_032199065.1 of Smutsia gigantea. Classification (NCBI taxonomy): domain Eukaryota; kingdom Metazoa; phylum Chordata; class Mammalia; order Pholidota; family Manidae; genus Smutsia; species Smutsia gigantea. The sequence goes on along the minus strand of JAVSCE010008078.1, from coordinate 169,206 downwards.
TGGCTCACTGCAGATGTTGAGTACCACAGGCAGACCATCAGAAACCTCCTAGCCTTCCTCTTCAGGTTCAAAATGGCCCAAGCCAGCAACTGCAGTCAGATAAAAGAAAATGTAGGCACAAAGAAGGGGTATAATCTAAAAGAGAGGAAGCAAGGACTGGCTGCCTGCACAGATTTCTTAGGCCCACACCCATCTTGGATCTGCTGCAACTGCCTTGGTCCACATCACATGGCCCTCAGCACTCTTGCTCTGGAGACCAGAACCCTGGGCAAGTGTTACTTAACTGTCACATGGCCTTCCTTGGTTACCTCTGTGGCCTGGGAAGAGGAAGCAAGAGCACAGGAGGCCAGGGACATGCCTGCCCAATCTTAAGAATAGCTTATTCCCACCTCTTTTTATAAAGCCAATTCCCTAACTCTGTCCTCTGCTAACCCCAATCCTGACCCTCTCTCATGACCAGCTGCAGAAAGGAAAGAAATTCCCTTGGCTCCAAAATGACATCCGGAGAAGCAAAGACAAGCCTCAAGAATGCCTACCTGCCTGCCAAAAGGCTGCTGCAGAGGGAAGTGGAGGTGGAGGGGGAGGACTACTGTACTCCTGGAGCCTTCGAGCTGGAGCGTCTCTTCTGGAAGGGCAGTCCCCAGTACACCCACGTCAACGAGGTCTGGCCCAGGCTCTACATTGGCGATGAGTAAGTGCCCAGGCGGAGCCTCGCCTTTGCAAGGCATGGCCCAGGAGAAGGCAGCCCGCCCCTCCCAGACCACACTCCTCAGCGCCTCCTGGCCAGGAGATTTTGCTTTTCAGGTTAGTTGTTGTGTGGGAACTTTATTAGGGCTGGGTTACCTTCATATTACAGAAAACTTAGAACAGGGGCTTAAGCAACATAGAGGTTTATTTCTCTTTCTCATAAAGGAAGTCCAGAGAAAGTTGACCTGGGGTTAGCACAGCAATTCCAGGTCATCAGGGACTTAGGCTCCTGTACTTCTGTTCCACCATCCTGATGGGGTGGCCTCCTTCGTTAAGGTCGCTGCATGGGCCAAGGTAACCGATAGGGCTCCAGCCATCATCTGTAGGACTCAGACTGAAGAAAGTAGAGGCAAAGAAAAGCAAAAGGACATCTTTCCAAAGGGAAGTGTCACCCAAGACCTCCCCTGCTCCTAGCTGCAAAGGAGGCTGGGAAATGTTTTATTCCAGCTGGATACACTACCGGCAAAAATAAAAGTCAGTTCTCAGATTGGTGGCACAGGAGCACACCGATCTATGTGTTGGAAAGCATAGTTAGACCTAGCAAAGTTGAGGTCATTATCCCCTCTTCAAGATTTTTATAGCCACCATTCCCCCCTCCTCAAACAACTGGGAAGCATCTACTGTAAATAAATTAATAATAATAATGCCTGTTATTTATCAAATAATATGTTCTAGGCACTGGGCTAAGCATCTTGCATGTATGATATCATTTTATTTTCACTACAGCCCAATGCAAGAGGTCATTCTAATTACTCCCATTTTAAATATAAGGAAACCAAGGTACAGGGCAGTTAAGTAACTGGCTCAGGGTCCACGCCTCAGAAGGTCGCAGAGAGCTGGGATTCAAATGCATGCAGTTCTGCCCAACCCAGAAGCTTTTATCTTAACTAGCACTCCTCCTCTCTCCATTCCCCAAGATTCTAGCTCATGGTCCATCTTTCCAAGGAGCTGATGGTGCAAGACCCCTGCATGTGTGATTTTAATAAACATCTTGCTGCCTAAAACCTAGAGGAAACTGTCTAGGTATGGAAAATCCAAGGGCAGAATCCCTAGTCTTTTTTTTCCCTTAATATTTTTAAACTGAAAAATTACAAAAATTACATGCCTTTTTATACTAAATTTAACTAGACGGTTATAAAACAAACTACATAATCTCCCTTTGTCCTCTCTTAATTCTGCCACTGAGGAGCCAGTATTAAATTTACTGGCATACTTCCATTACTTTATGTATGCTACTAGAAACATATACACACAAATATAGGGTTTTCATTTCCTTTATAAATAATTTTTAGCAAAAAAAAGGGGGGGATGATCATATTAATTTGTACTTTTACTCTTCCACAGTAATCACACAACTTATCCAATCATTTCCCAGTTGGGAACATTAGGGGAACCTAGGTGATGGGTATATGGGGCTCTCTGTTCTGTTTTCTTTTTTAAAAAATAATAGCTTTATTGAGATATAACTCACATTTCAAAAACTCACCCTTTTGAAATGTACAATTCAGTGGTTTTATTGCAATCAGAGTTGTGCAGCCATCACGGCTATCTAATTTCAAAGCATTTTCAGCACCTTGAAAGGAAACCCCGAGCCCATTAAGTAATCACTCTGCCTTCTCCATCTCACAGTCTCAGGCAACCACAGATCTGCTTTCTGTTTCTACGGATTTACCTCTTCCAGACATTTCACATGAATGGGATCATAATGTGTGACCTTTGTGTCTGGCTTCTTTCACTTAGCATAATGTTTTCAAGGTCCATCCAAGTTGTAGCGTATATCAGTTTTCTATTCTTTGTTTACTGCCAAATAATCTCTGTACTATTTTTGCAATTTTTGTGTAAGTATAAAATTAGTTCAAAATAAAAGAGGGACACATACACTTTGACCCCAAATATCACTTTAAGAAGTGTAATTTACAAAAATAAGAGTACCAGTACATGAGGAAATATGTACAACGAATGTTTATTTTGTCAATCTTTGAAGTAGCAAAAGAAAAAAAAGGGGAGGAACCTGAATCTCTTATTTTTCAATAATAAAATATTAAATACATGTAAATATATGGATATATGGTTTCCCTATTATAAAAGTAATATATATTATGTTTACTGTATAAATATAGAAGTTTTAGTTTCTCTGTGTGTAATAGGTTAACAAGAGAACCTTCCTCACAGGGTGATTGTATGAATTAAGTGAGATAATATATGTAAAACATTAGTGCAGTGCGTAGCACCCAATATGCACTCAGTGGAGGTGAGCTATAACAATAAAACAGTGATTAATGTAAGATGAAAACCTTTAAATCTCCCAGAGCAATCACCAAAGCCCATTACTCTGAAAGCCACTCCAATTAATATTTTCATATATTTCCTCCTAAATTTTCTGTGTACCATTTTTGGTTTTGAAGTTTGTTTTTATAAAGTTGCAGCCATATTGGGTATTTAAGTTTATCTTTTTTTTTTCATACAGCATCATCCATAAACTTTTCCCTTACTATATACAGCTCATACCTCTAATTATACTATATATTATATGACATATATTACAATAATATATATAATAATACATCAGATGGATATAAGATCACTTATTTAACCATTTTCCTATTGTTGGCCACATCAGTTATTTTCATGTTCTCAATTTTATAAATGCTGCTGCAGTGGGCATCTTGATGCATAAAATTTTTTTCATATATAAGGTTTTTCCTTAGATATGACCCTAAAAATGGTATAACTGAAGGAAGGGGTATTGAGGTTTTAAGACTTACACTGTCTCTGTGTCTTTATCGATGCTGTTCCCTTTGCCTGAAATGCCTTCCCTTAATTCATCTTTATGCCCAGATCCTACGCATTCTTCAAACTCCACTTAAGTCGCTTCTGCCATGAATCCCCATAGTAAAAAGTAAGTTTTTTTCTCTGTATATTATATACTTTATTTACCTTTCCCACAGCTTATAATTGTAATAACAGCTAAGTTGTATTGGATTCTTATTGTGTGCTGTGAAATGCGCCACACATTTAAATTCTACAGCAATCCTATGAAGGAGGTAGCTTCTCCTCCCATTTTAGACATGGGCACACCGAGGCTCAGAGAGTTCATCCATTTTGTCCATGTTTACTGGGCACCTTGTTAGGAGCTGTGGAGGACAGAAGAGAAAATGGAGGCTCAGAGAAATTAAGTAACTAGTCCAAGGTCACATCACCAATTAAGTTGTGGAATTTGTACCTAAACCAAGATCAAGAAAATGTGGTCAATGAGATAAAGAAGCTGTCTTATAGTTAAGGAGACCTGCAGAAAAGTAACAGGGAAGAGAAGAGAGGTCAGTAGTGGAGTGGAAGGAATGTGGGGTTCGACTGCTGGCTCTACTAATTGCCAATTGTGTGACCTTGGATAAATCATATCACCATCCTTCACCTTAACTGGCAACAATAAGGCGGCTATGTCAACAGGTTAAGATGAAATGAATCAAAAACAAGTGAAGTGCTAAAGTGGCAGATGGCACATGGTAAATGCTCAGAAGTGCTTTGTATCATTATGGATCTGAGAGAGCGTCACAGGAGAGGTGAATACCAGCTTGACTTCGGAAGATGGGTAGAGTCTCAACAGATTCCAGGCATAGGGAGCAGGATAAGAGGCAGCATGGAGGTGAGAACAAAGAGGGTGAATTTATCTGGAACATAGGGGATGACCGTGGCGGAAAGTGTACCCTCAGAAGGTCTAGGATTAAGCCAAATTCAACGACTGTGGTCAGTCTGGACTTAGGCATGCTGACCCCAACATCTCCATGGCCTTTCCACAGCAATGGTTTCTTTCTCCTGTACATGACATGTCCATGGTGGGCCGGTTCTAACTGCTCTATGTACACTTTACTCCAGGGCCCAGGACCCAGGCTGATGGAGCAGCTCCTCTCTGGGGTATTGCCAGTCTCCCATCAGAGAAAAAAGACATGGCAAACTACAAGCTGATTTCAGAAGTGAGACATGCCCCTTAGGCCCACATTTCACTGGCCAACGCGAGCCCATGTCCAAGCCTCACACACTGGGGCAGGAAGTGTACCCACTCCTGGAGAGCAGCAGCGAATATTCTAAGCAGTAACACAGCATCTCCCACAGCCACAGCCTACTCCAGCTGTAGTGGCTTTGGGCAGGCCCTTTTACCTTTCTGGGCTTATATCCTCATCTCTAAAAGGGGTTACTGAGAAGATTCAAAGAAATATGGACTGTGAAAGCATTTTGTAAATTATAAAGTAATAAACAAATGCACACGTTATCATTATTGGTACTTAGTGAGAAAGAAACCTGGTGAGGTAGTCAGAGCCAGCTTGTGGAAGGCTGAATACTAACCAAGAGACTTGATTCAGAAAGTAATGGAGAGGGTCTGAGCAGGACAGTTGAGTTCTAGTTAATAGAGTGCCAGACACTAGGATTTGATGCAAAGAGATATGCTTGCTTCCTTGACATCTGACCATAACCTTTCTTCCTTTAACCAAGAAAATGTCACTGCCCTTTCAATGCAATCCGGCTCTGCCTCATCAAGCTCCCAAACATACATGCATGCAGTCCAGGCAGGCTCCATAGTCTGTGTGTGCGACCTATGTGTACAGTGGGGAGGCACGGGCTAAAGCCAGCAGCACGTGGTGTCTGTCCCCATCTCACTTGGACACCCACTGACAAGGTTAATGAGACTTACAGATGCTTACTGAGAGAGCCGTTAATTCCCCTGGCAAGGCCACCACGCAGAGGTCGAAACCTGGCTGAGAGCAGGCAACGTGGCCTGTGTTTCTTGGTCTCTGCGCAGGTATTGCCCAAAGCAGTAAAAAGTTCAGAGCTGACTCCTCACACACAAATCCATTTTAATTTGACAGCTGCATTTAGGTGAGTTTTTCTTTTCTCTAGAGGCACCTATGATTTTTGAAAGCCAAATACTAGAAGTTAGGAGAGCCAGAACCCAGGAGTGAGGATGGATGTCCTGGGGCAGCCAGAATCACCGGGCTGTTCCCAGAGCTGAGACCAGTGACGCCTGGGACATGCTTGGGACCAGACTTCCCAGCAAGGAGCAGCTCAGTCTTTCCTTCTCTTCTCTCCTCAAGGGCTTCTTTACGGGGAGAGGCAGAATGGCCAAGCATCTGCCATGGAGCCACAGTGTCTGGGTCCAATACTGGTTCCCATATGGCCTTAGGCAAGTCCCTCAAGCTTTCCGAGATTCCATTTTCTCACCTATAAGATGTGGAGTCAATGAATTAATATGTATGACATTTAGCACAGTGCCTAGTACACCCAATAAGTGAAATACTAAAGATCTGGCAGGTTCTGGAAATTCAACTAACAGTGTGAGAAGAGGTAAAGAACAGTCTCTTCTCTTTATGACTAAGGGTCCCTCTATGCTAAGAGCGGACTTGGGACAGAAAACACACCTGCTCAAATTTCTCTCATTGGATACTATGATGAACCCAAGGCCAGGTTGGAAGGAAGGTCAACTGCATGGGCCTTCCTGCTTCAGCTCATACACCAGTTCCCCCCACAGACACTGTCCTGGCCTTCCAGGGACCCAGGCGGCCTAAGGCCTAAGGAGGCAATGCCACATCAAAGCCCTACAGGTCTGCGGGTCTCAGAATTTCCAAAGCATTTTCTCAATCCCAGCTTATCCCAAAGGGATTCACCAAGTGGGTGCCTGGTGACTCCAAGTCCCCACTGCCTTCCAGCGTGAAAGGGCAGAGGTGGCCCCCTACCACAGTCCCGTGAGAAGAGGCCACAGACAGGAGGAGTGTGGCTGGTATGCAGCGTGCTGGGTTAGCAGGCTGGGTGCCACCTTTCCAATGTTCTCATGAGAAAGTCTTCGCTCAAGGAGTGGCCACCCTCTCCCCACCATTTCCTACAGTTTGGTGGGGGGGTCTGAATCTGCCCCAAATGGGAATGGTAGAGTCAACATGGAGGAGAGCAAAAGCCCTCACTTGGAATGCAGGGCAGAGTTCAAGCCCCAGGTGTGGGTGGCCACTGTGTATGGCCTTTGGCAAAACATTTTACTGTTCTGAGACTCAGTTTCTTTATTTGTAAAATAAAGGGATGATTTCAAAGGCCCCTTCTAGATCTAAAATAAAATTCTTAAGAAATGCCCTATCAAATAAATTAGGTTTTATTAGGTTCAAGCACATACTTGTTTTATTACTTTTAAGTCATTCAAATTAGATTCAAATTAGGTTAACCAAGTGTTGCCCTCCAGAGAGCCAGGGACTGGCGTCAATGATGAGATAAGAATAATTCATCGCCTCTTATCAATCAGCAGTCCTTAAATGGGCGCTTCAAAAGTGCTTGAGTATGCTTGAAAGCACTAAGTTTCTGTAATTTAAATGTTCTCCTTTTAATCTCATTCACATCTTTCATTTGCTTAGCAAAACCTTTTTTCCTTTCTTTTTTTTCCCTACAGTCAGCAGGAGGGGAAATAGCCTGGCTACTGTCAAAGTGATTGCAAATTCCCAGGCAGGGCAGCCTCAATGGCAAAGCTTGGCTGAAACAGGATAACTGAGAAATCTCTCTTCTCTCTCATCCCAGTGAGCCACGGACCAGGGTGCTGTTAAGTTGCTCTGTCACTTGAATGGCGCAGGCCCTGAGAAGCAACCCACTGCCTCCAAGGTCTGGCTTTTGGGATCATCACTAGCCAGCCACCCCTTCCCATAAAGCCTGGCTCCTTCCCAAATGCCTGTGGCCATCCCCACCCAGCCTGAGCTCGCTTTGGAGGGGCCTCTCCGTCTTGACCTTTCTGCTCCCAACTAGCCCAACAGCCTTAAAAGCCAGAGGCCTCTCCAGGGCTGGCCTGTCGTCAAGGAGGCTAGAAAGTGATGCGAAAGAAATCAGTCAGCTAAGAGTCCTCAGCCTATGAGACAGGGTCTCTCATTGGTGCACCTGGGCAGCTGAAAAAAGAAGGAACTCATCCATACGATACCAAGCAGAGCTAAAACCTGACTTGCTTCTCCAGGGTGGGCCACTGCTAGTTTAGGAGGCAATGAAAACACAGCCGAGGCTGACAATTCAGTGTGCTGAATGTTACCTGAAAGAACTAGAAGACCTGGGCTCCGAGCTTCCAAGTATTGAAGGCGACTTTGGCACAAATGGGCACCAGTCATGGGCTTGGGCACCAGGGTGACCTGGCTGGGCCTTTCAGCTTTTCAGAGAAAACCTCAAAGCAGCAACAGCCATTTTCTTTCACAGTTAGCCAAATGCCTACGCCAATCATTAACACATTATTTCTTAAAATTTGGCCTCCTGAGTATTCTCTCTCCCTTCCTAGCCTCGATCCTTGGAGGACTAATTCTCGGGGAGTGGAGCAGATGATGAAGAGTTTTCTAACAAGAGTTGGAAATGCTGAGGCCACCCTATATCTTTGCAATAAGCCAGGCTCCCCTAAAAACAAAGGAAATGACATCCATAAAAATAATGGTATACATTTACACAGTAAGTGAACACGTGACATGTTCATTACCACAAATTTACAAAACACAGGTAGAAAAAAAGAAGACAATTAAAATTCCCTACGATCCTATTTCCCAGAAATAACCATGGAAAACATTTTATTGTACATCTTTTTCCTCCCTGAATTCATCTTTACACCTTTCAAAGAAACTTGTATTGCATCATTCAATTGGCAAGAATCTTATAAGGAAAGTACTGCCCACAAAATTGGTTTTATTTAACAAATAAAGAAAACTGAAGGTCCCAGAGGTTCAGTTGTTTAGTTCATGCAGAAGTCTAAGCTTATAAACGACACCTGTCAGCCCTGTATTTCCCAAGGGGCCTCAAAACTGAGCAGCTTCATCATGGGCAGGCAGAAAGAGCACCCAAGAGACTAGGAAGCCAGGGAATCTCACTTTCATATCAGGTGAATTTCTGCTGTTTTTATTAAAATCCACCTGCAAGAAGGTGTGGTCAAGACTCCAAAGGAGAAGGTCACAATAAGGGTCATGCCCATGAAATGACATGAGACCACATGTGTCACATGCTTCAGAATAAATAAGGTGCCCGATTACAGGATACAGGCCATGGGCAAACAGAAGTCCACAACTAGGTAAGGGAAATCAGCAGGTCCTCACAGACATGAGGTTGTGGAGAACCCACCGATCAATAGTGAACTTTCTTCATTGCCTGGTGCAGAATCCCAGCGACCTGCAAGGAATCTGGTAGAGGGCTTGTGCCTAGTATAGATGCACAGCCCTCTCCCCTCTGCACAACAGCATACACCTGGGCAAAATGGGCCTCTGACTGCCACAGTTGGGCCATACAAACGGGAGGTCACTTCCTTGGCCCTCCGGTCTGCAGTCAGAATCCAGAGCCAGAGGTTCATTCACAGGAAGGAAGAAAAGCTAGAGAGCTGGGTCAAAAACAGTGATACAACAATGCTCTTCAAAAGTAAACTGTACAAGCCCCTAAAATGTGTGAGATAATGTCCAATCTCATTGCTAAAAAGAATAAAAATTGTATTTTACACATTTTATTTTTTAACCTATAAAATTAGCAAAGAATAAAAATCAGAATGTATTTGAGCAAAACTTCTGGAGGATAATTAAGCACGAAGTATCAAATATGTTAAAAATGCTCATGTCTGTTGACCCAGCAATCCCACTTTAAAAAATCTCTCCCAAGGACATAATCAGAGATGTGCCCAAAAGAAATAGAGCAAAGTTGTTTATGCAGCCAAGTGTTTCTGTTAATACCTGCCACGCCCCCTCCAGGAGAGAGATACAGAAATAGAGATAGAGAAGACAAATGCCCTAAAACAGGGGCTTGGTGTGGTATAACTGAGATTCACCTAGAGAATGGAACAGCATGCAGCAATTGAAGGTTACAGGTCAACATAAGACGTTTATACTATATCACCATGTTCAAGTTTTCAAACTGTATATATAGCACTGTACCCCAAAATAAATCTCTATATAAAATATACAAATCTATGCACAGAAAAACAACTGGGGAGGATCTTATATCAAAAAGTAAATAGTCTTTATCTCTAAGGTGACTTTTTTTTTTGGTGGGAGGAGATATTTTTTCCCTTTCTGCTCTAAGCATGTTATTTTTGTAATTAGAAGACATATTATTTTTAAAATGAATAGACTGCTCACTTCTAGGATTTTTCTCAAACAACAGAAACAAAGCCCTTGCATTATCTAGATTCCAGAATTAAATTTCTAAATCTGTTTTCCTTCTAAGCATTTCAGCAGAGGCACATTTCTTAGTCTCTCTCTCTCTCACGTATCTGAGCAGGTAGCCCTGAAATCAAAAAAAACAAACCAACACACTGCCAGGCAGCAGCCCCCAACTTATCTCACCCTGAATAAATGCTGAGCTAGGCATCTGGCCCAATTGGGGATCTGCCTCCATCACAGCTACTGTCTACGAGGGGTACTAAGAGTTACTCTGTTTATTTGCAGATCCCCATTCTGCCATGGATACTCTTCCAAGCCCTCACCAGGACTCTGAGTAAACCAAACTAGGGAAGATATCCCCAGAGTGGTGCGTGAGGACACAGCTTCCCCTTCACAGCCCAGGTAGCCACAGAGCCCTGAACCTGCGGTGGGCCTCAGATACACACCAGGTCTGCTACCCCAGGAGCCCTATTCTCAGCCCAAACCAGCTCTGCGGGGTGCCTGTGGGGTGTCATACAATGTCTTGTTGCACATCTACCTTGATCCTTGACCCCCAAAGCAGAAAGTGCAAATCGTTATTTTATTCAAACTGCCATTTGAATTTGCTGAAACCCAGCTGCTGAACCCAGAGAGAACAGTCTTTATGGCAAATAGGAACTTCCTGTCAAGGACAGTTAATTTTAATTTTTCCACTGAGCTCAACCTCAAAGTGAGGTTGATTGCTACTCAGCAAGATGGACTGCATTAGTGGAGGCTTTAATTGAGCACAGATCTATGTCCCAAAAGCATAATGTTTGTTGTATACATACTTTGGGACAAGAAGAAAAATGAAAAACAGACCTTTCTGAGGAAAAATTGAAAGCAGAATGCGTTCCATAGGATGGCAACACCAAAGGCCAGCTGGGGGGCTTGGTGGGACCCCCCGCCTCCCCATACCTCAGTTCCAAAGGGCTGCTTGCAAACGCTTCTAAAAGCTGAATGCCTGTGTTCAGGTCTCTCTTGCCCAGACACTGGACTCCATCGTGGTTCCTCTCATGGCCAACAGAAAGCACCAGGGAGGAAGCAGTGATAGACGAGGGGCCATGGCACGTGGTCGTACAGCAGAGCTCCTCCTGATCCACGCTGGATTCCAGGACGGCCACTCTGGCCAAGTCCTTTTACCAGTGGCCTGGAGATGAGCCCTCAGCTGGAGCACAAGGCCACTTTTGGTCTCTTGCTGTTATGGTTCCAGACCCCTGTCTCCTCTTCCCAGAGCTGTAGAACTGGTCCTTGTGCTGTTGAGGGAGATGTTGCCTTAGAACCAGGATAGGAGCACACGCCTCCTCAAACACTACTGAAGGCGCTCCTTGACCCCCAAATATAGATCCCAGCATCTGCGCACTTCCATGGTCAAATCCCACACTCCCTCGCCCAATCTTTCCCTCCTCTCCTCTCACAACTGATGCTTGGGCCAAACAGTCCCCTCCTCCGTACCCCCATTCCCAGTCTATCACCTGTGACACCACCACAGTCCAGCCACCTTCCTCCCTGGGCTATAAACTGTAACAGTCTCCAGCAGAGCTCTCTGCTTCTATTTTCTGCCCCCTCTCCACACACCAGCCAGACTGACCTTTTAAAAAGTAATCAATACTCAAAATTTGCAAATTTGTAAGTATGGAAGCCTGGGGCATTCCACCACATTTAGAATAAAATCCAAACTCTTCCCTATGGCTTATCCAAATTTTCCCCTGCCTAGCTCCTCATCCCTTAGTCTTAGCTTAAATGCTACCTCCTCGCAGAGGCCTTCCCTGACCACCTTACCTAAAGCAGGAACACAGTTGTTCTGAACTGCTCGGCTGCTATCTGAAATTCTCTAGTTTATTCATTTGTTGTTGATTCACTTTCCTCATTAGAATCTAAGCTTCCTAAAGGACCTTGATTAACCTGCTCACTGCTGCATCGTCACCACTTGGGACAGTGTCTGGCACACAATAGATTCTAAATAATTATTTGAGGATAAATGATTGATTACAGGGAATAATAAACACTCCCCGAGAGGCCTTCATTATCTCCAGCCTCCACCCTTAAGTTGTGCTATTTCCTTGGCTAGGTATGCTTTTGCCTCCCTCTTCTTCTCCATCACCAAGTGTTGACAGCTGTAGTAAGGCAGACTCAAAGGCCCCTCTCCCATAAAGTCTCCTCTGACCCCTCTAGGTAGAAAGAACTCCGGCTTCCTCTGACACCCTACCTCTGCCCCATGTTCCAAGGCCACTACTTCAACACGACTTTCCTCTTTGTTCCTGGAAATTCTTACCTAAAAAGATAAGACCATAAACCAGAAAATAATTTCACTGTTGGCTTCAGGAACTTCCCCAAACCAGTTCAAACAATAGACTGCTCAAATAGATCTCCTTTAAACAATGCTTTGCCTAACTAGGCAACGATTCACCTATCAAACCAAGGGTTTTACACTGTTCACCCATCCCATGAACATCTATGTCAAGAATTTTGCCTAAGCCCCATCAAATCCTCCCATTGAAAGGCCCGTCCTAAATCATTCATTCATTCATTTGAGCCCCGACGGGTCAAACCCTTATAAACATCTAGAGGCGTCAGAGGCCAGGCCCGCGTTACCGGGGCTCCTGAGGCTCTGTGACATGGCCCTCTCCCTTACATTCAGCTTTGCCTGATGAACAGGTTATTCTGGTTGCCTTTCGGGGAATTCAGCAGGTGACAGTCCACTCCCTGCGACCACAGTGGCATCCAGCACCAAGCTCTTCTGTATTTGGAGAATGATTCAAGAATGAATGGACCAATGAACAGCTCACCTATCCCACCCTCCGCTCTGTCCCGTCTCGTTGCGGAGCCAGAAACAGGAAATGGCACAGGGGCCAAGGGGTGGGTATGAGCAGGACCTGGGACAAGGGAAGGACTTCGTTTCGGCGACTAGGCCTTACTTCGGAAGTGGGAATCGACGGCAGAAACCCATGGCGGGCCTCCGAGCTTCCCCCAGATCTAGGCTGATGCGCTGCGCAGCCAACCAGCCCCTCTCCCTTGTGCGCAGGGCGACGGCGCTGGACCGCTACCGGCTGCAGAAGGCCGGCTTCACGCACGTGCTGAACGCGGCCCACGGCCGCTGGAACGTGGACACGGGGCCCGACTATTACCGCGGCATGGCCATCGAGTACCACGGCGTGGAGGCCGACGACCTGCCCACCTTCGACCTCAGCGTCTTCTTCCGCCCGGCGGCCGCTTTCATCGACACCGCGCTCCGCTACGACCATAGTAAGAAGCAGTTGGTCCGCCCGCGGCCCCGCCCCCAGCCCGCGGCCCCGCCCCGAGACTGAGCCCCGCCCCTCGCCCTTTGCTGGAGGCCGGCTCCGCACCCTCCGCCTCCCTGCCGGTCAGCTCTGTGGGGGTTGGGTGTGGAGGAGCAGGGGATGTCCAAGCCCGGGGAGGCTGGGAGCTCCACAGCAGCGTGCTGCTTGCTGGTGGGGTTCAGGCCGAGGTGGAGGCTCTGGGGAATCGGAATCGGAATCGGTATCGGTAGGACTCAGAGGAAACACCTTTAGCCTGCATCTCTCCCTAAGGCACATCAGCCATCCTTCAAACATCCTCAAAGCCGGGACTGCCGCCCAGACACTAATTGTGCCTGGGCCCAAACCTGACTCACAGCCAAGGGCTTCGATGCCAGAACACCCTCAGGGAGCCGACCTGAGTGGGAATCTATGGAGAGACTTCAGACGCTCCTGCCAGCCAACCAAGCCTACAGCTTCCTCAAAGTCTAGTGGAGGCCTCCAGCAGAAGGCTGACAACCTTGCCTTAATAAGTGACAAACTATGTTTGAGAATCTGAGTTACACCTGTGATATCAAAGTTTCCCAAGGTTAATCATCTTTTAAATCACAGTGCTAGTCTTTGTGCTCAAAATGCAGTTTTAGCTGCCCTACTCCAGGTAAAGGCTACAAGGCTATTTTTGAGAGGAGAGAGCAGTTAGGTATGTACTGGGGTAAGACAATATTCAGTTATTGCTCCAGGGTGTATTTCAGGGGCATTCCGTAGAGGACAGAGGGACTTTTAACTCTCCAATCTGTGCTCTGACTTCAGACACATGTCACACCCCTTTCTGGGGCCATCACATAATTCAGGCTATCCAGTTACTGAAAGCCTTTCTTAAACGCTCACTGGCTGACCGACTGGCCTGCTTCAGGAGCTTGCAAACTGCAGCTGGGCCTAGGCCACATCTGCTGTACAGTCCCAGACCTCGATGGCTATCCCAAGGGGGCCCTGGCCCCACAGCCAGCCATCGGCACCAACAGTCTGTTACTATTTTGGTTCATAAAACAATGAAAAAAATATCCATGGAGCTGAAGTGCTTCTATTAGGGGATGCCTCATTTCAGAGTTGTGCTTTTGTGCATCTATTTATGGACCATCCTTTGTGTTAAGTGCATTCTGGATTTCCAAGCAGGATCAAAAAGCAACTGGACTCTGACTCATCAACATGAAATAAAATTCGCCTCCGAGCATTTGAAGTTAACGTAAAACACGTTTGACGTGAAAACACAAAAAGCTACAACCCAATCCTTCAGTTTCTGCTCAATGTGCTCACTCGCCATTACTCTGTCTTCAAACTTCCCCTTCGTGGAGGGGGTCTGGCAGGCCTTGGAGAAGACAGAGTTGGGTGCAAATTCACGCTGCACAAGTTACTAAAAATGTGGTTTCTCTGAACCTCGGTTTCTCATCTGGTGATGAAAATATTTACCTTGAAAGGTTATATAATGAGGATCAGCATAACCCACGTAAAGTGCTTAGCGTAGAACCCGGTGCACAGCAGGCTCTCAGATGTGTTTGATGTAGAGAGGTTGTGCCCCGTGAAGCACATAACCACCCCAGCACGTGTACATCATCACCATAAAGCTTCCAATCCCAAAAGAAAAAAATAAAAGGAAAAAAGACATTCCAACTTTGAACTATTGTGATATACTCACATGACAGCTTGTTTTCAGTTCCTGGCACACCATTTTAGAGTCTGCCCCCACGGCCGCATTAAGAAAGGGTGGGCCTTTGAAGTCATGTTTAGGCCTGGGCAGATCACAGAGCATCCGTGTGGAGATATCAGGCTGCTGTGGATCGTGACAGGTGGTCGAAAATGCCTAGCAAAGAAACAGTCAAGAGAGGAAAGTATACCCACAGGTCAGAGAACATGCAGGGGACAGAATGGGTGGGTCGGGGTGACGATGGCAGTTGGCAGGGGATGGGGAGCAGGACAGGACTGCTTGCCAGCTGTGAGGCTGGGCTCCCTTCTCAGTGCCCTTGTCGCTTGCATATCCTTGAGTCTAGGGCTCAAATAAAAATCAAAATGCCCTCTTTCAGGACCAGGCAGAGAGTGAAATGAATGAAGCTGGCTGCCTGTAAGGCAGCGGGGTGCAGGTGTGGGGCTGCTTAAGGCTAAGTGGAGAGCCCCATATCCCTCCAAACAGGGCAGCTGTTAGTCTCCGCCAACATTCGTCTTGTGACAATCAGTGCAAATGTGGTAGATCTGACTTTTCAAGAAAAGTCTCTAATGTGGATTTTAATGTAAAGTCGACAAATTGAAAATTTCTTAAAATACTGAAAAAGCCAAACAAAAGAAATCCAATGGCTGTCCCTTTCGGACCTGTGCCCTGAGCTCTCAGAGTAGCAGAATAAAATGCTCATCAGCTCAGCAACAGCTCGTCACAGATGCCATACAGGGGAGGTGGCAGGCGCTCAGCCTGCATGGCACATGGAGGGGCAGCCTGGCTGTGTCTAGCCAGGCATCAGAGAACCAAGGGGCACTACCATAGCATTTCGGAGCTGGGCTCACCCATGTGCTTCTTATTATACTCCTGACATGAGAGGTGTTGATGGACAGTCTGGCCAAAAGGCAAGGTATCTCTTTCCTTTCTCACCCTTCCTGTTCTTCCTTGGCTATTTTTGGCCAAGTGCACACTGTTTCCCACTGCTGCCCCCACAGCCAGCCTTGTTCCCTCATTTTGAAAAGCATCCCTTGTGCTGAAGAGCTACACTCATGGCCCGTAATCAGCCCCACGGGCCCGCTCCTGCCCCTACCTTACTCTGATTTGACCTTCTTGAGAGAACTCCCCGGACAGCCTCAGTCACTCTTGAAGAATCTCAGAGATAATATGGTCCAGTGTCCTGCCCTGAACGCCAGGGAAACAGGTCCAGAGAAGCCAAGTAATGTGCCCAGGACTGCAAGCAAAGCAGAGGCCAGCGGGAATTTCTTCTGTCACTCAGCTGTATGGAAGAGTCCTTTGCCCTCATTTTGAGCATGTGGTGACTTTGCTGTATGAGAGGTCACCAAATATAATGGAAGGTGAGGCATTCCGGCTGGTTATGGGATCTGAAACAACTGACCTTGTCATTCTTCATCAGAAAAGGAAGTACTGACAAAACACTGCCACGGGACCCCCATTTGGACTGCCTTAGCTGCTCCTGGTGAGGCATCCTCACAGGTGGATTAGTGTGGTTTTAATTGAAAGAAATATTGTAAAAAAAAAAATCCCAGGGCAGATACTGTGAGGCTCCAAAGATCAGATTCTAATATCACCACTCTCCTTATGTTCCTTCTTTTTCTTAAACAAATAGTCCATAGTCTACTTTTGAAGCCATCTTTAAATCTATTATGGATAAGGGATGTATGAATAAATAAATGATTTTTAGGAGGAGGATGCTTCTCTGGTGCTTCTCAGCTTTAACTAGACTAGATTTTCCGGGGGTTTTAAGGGTCTCCAGCCCCACTGCACTGCACACAGGCCGGACCCTTGGCAGTTCAAAACACAACATGTGCCCTTTATTCTGAGGACTTCACACCCAGAACTGTGTCGGGGGAAGTATGAACTCTTCTCAGTGTGCTGTTGAGGAAGGCGAGTTCCTCAATGGGTGAGAGGGCAAAGGGCATCCCCCCAAAACCAAGGAAGGAGGTTCTTAGGAGAGTGCACCCCTGGAGGGGTGGGGGTGGGGGCAGGGGGCTGGCCTGTTTGTGCGATGTGAGTGACAGAGGCCTGCCTTCTGGGCACAGTGAAAATATGTAACTGGGGAGAACAGAGATCCTGGATTTGGGGTTTTTTCATATGATTGCAGGAATTCACCTTTTGGTAAAGGCCAAAGGTGAATTATTTGATTGAAATCACCATTTTTCCAACACAGATTGTGACTATCAGTGGGTCGTAAAATCAGTTTAGTGGGTGTGACCAGGATTTCTTTAAAAAAAAGATGAATCGGTTAGAAAAGACTTGAAAATATCAGCATTCATTGCAGGTGGTAAAAGCACGTATTATCTATGAAACTTTGGTCTGATACACACATGCTTGTGGTACCACATCGCATTTAAAAGTGCCAACCCTGGTGTCAGGTGACCTGGGCTCGAATCTCGGCTCTGCTGCTTCTTTACTCCGGGACTTGGACAAGCCACTGCTTGGCACTTCGGCTTCCTCCTCTGTAAAATGGGAATAATAATTTAATCTACCTCATCAGGTTGTTGTGAGAACGATGATAAAATACATAAAAATGTACCTGGAAGATATGGGAGTGAGGTGAGGCGCTGTACATGCTAGCTGTGAATTTTATGGTTTTTGGGGGAGTCACACAAAGCCGCCGATCTAGGGAACACCCACCCTCACAGTGCTGCCTTTGTTCAGGGCCCAGCCCCGGCTGACGTCCCTTTCCCAGTCTCCTGGCCTCTCTGGTGTGGGCTGTGCTGGGAAAGGCAGTGCAGCCTTCCCTGCCCCTGTCTTCTAAACTGTTCTGAGAGCAGTTTCTACCCACCTGATGCTGGGCCCCAAAGGGTGGTGCTTAGCAGAGTCACAGAGCAAAGAGGGAGCGGTGCCCGGAGTCTGGGGACAGGTGCTTTACCCTAGGGAGTCTACCAGACCTACATAGCTGGTGGCATCAATGCTGCTGTCCTGAAACCAAAATTCAGCTCCAGGAGCTCCTGCTGGAGCCACGCGCACCCCTGCTTCTTCCTGCCTTTCTCTCCCACCTTCTCCATCTCCCCTCCCCCCTCTCCCCCTTTCCCCTCCTCCCACTTAACAGGCTTCAGGCTCCCCAAAGACTTAATGAACTACAGCTTTCGTCTGTTTCAAGCATTTAGTCATGACAGAAAGAATTAACCTTTTTGCCAGGAGGGGAAGAAACGCTTTAGTTATCAGCAGAGCTGGCCAGGGGCCAGGCAGCCTCTGGAACAGTCTGTGGGGATTAGAATGCCCGAGGAAGACATTCCAGTCCAGGAGCACAGAATGCTGGGTGAGAGCCTGGCTGCCTCCCTGAAACCCAGCCCAGCAATCAAGAGGCCGGCCCAGCGCTTGCCCTCCTCTCTGGCCAAGGTGCGCAAGGAGAGGGCAGTGTGGCCAGTCTTGTGGCTCAGTGACATGGAGGGTGGAATTGAGGGCTGCCTGGTTAGCTGGTGGACTCAGGAAACTGAGCTGTGATAAAATCAGTAGTTCTTTATGGAGCAGCTTTCTGGGCCAGCACTGTGTGGGTGGGAAGGCCACCTGTGGGGTCCTTACTGTGGGACAGGGTGTGCTGGCCTCTCCAGCCGGGGCGGTGAGGGAAGAGCAGCCCGCAGTCTGGTGGTTGGGGCCTCTTGGATTTCTCTGTGCTGCAGTGCTGACCACCAACCACTGTGCTGGGCGTGGTCCCTGAGGATGGTGAAGGGATGGGGGTGAGAGAGACCCAGAGGAGCCACACCCACCCAGAAGTGTTCTTTAACAAGCTGCTTTCATATGCTGCTGATGCTCTGTAAACCTGGTGACATCCATGAGTGTCTCTCTGGTCATCCTCTCAGGCCTCAGGCCTGAGACTCAGGAGCAGGTATAGTGCAGGGGTCACACACTGGCTGTCCCAGACAGCCCAACCCCGGCACAGCAATCCCACACCCTCAGGGAGGTGGCCACTGGGCTGGCAACAGTGACAGTGGTGGGGACAGCCACAGCACCGAACCTCATCACAGTGGCCCGTGACCAGCACACAGTAGGGCCTCAAATAACAAGTCGCCTTGAACTAGTTCTAGTGTTGGCACCGACCTCGGGCAAGTCGTTTCACCTCTCTGAGCCTGCTTTCCCATCTGTAAGGCAGGGACGATGATGATGAATCCTCGGGGGTGGTATTAACGATGAAACGAGATAAAGCATGTTGACGCTCCATGTGAGCTCTAGAGCGCCACCAAACGGAAGCCCGAAGGGTGAGGGAGCTGTTCCACACCTGGCTTCTCAGCTGGGCCCAGCCACCACCGGGGTTAGTGGACCAGGGGAGGTTTTTCTCCTTGTGGAGAGCCTTTTAGATCCCTGGTTCCCAAACGTTTCGGTCTCAGAACTCTTTTACACTCAAAAATTATTGAAGACCTCAAAGAGCTTTTGTTTATGTAGATTACATCATATCAACACCTACCCTATTAGAGATAAGAATAGTCATTTAAAAAGAATAAAACCATTGCATATTAAAATAATAACATACCTTTATGAAAAATTATATTTGTTAGGGAGAAAAGTGGCATTATTCCACATTTTTGCAAATCTTTTCCATGTTAGCCTTATTAGAATTCAGTTGGATTCTCATATGAGCTTCTGCATTCGGTCTGTTGTGATATGTTGTTTTGGTTGAATTATCTGAAGTAAATCCAGCCTCACTCAGATATGTAGTAGAAGAAGGTATTTTAATAGCCTCTTCAGATAATTATGGATATTCTTCTTTGATACCTCACCAAAATTGACAAGAGATAGCTTTTTAAAGCCTAGTTGTGATGTGGAATCTGAAGCCATATCAATAAACTTCATACTCTGCTATATGAAAATCCACTGTCTTGCACTTTGAATAATTTTATAATATCCCACGTTGGTCATTTGGAAAATGTTGGTTCACTAAGTTAATGTAGATCTTCCAAGTGTTGACATTTTTCATTGTACATTATTAAAAAAAATACATTTGTTATATCACCACTGATCTTAACAGAAAACCTTTAAAAATTCTAATTTTTGCTCAAAAGCTTGTATTTTGTCACTGGCAACAAATATTGTCAATTGTTTTCTTTGATGTGACAGACTCACTTTATTCACTTTTGAGAAAAAAGTCTGCCAAATACCCAAGTTTGAATTACTATGATTTTTTGTCTTTTGTTCTTTTAAGTAAAAATGGTGTTTCATGAAACAGTGGCTAATTCAGCCTGGAACTCAATCTCCCATGGGCTTTTTCTTGAGATAACCATCTAACTTTGGTATGCAGCCAAAGTGCTTTCTGTGTACACCCCATTTCATCACACAGAATATTAAGAAGTGTAACCAAGGGTTGAAATTTGATTTAATTTTTGCTGCTTTACCCAGGGTATTCTTAAGGGAAATTGGCTTTTTCCTCCGTGAGAGCACATAGTGGTGAAGAATGCAGTGATGTATAGTTTGGTGCCTCTTCTCCCCACTTCATTTCAGATAAGATCCTGGTTCACTGTGCTATGGGCCGCAGCCGCTCAGCAACTCTGGTCCTGGCCTACCTGATGATCCACAGGAACATGACCCTGGTGGACGCCATTCAACAAGTGGCCAAGAACCGCTGTGTGCTGCCCAACCGAGGTTTTCTGAAGCAGCTCCGGGAACTGGACAAGCAGCTGGTGCAACAGAGGCGACAGGCCCAGTGCAGCGACGAGAGTGAGAAGGCCGGTGAGGGCGAGCCGGAGGGCCCATCCGGGCAAGCAGAGACACTTGAGAGTGGAGAGAGAAGGTTGAATAGCTCTGCCCTGTGACTTGGTCTGTCATGGAGAAAAGACAGTGAAACCAAAGTTGACTTCTTCCCAACAATCTTAAACTTCCCAGGTGTGTGCTGATGAACAGGAGGACTCAAAGGACCCCAAGCTGTCTGCTGGACGTGTCTAGTACTTGGCTTCATGCCGAAGTGGGGTGGACAGACTTCCCAGCAGAACTGGTTACAGACGAGCACCCAGTTTTGCACAAAGGCTGCCTGTATTTTTCTTTGGTAAGATGAAAGCACAAAAGGATTTAAAAATGTGTAGGTATTGTGCTGTGATTAAACATTTGGCTTTGTCTGAAAGTCACATTCTTAAAAAATCATTTAGAAATATAAATTTACTTCCTAACCACAGAAAAGTGCCGGGGAGAACTGTGTTACTGGAGAGTTCGCACAGCTATCAGTAAGTCCTCCTGCTGGGTGATCTGCATGCCCTTATAGTTTCCTGCCTCCTCTGTTTGATCAGGTCACTGTCCACAGAGGTTGCTCTCAGACGTGGCAGAAGGCAATCCACCTGGTGGGGGCGGGAAGTTGGGGCCCTGAATCCTAGCACAGGGGCCCCTGCTTCTCTTCAGGCAGCCAGGGCTCTTCAGAATCTTAGCCACAGCTGCCACTACCCAGAAAAATTCGATGAATTGTGGGCAAGAGTCTGACTTTGTAATTTTGGAAAAAAGAGAGCTGAGACACTCTTCAGGGGACAGGAACTCAGGGAGGCTCCTTGCATTGTGATTCTAGTCCAAGCAACACAGGGTTGTTTTGTGTCACGCCATAAAGTATTTGCAAATGAGTTTGCTGTGGAATGGGAGCACGAGGCAGCCAGGTGAGCTCAGGTGTGGAGTCCCCCCGCCCCCTCCCTCGGCCCCCAGAGCCAAGCCAGTAGCCAGACTGTGTGATTTTCATTCTTGAAGAGAAAAACAGGTAGGCACCAAGTGGGTAGAGAAGGTGTCTGGAACCAGGAACCTTAAACCAGACAGATCCCAAAGAGAGATGCTGATGGAGATGCCAGCAGTCAAGGACCAGAACTCAACACCATCTGGAGAAAGCAGACTGTGATAAAGGCCTATGGGGCAAATATGAAAAGGGGCCCAGCCCTCCAGTCTGGTTGTGATTTTCAGCAGAATGAAAGAGGAAGTTCTTGATGGAGGCAGCTGTGTAGAGTCACCCTAGGGTCGCTCTGTGACCTTTGGCGAGCTGCCTCGCTTTTGTCTAGAGGAAGGACTTGTGGCCTGGGCCCCTGGGCCTAGGCCTCGCTTCCCAGGGCTGCCCAGAGCCTGCTCTGGAGAGTCACCTTGACCCATGGGGGAGTCGGGTCCAAATAACAATTCAGATCTGGGTGTGAGGGGTGCCATGAGCAGGCTCTTGGGAGAGAGGTGTAGCTCAAGAGGTGCTCTTGCATCATAGTGGCCTTATCTAGACTTTCTCATTACAGGATCCCAATAACCCCCTCAAAACTCTGGTCTGTTCCTTGTCTACAGAGAAATCAGTATTTCCATTTTAATGAAAGAAAATGTTTTACGTATTCATAATGAAATATTTGCATTTAAGTGAATCCATATGTAGGAAGGTTGGAAGGTCTGTAGGTCCAGTGCCTGTGTTCTCTGGAATGTCCCGAGGCCTCTCACATGCTCACCCCTCTTTGTGGGCTGTCACCTCTGCGAGGATAGCAGAAGTGGAGAACTTTAAAGTTGGAAGTCTGGTCTCTTCAAGATGGCTCAGGAAAAGAAGGTTTTGCAAAAGCATTTCAAGTCTTTAGAAGTAAACTATTAATTCTGTCATTAAGTATTTATTGAGAACCTACCACATGCCAACAACTGGGTTAGGAAGCCAGATGCAAAAACAAATATGCATGTTGTGGTAAGATGCAATGAGAGGAATAGTTACTGGGATGGAGAGCAATTTGGGGACAGAGTGGGGAAAAACCCACTTTAGATGGGGTGGTTGGAGACATCTCTGAGATGGGATGCCCTGAAACTGGAAGGCAGGCACCTTCCCCAGGGGGAGGGAACATTCGGAGGAACAGAACAGGTGAAGGCTGGGGATGAGGTGGTATGTATTGGGAGCTGCCTGTGAAGCTGGAGCTTGCGGGTGAGGGTGAAGTGGAAAGAGAGGGGCAGAGAGCAAAGAAAAGCCACTGAATGGTACTAAGTAAGGGAATAGTATGATTTATGTTTTAGGCAGATCACTCTGGGAAGAAGAAAATCACTGGCTGAAGTATGGAGAATGGACTGTAGGAAGTTTGAAAGGAGGCAAGAAGTCCAGTTAGGAGGCTGCTGGAACTGTTGACAGGAAAGAGGAAGGTGGCCTGCACTAAGCACCAGGGGACTAGTGCTCAAGATCATTTTGGAATTACCCTGAAGAATTGACAGAATCTGGAGAAAAGGGAGGGAGACAGTAAGAGATTGATTTGTTTTTTTGATGGTAACTTAATGCTGAGATGGGATTGACCAGGGCAGGAAAAGGGGGAGGAGACTGGTGACCACCAGTTATAGCGTTCTGTGAGACATACGAAAGGTGTCTCATGCCATTTGACCTTGAATCTGCAGAGGACTCAGAGGAATGTTCACAACCTGAGTTGTTATTCTCAGTGTTAACTATATAAAGGTGGACTTTGAAGTCATTGTACTGGGTGAAATAATAAAAGAGAGGGGAAGTCTCAGGTCTGAAGTAGGCCTGGGTGGCAGAGGGAGGTCCAAGGAAGGGGACAGAGGAGGAAGAAGGAAAACCAGGGGTGTGGAATTATGGAAGCCTGGGTACAAAGAATTGAAGGTACTGCTTCATAATGTAGAGTAGTTGTACTCTACTGACTGTGGACCAACCTTTGCTTGTAACAACAAAGTAACCTACATCTGTAATAGCATAGTTTTTAAAGCATCATGTATTCATTAGCTAAACTTTTAAGTCAGAGAGATGACAAGTTATGGCCTTTTCATAATGTGTTCTAGGCAAATGAGCTGTGATTTGGAGAGAACTGGCTTTGTTTCAGCTCACACACTTTAGCTGAGTGAATTTAGGCAGTAAATTAAGTTCCTTGAGCCTCAATCTCATCTGTGAACTGAAGACACTCCATTTCCTGCACAGGGTTGAGTGTGTGGATCACATGGAAGGCTGTTGTGAAAGCTTTGTAACACCAGTGTGTCATTCTAAAATAGAATGGTGGCAAGGAAGGCTGATGCCTTTACACCTGGGTAGGAACCATAGGAACTACTGAAAAAGGTTGGCGACTGACAACCACTTAAGACTCTTATAAAATG
Source organism: Smutsia gigantea (assembly GCA_032199065.1). Lineage (NCBI taxonomy): Eukaryota > Metazoa > Chordata > Mammalia > Pholidota > Manidae > Smutsia > Smutsia gigantea. Next base: position 145,327 of record JAVSCE010008078.1, on the reverse strand, counting down.
TAAAAAAAGAACACATTACTGGGTTTAAAAGATGTGACCTGCTAATGAATCTCAACATACTGGTGACCGTATTTCAGTCCTGATGAACCCAGGGCCCTTGGGGTCACATGTAGGTCTGCAATGACTTCTCTAATGGGAGTGGGTAAGTCAGGGGAACACGCAGGGTGTTCCAAGGCCACTTTAGATTAGCCATTCCTCATCTATGCTAAGCCTTTCTGTTCTTGTCAATGCATGTTGGTACTTGGGGCCAGCAGAGGGGCACCTGTAACTGTCTATGCTGCTGTCCTTAGGGAGCCTGTGAAAATTAGGGTATCGGGGTGCCAGGTACTGTTCTTAGATGGCACGTAGGGTGTGGGGTAATGGCACCCAGGCATCACACAAACCACAGGGTGTGATTAGCAAGCCTTTGCCAAAGGGGACGCTGAGGAAATCTGTCCCCTAAAAACCTTAATACAAGAGGAAAGAGACTAAATACGTTAAGTTTCCAAGATGGGGCCTGTGGAAGATTCTGAATAGCTTCCGAAAAGATGGTTAGCAGGCCCAGGTTCAGGCACAGTCCTCTTGACTGATGGGTGGACGCACTGGGCTAAGAGCCTCAGTTGCTTCCCAGCTGACGTAGCCAAACACACCTCCCCACTTTGATGGCAAAGCAGAGGTTTCCTTTCCTACCAGCACTGCATTTCAAAGGTCCTCTTCTCCCCTTGGCGACGGCAGCCCTTGCCGAAATGTCTTCTTGGAAGCCTTCCCTCAGCCACTCCGGCTATTCCCCCACCAATGTGCAGTTGTTTAAGGAAGGGACCAAAAGATCAGATCTTGATACTAAACTCAGAATGCTTTGTAACTGTGAATGAGAAATGCTGAGGGTGAGAGCACAGGGCAAAACACGGCCGGGTGTCTCTCTCCGTGCGGCCTGCTCCTCGGGGGCCAGCACCATCTACTTCTCAGAGTTCTAGTCTGAGTCTGCTTTAAGGTTTGGGTCTGTGAGCTGTATGAACCCTGATTTTTTTTTGTCGAACCACTGGTGGAAAAGCAACATTCATCCTCCAAGAGGTGTAAAAGTAGTGACTGGCTTCAAGGGAGAGTTGGGAGCACCCACGTTTAGACACTTTGAGAGCTTAACAGACCAGTTTCACATGGGCACCAAGGCAAGCGTTCATTTCTAGGCTTGTCGCTCGAATAATCTAATGTTTTAACAGTCAGACAGAACTTTCTCGGAATGCCGTAAAATATTTGTGAACATTGACTTTTTTTCCCCTTAACTTTATAGATTCTAAAGAAAACATCCACTCATTCACAACAGAGCAAAATTTTCACACTTTTTTTTTTAAGAAAACGATTTTTCAAACATACAATCCCAAATTGGGTGCTTTTTTGGTATTAATCTTTATAAAACTGAAGTTTGCTACTGCTAAGTTTGTACTAAGCCCTTAGGGGTATTTATATAGACTGTACAAATGAGGGAACTGAATACCTGTGCAGGATCCCTTTGCAAATGAAGATCAAAGTCAAAAAGAAAAAAACAAATTCACTTTATTTTAAAGACAATGATTGGCATACAGAAGGTATGCACTAGCATAAAATAAACTTTCATGAAAAGCATTAAAATCCATTATAAATTAATTTATTAAATAGGTATTTGGTATATGTGATGGTTTTATTAGATATTACTCTTATTTATTGCCAACCCCTCCCTCAAAGTCAAAACAAATCAGAAAGTCTCATAACTCCAATTTACACTAAATAATTTATTTTCCCAAAATGTGTATGTGTTCTGAGATGTGACACACGATACAGTTCAATTGGTCATTCTCTAGCAATCATAATATGACAGGACACAAGAGGCTAAAAATGGCTCATCATAATTTATTTTATGTTAAAATGTACAGCTTTTTTTGTTTTTTTTTTGTTTTTTTTTTCTTGAAGTGACTGACTAAAAAGAGAACAGATAAATACAAGAGTGTCGCTGGCTCCTATTTATACAAGGATCGCGCCTCTCCTGCTTGGCCCTTACACTCACCCTGTACAGGTACAAAGGCTACAAAAAGGAAGCAATATAAACAGACACAAATAACTTTTTTGCTTTTTTACATGCGATTTGTAAGCTTAGTTTGAGCTATTCACAAGCTACTTTTCTATTTTTCCTTAAAAAATAACTCCAATATTTTATAAAGATAGAAAAATCTACAGATGGAATGAAAATGTAAAGTTAGAGGCATTTCCATAAAATAGCAACTTTACACCAAATTCACTATTTTTTTTTAATCCTGCCAAGTATTTGGACATATATGAAATGTTTCAAAACCTGACAGATAAACACTGAGATATGCTTCATTCAATAAACAGAAGTCTGCATTTATAAAACAGAAAGCTGCCTTTTTTCCCCAAAGAAATCTGTCACCAAAATGGAAAAGGGTCTCAACTTTACACCAAACATTTAGCAATAAAACCCTTTTGACTAACCAAATGGGAATAGCTTTTATAGCTCTTTACAGTTTTATAATTAACAAAAATATAATTTTTTTTAAACCCTCAAATTAGGGCACCCTAATCAAGGCAAAAAACTTAAGAAATGGCTTACCGTTAGCACAACACTTGTACAGTACTACAAAATGCACTGTCACTAACAAAGACATTAGCGGCATGCTGAAGTGTCACCTTAAACAAAATATACAGTAACTGAAATACTAAAGGCATTTACATAGAGTGGACAGGGAAGAAAAAAAAGCTCTAGGTTCAGTATTAAAACAGATAATTTGGTGGGATGGAGTTTGATATCCACATTGTTTAATGGAAGCAGGCACAACAAGTGGCTGTCTCCAAATAGTAGTCCAAAGAGAGGCCTTCCTTTGCAGAGACTTTCATATAAAAGTAACAGAAACAAAGGTACCAAAAAAGAAAAAGAAAAGAAAGAAAAACAACTTGTATAAGGCTTTCTGCTGCATACAGCTTTTTTTTTTTAAAATAAATGGTGCCAACAAATGTTTTTGCATTCACACCAATTGCTGGTTTTGAAATCGTACTCTTCGAAGGTATTTGTGCAGATCAGTCCAATAGTGATGCCCAGGGAATTCTGTGACTGCCCACGTTGCCTACCTTCTCATGTAGGACCCATTGAGAGACTGTTTGGACATGCCTGTGTTCATGTAACCATGATGCCCAGGGGCCGTGTACACCATGTTGCTGTGGGGCGGGGTCTGCATGGGCTGCTGAGCATATGGCTGGGTTCCCATCATGCCCATCTGCATCTGCATAGGGTACTGGGGTGTTTGATTCATGTAGCCGTGATTGCCATGGTAGCCGCTGTTCATCATCGGCTGGGACATGCTGTACCCGTTCATGGCATTGAGCGTGTTCATGTTCATGTTCACAGAGTTGACATTGTACGCCGGAGCTGGCATTAGGTTCACACTCATGTTCATGCCTCTTTGCATCGTTAAAGTCCGCGTAGGACCCTGCATGGCTACAGTCTGGGAGCGCCCATAGATTTGCGACTGATGGGTGGCAGCAGCTGGTGACAGAGATGCCGCTTTGGTTCTCATGGAGACGTGGCCCTTGCTGGCGATCTGGGTTTGCAGTCTTTGGCTGTGGGAGATGCCAATATTTGATGCAGCCATGTTCCGTTGCAAAAGAGGCGGTGGCAGATTCATCGGAGGAGGAGTTAAGTTGGGGGGTGGGGTCATGGTCGCTTGTGCTTGGGGTCCCCCAGGGACAGAGTGCGGAGACTGAGAAAGCTGAACAAGCCCTGTGTTACTTAATGGTGTGGACAAAGAGGCACTGTTTGCATAGGAAGTTACAGCAGCGGAATGGCTGTAAGGCAATGAATGATCAATAAGTGTATTAGTTAACTGCTGTAGTTTGGCAAGGCTGAAGGTGGCTGACGGCTGTGGGTAATGCCCAGCCCCAAAGTCGCTCTGCCCCATTCGTTCATACAGGCCCAGGCTGGCGTTGCCGGCCTCAGGGATCTCGGCCAGCTGCATTGGCGGTGAGAAGCTGGCGGCCATGCTGCACTGGGCCAGCTGCTGGCTGCTGCTCGGAGGCCTCTCGGCCACACAGCCTTGAGGAGACTTGACGCTGCAGGTTGGGGGAGAGCTGATGCTCGCCTGCTGCAGCATGCTGCAGCTCCCGCTGATGTTGGACATCTGCTGGGTGACAGCACAGCTGCTCTGTGTCAGACTGCTAGACGTGAGGTTGCTATAGGAGCAGCTGTTCTGTGAAGAGCCGTTTCCGCAAATGCTGCTGCCCATGGTGGAATCATAGCTGCTTGGGTTTTCATAGTTCTCGGTTGTGCTCTCAATACTGCCCAGGTCACTAAATCCGCTGTCTACGACTTGCTGTGAATGATCGGAAACTGATGGGACATCCATCATTGGACTGGTCTCCATGTTCTGCAAAGATGGCACTGAAATGGCACTTTGATCTGGGCTGATTTGGGCATAGCTGTTCTCCAGGGCAGGGACACTTGGGCTGCTGACAGAACGTACAGACTGGCTAGGATGGGAATGGACGGATGAGACTGGGCTACTGTGGTCTGACTGTTGGCAATCGTCCAGGGCGGTGGCAATCTGTGGACTTTGGTCTGCATGGGTGTAGTTCTGTAGGCTTCTACAGGCTTCTTGAGTCTCAGCACAATCCTGAAAGGTGTCATCCTGTTCACTGTTCTCCTGAGTCAAAGACTGAACTGCCTGGACAGTCTCAGAGTCGATTTCTATGGTCGCTGCATTTCCTTCTTTGAACTCAGGGTCTACGCCTTCACTGTTCTTTTGGCCCTGTGTCTGTGTCTGTTCTCCTGCAGGTTCCTCATCAGATTCAGGCGCAGCGTCAGTGTCTCCGGCCAGCTCCTCGGGCTCGCTGTTACATGGAGCTGCAAGGTCAGCACCACAGTGCATTAAGACCTCTGGGTCTGCGTGACTAGGCTGCACGCTAAGGTCTAAAAAAGCCTCCGGGCTTTCTAGTACTCCTGTGAAGGCTTCTCTCGGGCGTTCTTCTCTTTCCACTTCCGAGGGCTCCACGTGCCCGTCGTCTTCATCATCTGCATCGTGACCCTCAGTGTGCGATGGCTCTTCGTCCTCTTCCTCCTCCTCTTCCTGGTCATCCAAGAGCACAGGGTCCCTTCCGTCCGTGTGGGCGTCTGGTTCCTCTTTCCCCTGACTCTCAGCACCACCAGGGGCCTTCTCTACATTTCCTTCTTCTTGCTCCTCATCGTCATCTTCCTCCTCCTCTTCTTCCTCCTCCTCCTCAGGTTTGACCAGATCTACTTCCGGTTTGTCACCTGGTGATTTGCTTGGACTTCCAGGCACGCAGGTTTCCTCCCTTCTGTTTTCATCCCGAGGCAGCAGGGGCTCCCCTGCCTCCCCGACCTCCCCCTCAGTCCCGGCGGGGGCAGGGCTGGGCCTGCCGTCTGCAGTCTCCCTCTGCTCCTCCACTGTTAGCTGGGCCTCAGGTTCCATGGGTGTTTCTGGCGGCGTGTACAAGTTCAGTTTAAATCCAGTCTTCCTCTCTTTGCTTGGCCTCCACTTAGACAGACCACGCTTTGTTCCTTTTGGCCATGCTTGTTTGCACTTTAGAGGTTCAGGATTGTCTCTGCTGCCTTCTTTCAAGTTATTTGCATCATCACCCATATTGTCTTAGCGAGGAGACAGAAAGGGGAAGAGAAACAGTCTTAGCACAACCACGAACAACTTGAATTCATTCTTCTAAATTAATTAGCAAAACTGCTTTCAATTTAGCATGTTAAGAGTTGATCATAAAGACACAATCGAAACTAATATAGAATAATATTGTGGTATAAAGAGAGTAAATAACACAGGCCTGGGAAAATAATATATTCTACCCCCCCCACCCCCCACTCTCTCCTTTCTCTTCTTTCAACAGAAAGCTGTGCTTTTTATAGGAAGCACATGGATACAGGCAACTAGAAGAATATTTGAATTTAACAAACAAGACATTCTCTGATGAAAATCCCAGAATTCCACAATCTAAAATCAATTTGAACATGTATAAATTAGGAACTACAGGGGAAAGAGGTTAGTTAATACTAGCTCACAGCCAAGCGTTACTACACTGGGGCAATGAATAGAAGCCTAACTCACACATCTATCCTGAGAAAGTGAACTTCTGTTTGTGAACATTTACTGCATTTAAATGATCTCAGAAACCAACAAATAAATAACTAAATACACAAAATACAAATGCAGCACCTGTGATCTACTACAGGCTAGTCATTTTTGTATGACACAAACTATAATATATTTACTATGAAATTACTGAACATTTAAAATACAGGTATTCTTTGTATCAACAATTCTACCCACACTGTATTTTGGATCAATTTGCTGCTCAAATGTAAGGTTTGAATATTAAACTGAATAAGAAACAAACTCTAAGTGTCAGGCTCATTTTAATTTAGTTAATCTAATTTTTACTGTACCTCTATGCACATATGAATGTAAACATGTATGTAAATATATAAATATAAGCAAGCAAACAAATAAATGGGTAAATACAAATATAGAACACCTAAGTCTTCTTAAGATCTTTAGAAAATTAAAGCTCACATTGCTCTCCCAGAGAGGTCATTTAAAGGAAAAGCTTTACAAGGAGAAATAGCCTTATTAGAAAAACTATTTTGGAGAATGAAAATAAGATCTCACCATCACTGTGGAACAGAGAGCCCCTCTTGCCAGAATGGAGTGATTTCTAATTCAATCAGTGCAGAGCAAGGTAAGCTCTTAGCTCATTTAAATAATAAAAGGATTACACATAAACTTACCTGCCAAATATTACAACCAAACTGGCTAGCTGAAAAGAATGCACATATGATGGAGACGGATTCCTTCAGAGTGCAAAGTACAATACCCAGTTACGAGTCATCTCAGTGGTTTCATCTCTGCTCACACAGGCAGGCACAGCTGCGCCAGCACCCTGGGATTTCACACTTTTATCCCATATGCCACTGGACCTACCAGCTTTTATAGGAACACCTCTCAACATTAGAAACTGAGTTTTCTAATAACTATTTTTTAAGAAAGAAGATTCTGAAAGGAATCAGGCATAACATGGCCACTTAAAAAATTTAAAAGCAAAGGGCACAAAGTGGAAAATTATGGCAGTTATGATTCATTTACAGGCTCCTAAGACAGCTAAGTGGAAATAAGGCTCAATATCCACAAAAAAATGATCTCTTGGTGCAGTCTGTTGTTATTTGTACGTCTGTATGTCTAATGAAACTAAAGAACGAGGCTTGGATTCTCTGTGCCCAGGGTAAGTTGTCACTGCCGCAGAGGAACACTTTCAGCAGCAGGTATTCCCGTTAACTAAGGAAGTCAAGCAAATGCTTGGTCACGTTCTTAAAATTGTGGCTTTTCAAAAGCAAGAGTGACAACTGCAGTTCCCAGAGGTGGCCTGTTCTCTAGGTTGGAACAAGGTAAAATTTTGCATAGAATCATGTCAGCTGTAGGGTGGAGAGACTGTCCCACAAACCTTTGTGATGCAGCTGGGAGCTTAAGCTCCCAGCCCAACAGGCAAGGAACGGTGGCTTTTAAACAGGGCAGCAAAGTCAGGTCACTGGTGTTCAGTGTTTTTTTGAGGATGGGGTGTCCCTGTCAATAGCAAACTATAAAAATTTAAAAGGAAGGATAATTTCCTGATTTCTACATTATCCTATATTGTCAAAGCTAATACTGATAGTGTGGGTGAGTTTAGATGCTTCTTGATAATATATCCTAAGACACCACTGATATAAAATGCACCATCAGTTTACTAATACTTATTTTTCAGAGAAAAGAAATGACTGCATTCAATGCTTACATTGATCATTACACCCTGATTTCAGAAATATTGTTTAAATAAAAGCACATATTAGAAATCAAGGAAATGCACTGTTTCTTATTGAGAGACTTCAGTTTTTGAGGATAAGCCAAATTCCTCGAACTTACACAGAGGAATGTTCTGGCCTTAGAAGTTGTTTAACATAAAATCCAATTCCAGGAAGGAGAGAGAACCTTTTATGAATGAGAAGGGACAAATGAGCACTTATTCCTGGTGGGTGGGCAATCTCAGAGATGCCTCTGGGTATAACTCTGGGTGCCTGCTTTTTGGCAGTAATAGACGTTCACAAGGGTAAGATTTTTGTAATTCCTCCACTTACTTCTACAAGGGTCGGCATTCTTAAAGCAATGATTGTCTTTTCCTTCCTCTTCCTCTGTTTGTCTTTTCTTCCCAGACTGATGTTGGAATGCTTTTCTCAAGACTGGTTTCCCACCATCTTCCTCCACTTCAATCTCACAGGTAGGCTCCAGCTGCGGCATTGGCCTCTCCTCGTCTGAGTTGTCAAAGGGCTCATGCAGTACTTCTGTTGTCTCAGAAATGGTCTCAGTTGTTACACTGCTGTTGATCCTCCGGCGTTTACGACCCCTTTTCTTCTTTAGTACAAAAGGCCTCTGAAATTAATTCCAAACATAATACATAAGAGCTCATGAGAAATTAAATGGTTGAGTCAATATGCTGCAAACAAGTACTGAAAGCGTGTCTGAGAATCCTACACGTGAAGACTTCTGTAATGCCTTTGTACTTAACCTCATGTCTGATGTTTAACATCCCTCTCGGGCTCCAACTACAGAGACAAGTGTTTTCCAAATAAAACAGTTGTTTACTCAAGCAGATGCTTTGAAAGGGAACATCCCAGCAGCTTAACTGTAGATTTTTAAAAGCAAAGGTTTGCTCTTCTAGCATATATTTTCCAGCGGTACTTGCTGGCTTTAATATCCTTGCTGAGATCAATATCCTGTACGTGGTGGCTATTAAGTCATCATTCTATAAACATTGTTGCAGTAATTAACTGGTCACTGGGTCACTCATTCAATCCTTGGTAACTGTTCAAGGAGCACCTACTACTGGCAAAGCCCTACAGGAAATAGGAGGGTGTACAAGACTAGCACAGGACTTCAGGAATGATGCAAAGGGAAGGGGACAGGGTCCTTGAAGAAAGGATTACTGTATTGTTCAAATCTTAACAATGTCACCACGTATGGGGGGCTGCGGGGGATATCAGCAACTGGTAATTTTACAAAATATTTTATTATAGAAGGCCTCTAAAAAATTTAAAGACTTGTATGATCTGTCTTATTTATGTACAATTTTTTTTCTGATTGCAGTAAAGGTTGGCACAAATGACTCTCCACAATTGCAATTATAAAATACTATATTATAATATGGCTATATTAATAATATTTTGAGCCTCTCTATGTCACCAACTTAGGGTTCATCAGTTACCTAAAGACAAAATCAACATTTTTTTACCTTCTGCATAGGGTGTTTCTAGAGAAAACAGCAGGCTACTAAGATGTGAGACATTTCAGTAATGTGTACTTGGCTCCAAATGCAAAATATCAGTATCAGAATGAAGGGCCTAATATACCGTCTAACAATTCTATGCCAAAAACAAGAAAAAGAAACAGCATCAGGAGAGCGGGGCTTGAAGCCTGAGCACTTGTTGGGTTCTGGCTCCATCTCTATGGAGTTGTGTGACCTTGGACAAGTCTCGTAGCCTCTCCAGGTCTTGGTGTTTTCATTGAAATTTATCAAAGGGTGGTTTCAACATGCTTTCCAGAGCCCTTTCCTGTTCCCATAGTCTGAGTGACTCTAGTCCCACAAACCAGCAGGTGGCAGTAACTACTAGACCAGGAGGCTGCCTGTCCCTGGTTTCCTGTCCCTGGTTTCCTGTCACAGCACTAACAAACCTCAAAAGGGGAACACAATCACGACTATAAGATAAATGATGATGGTATGATGATGATACATGATTAGTGGGACTGGACACAAATAAGCTACATCTAAAGAGCAGAGAGTGAAACAAATACTAACAGATAGAATGTCTGCCATGACAAAGACTTGACTGAAACTGACTCCCTGACTGAAAATCTAAACAGACACACACCTTTCTCTTTATGGCAACTGACTGTGGTTTAGTCAGTCTTGGAGGAGAATTCTGAATGTTTTCTTCTTCCTCTTCCTCTTCTTCCTCCTCCTCCTCTTCCTCCTCCTCCTCCTCTTCTTCCTCCTCTTCTTCCTCCTCTTCTTCACTGCTCTCTTTAGACAGCTCCATCAGCTGCCCTCGCTCCCCTGCCACTGGCCGGCTCTCCGGGGAATGCACATATTTATTTTTCGATTGTACTTTTGCAGGTGATTGCCTACTGTTAGCTCTAGATGACAGGGCTTCTTGCTCCTCCTTTTCCCAGCAGCTAGCTTGTTCCATTAGCTGCTCAGCCTATGCGGGGAGGGTAAAAACCGTGAGCCAGTGAGAAGGCAGTTACACAGCCAGAGCTTCTAAGGATCAAAGGCAAAGGATCTCTAACTCATTTATGACCAGGACGGTTCACCAGCCATGCAATATTACAGCTGCATTATCTCAGGACTCTTTTGCATCAGTTAGGATAACAAATCAAAGAAGATTGTGTTTCATGGGATATTTACCAGTATTAATGATGCAGCGAATTGATTTGAGTCCTTTATCACTACATTACATGCTCACTGGCATGGAGCACTTTAAGCAAGTTCATAAACACAAAGAATCGATTGACATTGCAGCCTGGAGCTCAGCAGCAAATGTGATCTGATTACATGCTGTCAGTAGTGACAAATGCTGCTTTGTGATCAATGATAAATGTTTCATTTTTCATACTTAATTCAATAAAATTATCATGTCTTACCATACAACCTCAGTTAGGATAAATTAGTGCCATATCATTTCACGAGCTCCATCTACATAACGAAGCTTTGACAATCATGTTAATGACTTTCTTAGCTTGAGAATGCTATAAGATTGAAGTTACACAACTCAGGCTGATGAAGCCAATCATTACCTCTTTTTCTGCCTCTCGCTCTTCTTCAGCAACTGCAGCATTAGAAATTAAAATTGGGGTCCACCGCAGACTCTCTGGATCAAGCTCATTGGTCCGGGAACAGGTTTTCAGCTTTTCCATGTGGCCCAATATCAACTTTTCCCTTCTAATGATGACAAATCTGTAATGTGATGAGGCAGAATGAACTGTAATCAAAAGGTGAAATTTCATTTCCCCTTCCTGAACTGACATATGTTAGCACTAACAGTACGTGGGGCAGGAAAAATCAGAAAAGCTCAGCAATGAAAAAGTATAGCAAAATGAAATTTGGCCAGCAAAAAAGAAAAAGAGTCACTTCCTGTTTTCTCTTTAGGAGAAAGGTTTTGATAATACCTTTGGGGAACCACTTATCTTTAAATGGAATGCACCTGCCCACCCAACTCCAGGGACCTTTTCTGGTGTGGGATGCTTGAGAGGCAGCCAGGGTTGCCCAAGCCATCAGTACTCACCTGCCATCCCTCTTGTCAATCATGTGGAGGTGCTGCAAGGTGGTGGCGATGTCATGTGGGCACATGCCTGTAGCTCTGCTGATTGCCTTGATGCTGATGTGCCTGTCGTGGTGGTGGTACAGATATTCTAAGATGACGCTCTTCCAATAGGCCAGGTAGGAGAGGCGGCCCAGATCAGACAGAGGCTTTTCAGGAGACCCTGCTTGCCCTTCTTTTCTAGAAAGCAAATAGCCTGGGCAGAAAAGCAAAAGGCGACCTCACTGTGGTTGTTTTCAAACACTGGACCAGGGGCCACTCGAAATAATCAAAGTAGCAATAAGGTAAAAAAAAATCTTATCAGAGAAGTGCACTAATTTTATGTATACCAGTGGTCCCTTCCCAGTTACAGCGATTTCATCTCCAAGAAGCCTATACTTCCAAATCTTTTGCAGGGGCACTCTAAGTCAATCCACACAGCTAGTAGCTGCAATCTAAACATGCATCGTGGCATATTTAACGAAGTTAAAGTTGAAGACGTTACTTCTGACAAGTCTCAACATCCAAGTCTCCCATGCACTTTAGATTCTTAAAAAAAAACTAAGTATCAGGCACTTACTCAGAAATCCTGTCATCAAGGGACCACCCCAAACTTTAATGGGCAAGTTGTTTTCCACAGGAAGGACCTAACGACCCTCTGACAGCTGGGTCTTAATAAAAGAGAAGGGCCTCTGTTGACTTAGACTGTATACTGCTTGTTACATTTAACTGGCAGGCTGATCTGAAGCTTTGTATGAGGACTAATAAAAGAATGTCTTTTAAGTCAACTGCTGCAACTCACATCAGCTTCACTAACCTCTATTTTCAACTCTTTCATAGAAATTAATTTATAATCCAACCCCAGAACACTGCTCCTACAATTAAATTAAAACAAAACAAAACAACCTCCTTAAAACAAACTGTTTCGTGTATACTCAGAAAATCCCTGAGCATGGTAAGCTTGTGAACGTGTATCCTACAGCATTACTGTGAAGGTTCCTTGGCAAAGGGGCTTTAAAATGAGGAAAAGTTTAAATCCACTTGAAGGTAATGAATGAAAGCTGGCAGCTGTCTTGGTAATTAAGAGCCACTTATGGAGTAGAGAAGAAATGCTATAAGCTAATGATGTCTACCTTGCTCTAATTATCTATTTCAACAGCCTCATCGTCATGAGCTTCCTAAATTTAAACAAACATCAACCACATACAGTAGGTGGCAGCAATTACAAAATCATGCTGCTCTGTAAACCACCCAAATCTTCAGCATTTTTCTTCTTTATCTACATTTCCAAAATGGCTGCATTCTCAAGAATTCTCTCACTTTTAGATTTTTTGTCAGAAGGAGAAATTAATGCCGCCTATACATTTTACTGCCTCTCAAAATCACAGTAAATAATGCAGAAATATAGAACAAGAAATTCAATCTGACCCTAGAGAGGAATAACCACAGCATTTTGCATTTCAATGGTTTTACTCTGAATGGCGTTATAAAAAATAGGCACATATTTGACTTCAGGTTTTGCTGAAGTCTTTCAACTTATTTTTCTCTTTAAGTGCAAAGTACTTGACTGAATGCAAACATGCACCACAAAATTTTACAGTCAGACCACTGTCGATACGTCACTCGGCTGCACACAGAGGCTTTCAAGAGCTGTGCGTCAGGAATGCTAACAGTGATGGCCGCTGTGCTGAATCCAGCCCAGATCATACCCTGTCAATATGGAGAAGAACTCTCTGTTGCCAGAGTACAAAGGGTGCCCAGCCTCAGAACACAGATAATTGGCACATCCGTCACCTGCCTCCTAAGTGCTTGGCACACGCTGAGAAATGTACTCAGTCGGCTGGAGGTCCCAGCTCTGTACTCCTGTGGGGGGAGAGAACCAGAGCATTGTGGATGAAACTATCCCTCTTTTGTCCATGAGACCCCACAATTAAAAGTCCCCTGCAGTGGCTATGAAATTCCCTAGCCCCTCACTGGTTCTTATCTGAACCCCACAGTCGGGGACAGAAAGCCCTCCATAGTCTAGCAGAAAGATTTCTGTACAACCGAAGTGGTCAGAAGTGGTATATGCTCTCCCTACCTCATGTCCGCCACTACGATGAGCAATTTTACCCAGGAGGCACATGCATTTCTTTGTTCTATCTTCTCTTCTCACAATCCCTACTCTGGATTGACGGGAAGCAGCCAGAATCCCCCAGAACATATTTTACACAGATGTTTCATGTTTTCACACCCTGAGATGGCATGGATACACTTTATCAGGGCCCGAGCCTGAGCCGGCGAGGCTACTGGAACACTCAGGCAAGTCGGGGGTCTGTGGAGAGCATTTAGGCAGAAATCTTTCAGCATCTGCTACTCCCACTATGCTAAGTGGCTGTCTCCTGGGACCCTCCCTTGGACGCAGTCTACAGTCTGTCACTGCCACTGCCACAGAAGAGTCCTAGGGCCCAAGGGCGGCAGGGGAGGTAGCAGTGGGGCTGTGAGCCCCGACGAGCATGGGCACACTGAGCCCACTGGGCTTCCACTGCAAGCAATTCCATACTGCACTGGCGTGGACGACAAAGCAGGAAGGCACTGACACCTGCCAAAAGAGACACTTTTCCTGAGTGCTGGGAGAAAAACATGCAAACCAAATCTCCAACCAGAAGACATTCAGGAGGTTTACAGGGATGATGCGCACCAACATTTCAGACCTCACAATGCCGCTGTCCAAAGGTGTCATTGCATAGGCTACAGTTACTTTTTCCTTCTCTTGTCTGACTCATGAGACCTGCAAGGAGCTTTCACCAATAGGAGAAACTTAAATGCATGCTGAGAGCCATTTGTAAGTCCACAAAGTCTCCTCCTGAAGGAGAAATCTTTGGTTTCAAGGGAATCCATTTCAATAATCAAAATGACCAAGGATGCATTTGATTCCTTACTAGTAAAACCACTTGTAACACATGAAAATACATAGCTTAGTAGAAAAGCGTGTCTACTCTACTCCATTTGTGCATTATGTTGATATAACAAAGAATGGAAATTTTAACTTCAGCAGGCACTTTCCCTCAAAAAAGCTGTAGCTGGTGGTGCTTCACTACTCTTAATTTTACAACATGGATTGTTTTAAATAATGAATTTCTTGCCATCTTTTGTTTCCTTCTACTTTTTTCTAGGCTCGTCAAATCATAGTTACTGTATGATTTTTGGTAAGAACAGAATAATTATTGGTAAGACAGGATAATTTTTGGTAAGAACATTTACTTATTGAATAATTACAGGGATGTGGTTGTTTAAGTTACAGCTCTTAAATTTAACTTACCAAAAAGATTCCAAATAATTGATCTAAGATGCAGGGAAATAAAAAGCACTTATCTTGGAAGCCGGTGTATTATCCTGAAGCATCTGAAACAAGTACAATACACCCCTGGTGAATAGATTCCATTCCCATGGTGCTCTAACACTTTTCCTTAACTCAGGATACTTTCAGTCAGAAAACCTGAATTCTCCCTGGGGAAACCTGGCTGTTGAGACTGAACACAAAGTGATGTTTGGAGGACAAATCCCAGTAGCTGCGATATAATTAATCACTGGTGAAATTATTCCCTTCAAACTGTCTCTGAGCCAGAGGTGCTGGTGAACAGCACTTAACTCTGTGTTTGGGAGACTTGTAATTGAAAGCTGACTAGCTCATAAACCCCTCACCCACATCAACTATCTTGATACTAGCACCAGTTGGCTTCCTCTTTAGCTTTACCTTACTTACCTAGGGGAAGGTGAAGTCTGGGTTTCTGTGTATGGATCACACACTTAATTCAAAAGATTACCAAGGTGTTTGCTTAAAGGAAAAATAAGAACAATGTGATGTCTGCAAACAGCAAGCATTTCTAAGCGGTACTGCAGGGAACCCAAATTTACCTCACCTCTGTTAAGGCTGACCTACTTGTACTTAGCGAATCAGTTCTCCTGTTAACTAGCCCTGATCTCTTGCATTTGAAATGGTTAACTCCCTCTTAGGGGGAGAAAAAAAAAGTGGTAGAGTTGCCTCGTTGTAGACAGAGCCATTCGAATAAGGAAGGAACTATCTTGACAAGGCCAAGACGTGTTTCTGCAGACCTAAATTCCCAAATTAACTGGACTCCCAGTGTATTAACTGCAATGTTAACGCTTGCTTAACATGAAACATTCCTTCTTTTTAAACTAGTAATATTTCAAGATTGTAACTTGACCAGAAGCAGAATAATGTTCCTAGGCAAGGGTGTGAACATAGGTAAGGATTTATGCCCACAAAGGTGGCCACCCCTCACCCTTACGCACCTTCATCTTCTGCCCTTGGGAACCAAGCCATATGAACTCCTTCAGATAGCAAAGTGTAAACTCTGGCAAGCTACTCCCAACTCCCATCTGTCTGGATTATGTGAGTTTGGGGTAACTAGCTGCTTTTAAGGGAAGATAATCTTCAAGGATTACACACCTTTCATCAGACACCTGCTCAGCTCAGCAAACCCTGCTGAAAGGTTCCTGTCTGTAGATAGCACAGGGTTTGTGAGTCTGGGAACTGACACCAGGCCAGGGATTTATGGCAGCTCTTGAGCAGGGGAAACCCAATGGCTCTAACCATGTATCTTGTGATTGGGGGTGGAAATTCACCAGTCTGCACTCATCTGTCACTGATTCTGGGGGCTATACAGCTCTGTGACCAAGTAGATGAATGGCAAGTTATCATTTAAACAGTGTTAAATGAACTTGACAGGCTATTTACGTCTCCTTGCTGAAATTTTGTGGTGATTTTGCAATTAGTAAAGAAGGACACTGAACCTTAGCCCTCCCATAGTTTTAAAAGAACAGGAATGTTTTAAATGACCTGACCTGCCTGAATTCTGCTGCTTTCTATTCTTTAAAAGATACAGATGCCCCTCTCACAAAAATGGAAAATTAGAGATCTTGAGGTATTTTATATTTTAAGAGATTGGTTTTTAAAATGTGGAGGTTTAAGAATCACTCCCGTAATTCTTTGGGCATGAAATAATTATACAACGTGAATATTGCTTGACTTCTCAACAGATTTCTTAGTCTACTTCCTATAGGTAGGTCTGGGGTGTGGCCTGAGATTTTTCTAACAAGTTCCTATACCCTGGACTATGCATGAATAAACAAGGGTTTATACATTAAATCAGTAGTTCTCAAACTTTTTGGTCTCAGGACTTATTTAAATTAAAAAAAATACTTAAGAGCTTCAGTTTATAAAAGCTACACCTATTAATTTTATTGAGAAATCAAATTATTTATTAATTCATTAAAAAACCAATAAACCCATTATGTGTCAACATAACTTTTTATGAAAAAATTACATTTTCTAAAATACAAAAAAAAGGAAGAGTGGTATTGTTTTACATTTTTGCAAATCTCTTCAATGTCTGGCTTAAGAGAAAATAGCTAGATTCTCATTTCTGCTTTGGTATTCAATCTATTGTGATACCACAGGTCATTAAAATTTCTTGAGAACTCCACTGTACACTCATGAAAATATAAGAATGAAAAGGACAAAGAGTATCTCAGTATTACTTTGAAAATAGCTGTAACTTTGCAGACTCCCTGAAAGGGCCTTAAGGATCCCAGAAGTCCCTGGAACATTCTTGATACTATGTGCATTCAGTGAAAGATGACAAGAATTTTTAATAGGTAGGCAGAAGGCTACACGTATTTTAAACAATATGGCATTTTCTGAATACAGTAAGACAGATCATAAGAGGCACTACAGGTTGGTTAAGAGCAAGGGTTCTAGAGTCATACTGCTTGGAATGGAATCCAGGGTCCACTATGCACTAGCTCTGGGACCTTGGGCAAGGTATTTAATCTTTCTGTGCTTCAGATTCCTCATCCATAAACTGTACAGAATAATACCTGTCTCTTAGGATTGTCTAAGAATTAAATGAAATATAAAGCATGCAGAACAGTGCTTGGCATATTACAGAAACTCTATTTCAATGTTGGCTGTTATTATTCAATGTAGTAGTTGAATGAAATCTCAAGGTGATCTATCGTTTGGTGACTAGATATCTTTAATGTAGGGGAAAGAGAAAATTTGGACAGAAGGAAGGAAAAAAACTGCTCCCGAGGCAGACTGAGAAGAGCCACCTTTCTTCTACTACTTTTGCCTGAGGCACCTGAAAACGACTTCATCCACTCCACT
The DNA here is from genome assembly GCA_032199065.1 of Smutsia gigantea. Classification (NCBI taxonomy): domain Eukaryota; kingdom Metazoa; phylum Chordata; class Mammalia; order Pholidota; family Manidae; genus Smutsia; species Smutsia gigantea. The sequence continues at coordinate 127,793 of JAVSCE010008078.1, read as the reverse complement.
ACCTCCCATACAAGTTTTCCCCCACCTCCCCAGCTAACCACCTAAATGTAAATTTAATTAAGAGAAGAAGCCATGGGAAAAAAAACCATTCTGCCTCAGAAATTATCTCAAGAAATTGGTAATTGAAAATTCCCAGCAAGCACAGTTCTATGCCCCCCAAATTCCCTCTGGTCCTTACGTCCTTAAACTTCAAAGACCACTGTCAGGACAGCAAACCCATCAAACCACAATAACAATGACTGCTTGAGGCAGAGACAGTCCCAGGACAGACGAACAAAGATCCAAATGTTCTAGAAGACATGAGAGTGTCCTTAGGAAATTGGCCTGAGCTGGTGAAACCCACAGAATGGAGACAGTGGGTCTTTGGGGAAGGAAGGCTGGCTGCCCTGGGTCACACATCACTCTGTTTCTCTAAGACCCTTGTTAAGATCTCTCTCCTCACAGCTCTACAGCAGACCACTCCGGTGCTGAGCTCTTTCTCAGTTAAACAGAGGGGCCACTGGGCTTTCTTACTCACCTCCTACCCACCCCCAAATCCACTCAGGAGAGGAATGGTGTTCCTTCAACATCCGCCAGTGGAAACTGTATGGTAGAAGCATGACTCCCCTGTTGCTGTGGTGGGTGAGTGTGTATTTGTGTGTGTAAACCTATAGACCATACCAGAATTTACAAGATGAGTTCCATGATTCTGTGAGTAGCCATGGACTCCCTTGAAGGGGGTGGTCATTCTGTGTCAGTCACCCAGGAAAAAGGTAGGCTTATATGAACTCACAAAAATGGCACCAGGTGACAGGAAAGCAGACTCTCCTCCTTCTGAGGAGCCATCTGTGAATGAGCTCCTGAGTTGGTAGGTAATGAGGGCCAGAGAAAGACCCCTGTGAGATGGTCACAGGCCAAAGATGAGTCAATGGAAATTTTGTAACTGATAATCTAATTCAGTGAGAAGCTTCTCTTTATTTCTCTTTTTTCTATCCTCTAGTCTAGCCAAGTGGTTCTCAACCCTGGCTGCACATTAGAATCATTTAGGGCCTTTAAAAACTATATATACTACCCAGTCTCATCTCTTGACTATCTCAGGCCAGTTTGGTCTCAGAGGTATTATGGGTTATATTCAGTAAAGGGTCTTGGGCCAGAATGTTAAGTGGGGGCTCCAACACCGATCCTCCATCTCCACTCTGCCCCACAGGACTGTGGTGGCACCAGTGGTGTCTGATGAAAGATCCAAGTAGAAGGCGTACCTTGGAGGAGATGGAGACACCCAAGAGCTGAAGCTAGGGAGGAGATGGTCATTCACTAAAGAGAGCTGTGATAGACTTCACAGATTTGTTTAAACATTTAATAGAGGAATATAATATTTGTCTTTATATGGCATGTCACCACACCAGCAAAGCCCTGGTCTGGTGTATTAGAACATTAGTTTTCTTTCTAAGAAGATGACATTGTATGAAATAGATTAAGCCTCTCAATTTCCTTCTTGGGAAAATGAGCACCTATGATAAAGGTTAAAATGATCATGGAATGAAAGACATTATACTTTGTCAGTATCATTTATTCCCAAACCAAAGTCATTTGGGGAAGGCAAGAATTTTTTAAAATACCTTCCCTTAAATAATTTGAGAAGTAACCACATTCTTCATTAAGCCCATGCCTATTACAAATCTACGAAAAGTTCAGATTCATCACTCAGAGGCACTTCTAGTTAGGTAATGATAAAGTATGAGGACCATAGCATTCAAAGTGACAGAAACTAGAAAAAATATGTCAGAATAATGCTCTGTTCCTTTGACCTTTTTTTATTTCCCAAAGTTCAAAGTACTTTTAAATTCTGGTTTTAGAAAAAACCAATTTACAAAAAAATTTTTAAAGATGAAGTAATTTGACATTCTAAAATGATTTCTTCTGTTAGAAATAGGCAAAAGTCCACATTAGATATTCAATATGAAAAACCGTTTCAGTAACTAATTTAATCCTTGAAAGTTGAAACCTGGATAAAATTTCCCCATCTAAGTTACAAAATCCCAGTAACAAGAATTTGCCAATGAAAAGTTAAAGATTTTAAACATTGCATTAAATAAATGCTTCAATTAAAGCATCTGCTGCAGGCAGATGACTACATGGACTTACAACCTTGTTGTAAAATGTTACAATTGAACTTTTCCTTAAATAAACTCCTAAAAGCAAAAACTGGAGTTTCTTTTGCCCATTTTTATAGGTCTGAGGTCCTGTGGGGGCAGCTGAGAGCATCCATTCTAGTATCTAGTCATCTGGTCTAATCCTGCCTGCAGACGGAGTGGGAGAGTTTACAACAGCTTGGATACTGCCACTATCTGGGAACCAAGTTTTGGGAAATGGAAACAGGGTGGTTAGAAGAGCAACTTGCCTTTCCATTTGCTCTCCAGCAACCCCTGAAAATACAGTGTGTATATGTGTACCAGCAGTAATTTTCAAAAACAGGACAAAGTATGTTGTAATTCCAATTCCAGATGATGAGTTTTCACACAGCAAACACAAGTTCCAGCAAGCCCAAAGAAAGAAAAAAGCAGCAATACAAATGTCTCTAATATTTTTGTTTTCAAAGTACATTTCAAAAGAAAAATTTCAGTGTTTGAGATAACTTTCTAAAATTAAAGCACAGCCCATCACCCAATGTGATGAATCAACTCATGCTGAAAAACGTTAAGGTAGATAAACTCTCTCTAGTCCTCTGGTCATCTAGACAAACAGTCCTGTTCCACTGTCTACAGAAATCGAAAACCTCTTCTTACACATTTTTTGATTTGTCTCCCATAAGCTTTCAAACAGGATTTGAGGTAAAAAAGCCTCTGGCAATAAGTGGTGGTGTCCCCACAGGGTTACTGCTGAGCCATCTGACAGACACGCAGCGCACACCCAGGATTGGGCAGGAGGGGTTCGATTAGAGACTAGAGGGTTTGGTGTCCTGCAGATATCTAGCCTCTCATCCTACAGGAATCTTAAAGTCCAAATTGCTACAGTTCTATGTTAGCTGTTAGAAACATAAAAACATACGAAGTTATCACCACTATCTGTATTAAAAGACATCAATGACTTCTCCTTGAGTTAGGAGGTGAAATCCTTTCTCCAAGTCCACTATTCAGATCGGCTCCTAATACTAGCAGTACTTAGTATTGAGACTTCAGTCACAAATATTAACACTAGCATAGCTTTTGCCGCACTGTACTGATGTTATCTCCATAAGCCACACACTGTGTCGTCTATTAATCAAAGAATCTCCATTCAAATTACAAAGGATGGGAATGGTTCAGTAGTGTGTTCAACAGTTGAGTGCCTACTGCGTCCTAATCACTTTTCTAGTTAGGTTGTATTACAGACACTGTTTTCCAAACTTAATATGGAAAAGAGCTCTGGGAGTTAAATTTGTTAACTAGTATGCAACTGCTGAACAGGAGAACACAAACTACATAAATAACAGGAACTCAAATAGACATGTTAATGGCTAAAGTTCATGTTTAAAAGAATCAATTCAATATGCTACATGCATGCAATCAATCATACTGCAATCATCATTTACAAATCAAAGTACAACGCATTCATAGGAGTATATACAACTAGGTGGAGTGTGTCATTATGGGCGAGCTGATCGAAACTGTAAATTATGTAACTGTCTCTTGTAATTACCCTGCTTGAGAACCAAAAGAAACTTCCCGTATAATTTTGCTGGAGAATCGGGACTGATGTACAGAATCATTTTTCAGTGGGTTTTAACCCATTACTAGCTACTTAATTATGTGTGATGAGGTCAAAGAAAACTTATGCTTAATTTATGAAAAGTTGGCAGGGAGGTATTTCAAACCAGATTATTAATGAAACCTGTTTTCTCTTTCTCCTCAAGAAAGATTTATCTAAATTATTTGGTAAAATAAACAATATTTACAACAAATTCACAGGCATCATTCATTTTGTTTCCTCTGTAAAAACATTCACTATGGTTTGCAAGTTTTTAACTGGATGCAGCTGAAAAGTGGCAGGGGGAGAGGCTGTCAGAGTCCTCAGATGTGTCTTCTGCTTCGGTAGGGAAAAAATCTCATTAACTTCCTTAAATTCAAGGAGAAAAGCTCCAACACTGGGCAAACCACAAGGCAGGACTTCTAATCCATGAACAGAAAATCATCTTCCTAAGAAGAAGGAAGTATGTTTGGCAATAAATAATCAGAAACTTGTTTCAGCATATTTTAAGACATTCTAGCCCTTCTTCTTTCCCTTTCTTAAAATCTAACTTTAATATCTTTTATCTTCTGTAAGCAATGTTTCTAGTGCCTAAAGATCAGCCCCAAATATTACAACTCCTGAACCCTCAGCATCCTAGGAAGAAGGAAGGGCAATTTCCTGTAGTCGCAGTCTGCCAGTATTGTTTTCCCTCATTGTGGATCAAAAAAAGTAAGAAAGAAAAAAAGGGAGGAAAAGAAGAGAAAAGAGAAGAGAGGAGGGGAAGGGAGGGGAGGGAAGGAAAAAGGAGAAAAGGAAAGGAAAGGAAAGAAAGTTAAAAAGGAAGGAATTAGAAACAAAACAAACAAGAAAAGCTCCAAGGCTGTATGTCTCTTCAGGAGAGCTTTCTGCTTTTTCTCTTTAGTCCACTCTTACTCTTATTCTACAGCCATTCCTTGTCTGTCTCTATCTGATCACCTTTCTGTTAACACACAATCCTTCAATTATGTTTCTCTACATTTAAGAGTAGAAGCATGATTTCCAGGAATGCTGCTTTCTAATGGACCCAACACTTGATAAGATACAATTCTAGTAAATTTTCAGTAGATTTCCTTCACATAAAAATGGTCCTACAAAGTCTGACATGGAGTTGATTACCAATACATCAAACACCTGTAATACTCCTGTTTTGATCTTAAAGCAGTAAAGGTGAAACACTGTATCTCTTCAACAAAAACATCATGAATATAATACCACCAGTAAATCAAAAATGTTTCCAGTTTTAAAAGTTAGAAAATCTCAGCTCTATAACAGATACCATAGCGTGCGACTTCCCATTTTAAGGCCATTACTTTAAAAAAAAAAAAGCAAAAATAAAACAGATATAGAAAACTGCACTGAACAACTATATAGCTTAATGGATTATTATAAGGCAACCACCCTTTTTGCCATCATCCAGTATCAAGAACAAGAAGTTCTTGTTCCATTATTTCCATTCTACTCTCATTTCATGTAATTTCATTTGTTAGCTGGCTACCCTGACAAACCTTCCACTTGCCCATCCCAGTCACCCTCCTTTCTCCTTCGTAAGTAACTGCTATCCTGACTTACATAGGAATCCCTTATGTTTCTTTATACTTTTATCACAAAATATCCCCAGGCTCTACAGTATAGTTTTGCCCATTAAAAAAAATTATATTAATAAATGCCTTTTAAGTCTCTCTTAATCTACGGGTTTCTCCCTTCACCCCTTTCTTTTCCTTATTATTTATCTGTTGATGAACTAGGGCCATTTGACTTACAGAGTTTCCACAATGTGGATTTTGTAATTGCAAGCACACAATACAATTAAATTTGTTCATCTTTCTTCTGTGTTCCTGCAAAATGGCAGCTGGATCCAGAGGCCTGATTAGACGTGGGTTCGATCATTTGGTAAAACTACAGGGTATGTTCCTTGATTAGGAGGCACATAACTGCTGGTTGTCCCCCTTTTTGCAATGTTTGCTGCTGTTGATGTTCAATGTCTAGATTCATAAATTCATTGGCAGAACTGCAAAACGGTGATGTCTTAATTCCATTACTTCAATTCTACTCTCATTTCATGTAATTTCATTTGTTAGCTGTAATGTATTTATAAAAAAAAAACGCTTCCCCTCACTTACTATTTGGTTACCTAGTAGTATAGTTCATATAGGAGAGGCAGGTTAAATATTTTATTTACTAGCTTTTAAGATAATGAACTGGTTCTTATCACCTTCTTAATTTGTTTTTTAATGTCAGTAAGAACATGTGAGTTTAAACATTTGATGAGTTTCAGTATTGCTACTGTTTATTATTATATTTACTGTCCTCCTATATAATCACACTCCATATTTTTCTCAAGGTGGACAAAGAGTTACATGCAGACCTAAGTTACTTTTAATCCACTTAACTATTTTTAAGCACTTTATAAACACTGATTTAAAACGATTTTGTTGAAAAAAGGAGTTCCTCTATGATGTTGACCCAAAGCAGGACTCAATATAAATAATTATAAAAACAGAGGTCTTTACATTGGTAAGTGTGAAAATGTTGCACTAATACTAGAGCAAAAACATATTAATCACAAATCTATGGAGGAGAAAAAAACCAGATTCCTACATAGTATTTTCCTAATAGAATTCTGAACAAATGACAATCTTCTGTTTAACCCAAAACAAACTGATATTAAAATAACAGTACCTTACAATCATCTGAAATTATGTGCTGTTTAGAAACAACATCCTGAGAGGATGGTATCAAACTATTACCTTAAAATATTCTCCTTCTAACATAGCACTACAAACTGGAAAATACGTTTAAGGTGACAGTTCCCTTGAAACCAAAACCAGGTGTAGTACTAATTTCAACCAACCAGAACAAAATCTTTCTTGATCTTGTTTTAATAATGTAAAATGCTTCCTTTGCATATATCTTAACTGGGAACATGGACGAGAGAGTTGGAAGCATTTCCTCCTCTGCACGGGCAGAGCTCCGCATGCAGCCCTCACACACAGCACTGCGCGGCTTGGAGGAATCCTGTACCCTGTAGGCAAGGACTGGATCACTCACCCATCGTTTTGGTCTCATCACCTAATCCAACCCTGGTACAGTCCATGTAGAGTATGTTTGCTGAAGGAAGGGATGGAGGGATAAAGAAGTGAAAAACAAACAAACAAAAAGAAAGCCTTAGAGGAGATCTCAGAGGAAGCACCAAGTGCTGTAAGCTGGCTGGATGAATCCGGCAGGTGTTGCCAACAACAAAGAAAAGGACGGACTAGATCTGGGCATTCATTTACTCATCTACACCCTCAACACACCTTTTTTGTGTGTACCCACTATGTGCGTGACACTGTGTTCATGGCTTAGAGGTCAGTGGTGAACAAGTCCTGGCCCTCAGGATGGTGTTGTTAAAGTTCCATTTACTGCTGAAGAGTAAGTTTTCTCATACTAATTATCTGAATGGAATTTGCCCAGAAGTGGGTTTCAAAATAACTCTCTGCAAATTCTGGTCACAGAAATCCAGAGAAAAGATTTGTTAAAAAAGATTGAAAAAATTCTGAGCTATATATGGCAAAAGGGCAGCTGCAGACCCGTATGTTTTATACTTACAATGTTTTCATTGAAGAGATGAACACAAACTATTCTATAAGAGCTATTTTTTTGCTCTTATTTATGATAAGCTTAGTTAAAAAAAGATACATAAATATATCATTAGCTGCACTGGCTGATGTGGCTCATTTCAATGCATTCTGTAACAGTCATCCTCTGAATAAATCCCTAAGAGCTCAATTTCCAACCTTGATGTTATCTTTAGCATATTAAAATATATTGTACTTCAGCCCAATGTAATAGAACAGTCATGACACAGGCTTTTAGTGCAACATATTATAATGAAAAAATAAGGAAAAATAGCATCTTCCTTATTGTATTATAAGCTAGAATCCTACTAAAATATATGGCATTACTCTACTCGATTACACAGGTCAAAACATGCCTTCCAAAACCCAGGGAAAGTCTTGAGGATACAGCTGCTGATCCTGCTGATCCTATATTCCAACAAGTGTCACGGTGGAGATGGAAGTAGGGGTCCTATCTTAGAAAAGACTGTAAAAGGTTCGAGCATCATTTCAAAAGCATAACTTACTATTCTTTGATGATGGCCTTGACTGTGCTCACTCAAGGAGAATAGCTGCTGGGGAAGTAATGCAAAGAGAGAAGCTTTCTTGACAGTTTCTGAAGACCACAGTTGGAATTTTCCTTCCAAAATAAATGAAGCAATGAATGATCTGATAAAAGTAAGCTATATGTCTTTTCAACCAACTGTGTGTAAATGTGAATTTTGTCACAGTTCTCATTTCTCTGCCCGAGGTTTATAGTAGATAATGACAATTTTCTTTGTGATGCAACTTAAATGATCCTAAGATAGAGGCTGCCCTTAAACAAAAAATGCCAGACCCCAAAAGCAGGCAGGACATACCCGACATCATCTGGAAGTAAGTAAACCATAGCTGATTGACTATGTTCTAATAAAACAAAATTTCTTCTTCCTAAGAATCACGTGTGAGGAGAGAGCGTATATTAAGAAGTTCTTCACATGGCCATTCATTTAACATTTGTTCAACAAATAATAAGAACTACTAAGTGCCAGGTTCTTCCAGAAGGTAAGACAGAAGCAGAAAACAAAGTCTATCCCATGAAGCTCACTTCTGGTGAAGGAGAGAGACAATAAACAATAAATACATAAAAGACATATGCAACTTTCTAAATGACTTTGCACTTGCTCAGCCTAGAGCAATTTTTTTTAAATGGTCAGTGCCATGAAAGAAGAGAAAACTATTAGTAAAAAAATTAAAGACTATTAAATATAAGTTAATACCACATGTCAGACTTACAGCTCTCTCACTCAATTTGCCTAACTCCTCACAAGGAGTCAGACTGTTTGTCATATAACATGTCCTTAAGGGACACTGTCACAGTTCCTCAAACACATCTTTGATGCTTGGCTTTTGGGGCTTATAAATGGGGGAAAGTGAAACGTAATTATTACCCTGCAGCCTACCCAAGGGAGTTTATGCCCCAAGTGAGCACTTCATGACCTCTACCCTCCCCTCCTAATCATGGATAAGACAGACTTCACATGTCTCACTTCTGTTAAAAGGATAAAGCTGCCTGGGGAAAGGAGACAGGTGCCAGAGTTCTGGCCACCCTGGGGATGAAGGCAGTACTATCTCTGCCTACTGGTACCCATTCTCGGGTTACCTGTTGGGAGGTACAGCCTTAAGGCAACCAAAACAGTGCTGAGATGCCTAGACACCCTCACTGGAGAAGTGGGATCTCTCAGGACCCAGCTCCCGAGGAGAATCTGCTTACCCTGAAACTGTACTCAACTTTGCCTCTGAGAGAAGCTTGTATACAGTCTTGGTTCTTCAGAGTTTACTAACCAACAGATCAAACCCAACCAACCGATTCCTAAAATAAAACTACTTTCTACCAAAAATTTGTTCCAAAAAAGAGATTTTTGGAGTAGAATGAAACCACTCTAAATTCTTAAATTTTACTTAAATTGTGTTTGAAAAGTTTGTAAGGGGCAGCTCTTTTAAGTAGCCTCTTAAAGGTAGACTATTGAATTTGGAGTTGCTTGTTGGCAACCTGAAATACTATGAAATGTATTCCTATATTTGGATATCATACAATGCAACAGTTAAGCCAGCAGCTAGCATCTAAGATATGGAAGAAGATTCCTCTTTGAGACAGTGAATACCACACTTTCAGGTACAGATGGAACATGTGGCTTTCTATTTCTGCTTGATGGACCTAGAAGGTCAGAGAAATAGGGAGCAGGAAACCTGAGACAAGATGCTTTCTTGTCCTGGATGGTGCTTCCTCCAAAACCAGCCAAGAGTTACAAAGAGGCTAAAAAGGAAAGATAGGCCTGGGACTCTCTAGGTACCTAAGAGATCTCTGTTACCAGAACCAGAAGATAAGAATGAAGGTGTGGAAAATTAAGCTGTTAAGGAAGCTAGGTAAGCTAGGTATTAAATTGTATCCAGAAGCATTTTTCTTTAAAAGTTTATTGTTTCCTAATTTTTCTTAAATCCAGGTATGAGTGAGCATGTGTGTGTGTGGGTATGTGTACGCACACATGCACACACACGCCATTTTTAGGAAAAGAGAACAAATGAAAGGACACTGCCAATCACACTTCAGACATAACCAAGTTTCTAAGTTGTAAGTACAAAACTGGGTATTCTACACCCATATCATCACAGCACACAGTAACTACAGACTCAGTCATTAAACACTACACATTCCTCACAAAAGCCAAGGTGAAATCCCTCTGCACAGAAGATCACAGAAAGGTCAGCAAAGGGATTTCCTGGAGTGAGCGTCTAATGCATTCACTCTGACTTCCACTAGTTAAGAGTTCTGTTCCATGAAAGACAACCCTGAGACACTAAATTTTTAAAATATTGAATAAAGAAAGCCAAGAACTGAACCTGCTCACAAACTTTTATGATTAATCTACAAATTAAGACACCAATTTAAAAAATGCCTGAATATACAGTTATCTGATAATGTATAAGCTTGCTGTCTGTATACCACTCTCAAAAAACTACAGATGTAAGTTTGTAGACTTGTGGGCCCAATGGTCATCTACCCTTTGTAGCTCCCACAAGGTTAAGCCAAAGCTGAAACAAAGAAGAAAATGTTGATAAAAGATTGAGAATTCTTAAATTTCTAGTAGGTATATTTGATTATTTTAAATTAAGAATGCTGAATTTCATCATATGCATTTTCTGAATTTGCAGTAAAAAACACCATCTGAATATCACTTTCTGTTCTTTTGCATAATGGAAGTCATGCTTCTCACTGCCATAAAGTTACAAATATGGAAATGCAGAAGGTTAGAATAAAACCTTGCAGTAGTGCTGATATGGAATGCAAGGTTACAGTGTGAACTCATGATGGTGTGTGTGTTTCTCATTCTTTCCTAGTTCTGCCCTGAGAGGTTCTAGAAGCAGTGACACACCAGTAGCAATAAGTAGACCTAAGTTAAGTGCCCAGATCTTGGTTTCTATATTGTTTTCCATTATAAATTATTAAGGCCTTTAGGAGAAATGGGTTATTTCAGGGCTAGGTCGACAAAGAACAAGATGACTGTGAAACATCACGTTGTACCACGAAGGAAGGAAATGTTCCAAGGATGGGATGTGTCAGAAAGACAGAAGTCTGCTTGAAGCAGTTTCGAGTGAATAAATCTGGGACAATTTGAACATCAAAATAAATAAGGGCAACAAGAAGTTATAATCCACAGAGTCAGATAAAAATCCAAGAGTCTATAATTATATAAATAAATGAATAATTAGATAAATGAAGTAATTATTTAATTAAAACTCATAAAGAAAGCTCTTCCTTAGAGTAAATATCAACTGGTAAATAGAGGAAACAACAGAATTAGAAAATCACCATTTGGTAACTACCATAGCAATAACTACTTTAGACAAGAATCATAAATCAGTGCTAAAAGTAGTAGGTGAAAACTGGGTGGGAAATAGGGATATTTACATAATCTCAAGTATCTTCTTGCCAGCTACTCACTGATTACAAAGGGAAAAGGGGTGTTTTACAATGAGGACACCTGGCAGGCACCACCTTGGGCCAGTAATGGGACCAACAGTTTGTCATGTGACCTTGGAAAGCTGCATGGAGGACACAGTATCACGTCTGCGGTGTTCCTGCCAAAAAAAGTGTGTAACTTCAATCTAATCAGAGGAAACATTAGAGAAGCCCTAACTGAGCAACACTGCACAAGATATGTGGTCTGTATACTTCAAAAATGTCAAGGTAACAAAAACCATCACAAAACACAAAAATGACTCAGGTACTATTCCACATTACTCAACAGACATAGTAATTAAATTCAGCATGTGATCCTGGACTAGGGAAAAGTTTTTATTTCCTAGAAGGGGCATTAGTGAAAACTGACAAAATTTAAAATTTGAACAAGGTGGGTACACTATATAGTAGGTACTTGATTTTGATATTTTATGGTTATATTTGAGACAGCATCTTTGTTTTTAGAAATACACAGTGAAATACTTAGGGGTAAAGGTGTAACAGGCCTGTAATTTATTCTCAGTGATTCAGAAAAATAAGTATGTATATCAATATGATAGAGGGAGGACAGGAGAGAGAGGGAAGGAGATTGAGAATAATAAACAGGATGCAGACATGATAAAATGCTAACTAACATCTAGGGAATCTGGGTGGAGAATATCTAGGAATTCTGGGTACTGTTTTGGTAAGTTTCCCTAAGTCTGAAATTACTTCAAATTTAAAGGGAAAAATAGTGAGCTGGATAAAGGCATTGGAGGGCAGCTCTGAGAACAGGAGCAGGCGATGGCCTGGGAGGGACACTCTGTTACCCCAGTACCCAGCAGTAACTGGAGGAAGAGCAGCTACTTGCCTTGCCCTGGGAGGCTCTGAAGCAAGAATCACACAGTTTTCACGTCTGGTGGGGATGGAAAGGCTGTGTGTGTGTGTGTGTAGACAGAGATGGGGTACTTTAACATAATTTTCTGAGAGAGAGAGGAAAATCTGAGAGGAAGAAATGTGGTATCAGCTTTAGCTCATGACAGTCTCTCCTTCCTCTACTCACTTAGGTTTGGGCAGAGTCACAAAACCCACAAGGTGGTTTATGAACAGGCTGGGAAGTGATGCCTTGTAGTAACTCTAGCCAATGACCTCCTGGGGAGCCCTACTCTGACAAGCTCCAGGCAGAGACAGGCAGCAACTCATTCCAAGGGCAGCACTTGGTCCCATGGATGATCGTCCTGCAGAACAGTGTTCAGAGCTTGGGGTTGGCAGTTCTTTGTATTTTACGCCACACATTTTATTCCACCCATGTCTGTGACCTGGTATGCACAGGAGCAGCTGGGCAGCTGCAGCCTTCCTCCTGCTAGTACCTTGTTTCAGCTTCTTAAACTGGCAGTTATTAAAGACAAATTTAAGATTTTCCTGCCTTACAATTTTATTTGAATTACTGAAAATAACATCCCTGACCAAAAGACTCTCAGGCTCATGTACAAAATAAAAATAAACTAAATCTAACCATTAAGAGATCCCTTAGAAAAACAGACCTTAAGACAACCCATAACCCTGGTTATCTGTTTTGCTCTGAGTTCTGAACTGTGTGTGAGGTTAACAAGGATTATGAGGTCATGGGGTTTATCTCCTTACTCTGCAAAAGACTGGAGCTAAATAGTTCTAGAAAGAGATTTATCTACTATTATTTTAAGTAACTCCAAAGGAGGAGATGCTATCAATTTTTTCAGAAGCCTACTCTATCTTCTTTAAAACCTTTGTAGCGAAGGAATTTTTTTGGTTTGAAATTGAACTTCACTGGGTTTTTACCAGTTCCCATTTTCTTTGAGTGTTATAAAATTGTTCCCCTTATAAAAGTCTCCTCACTCTGAAAGAATAACACCCATCACTTTTCAACTTTATTCAAATCATTCACCACACTCCTTAACCCACTCTAGTGCAGGGGCAATGCCAAGGGTACAGAAGTACAGGAAAGAGAAAATTAAAAAATATACCCTCAACAATGCATTGCCTGGACACACCCTCATGGATGGCATTCATCATGATGGACCTGAGCTACCCAAAAAGGTTCCACTGTGTTTTATGGTTCATCTTTAAAAATACAGGTAGACTGTAATACAGTTTTTACTCAAAGGGTTAACATAAAGATTTAGCATTTGAAGGGAATGTCTTTGTTCCTGGGTTTTTCTGTTATGTAGAAGGCCTCAGTACCAGGTCATGCTGTACAAATAAGATGTTACTGCATTTAGAGCCTTGTATTTTTACCTGGTAAGTACCAGTCCCTTTTTAATTTTACGTAGAAAATTATTGAGGGCAGTGACAATATCACTGTAGAGAGTCAATCAAATCAAAAGAAATACATCTAATGCAGATTACTGAGTATACTGCCCTACTGAATACAAAGAAAATAGTTTACAGTAAGTTGGAAGTATGACCCTTACAGCAATAATTCCACAAAAGGGTGAATTGAGTCTAACTGCAATACCACGGAGATAGGGAGGCAAGAAGAAACTCCAAGGAGCTGGGATCAAAAAGAAGAGGCGCTTGAGCTGGCTCTTAGCAATTGATAGGGTTCTGAACAGAGAGGCTGGGAAGGAGGAGGTGGTCATTTCAGGGAAGGGACTGTATAGATAAAGAATGGAAGTACAGGAACATGCTCAGAGTATTTGAGGAAAATGAGGCTAGTAGATGAACAAGCTTAAAAAGAAAGGCTGGACTAGGTGTTACATACTGGGCTAAGGAGTTTACCTTAGTCTGTAGGCACACAGATGTTATGAAAAGTTTAAAGCTTGAGTAGCTATTATGCATACCAGAAATTATAATATTTATGAACAACTTATTAATGGTGACTACAAAAACTCAGACTAAGACAGCTGGATTTGCCTTTAAAACTGATTACAACTAGGACTCCGTAAAATTAAAATGGTGAACTGGTAAGTTGGCCTTCTGTGGGATAACTAGATGAGGGAAGGGTAGGTAAGGCTAAGATAGTGAATTAATAACTAGAAATGTTACCTGAAATATAAAAACAATCAATAAGAACATATTCAGCATAATAATATCTTTCAATGTTAATAAATTACAGAAATCAGTCAAAACCAGTTACTTTACACCCAGACTTTAATATTTCAGTATCTATTAATATAGATTTAGACTCAAAATACTGCTTCATGGTTTTCCTTGAGCACATTTACATTTTGGTTTTTGCATTTGAAGTATCTTATGAAGATTATGCAAATTCCTAAGTTTTCCTTTCAGTTTAAAATCAGACAAACTATCATCTAGTAATAAATAAAAACACAGGTCTTATGGACAAATTTTTACATAGCTAGAAATATTATTGTGGGATACCTGGCCTTTGTTTTCTCTGAGTATTTTGAATCAATTCTCCAAATGTAGCCTTAACACTGCATTTACACATCTGTTAATAAACAAGGAGAAAGAAACTACCAATCTTTTTTTACATTAACCTATACATATTTTCATATATAATTCTGATTTTAATTGAGGAGACTCAGAAGATACAAATGTGTATAAAAAATATTCCTTGGGCAACCTCTAGATACAAACATTATTATAATTTCCACAACAGAAAAGGGAAATTAACAAAACAAGACAGTTATTTCTATTAGAGAGGCTCAAAGGATAGGTTACCTAAATAATTGTTTTTCTTAATAGAAATATCCCATCCCTGCTCTGTGCTATATAACATTACAGGTGAAATTTTAGAAAGCTGAAAATCCTTTTAAATAATACTTCCTTTAGCTTTAATTGCAAATAATTGCCTCTTGGTGCTAATGAGTGTGAACACCACTGAAGGGAACGTAATTCTACCAGTTCATTCAGGGTAATGGCTTTGTGAGCTAGTGACACTGCTGAGAGAGCCAGTCTCAATTTCCTAGAGTACAATAAGTGAGCTGCAGTAAATTTTTCACTTGAGGAAGATTTTTCTAACCTATGCAAATATAAATAGAAGACCCATTATCTATTGATAAAAACAACAAAGAGGTTAAATAAAGTTTTATGTGTTACTCTTTCCTTGAACAGTCATCAGATCCCTGGATCATGAAAGTAGATAAAGCACTTCACTTACTGAAATCAATAAGAAACCGTCCAAATCCTTGCCTTTGGTGCTGGGGCATGATCATTATGCAGGAGACATTATACTTCTGCTGGCAAAGCTTTTCCTGAGGGAAGGAGAAACAGATCAAGTATGTCAGAGCTCTGCTGAAGAGGGCAATTCCCTGTACTGCCACTGTCCTGGTACAACAGTCCACTAAAGTAAGCCAAAGGGTTAGGTCAGGATCAAGCAGAACAATCCTGTGTTGATCAAACTATCAGCTAATGACAAACTGTCAATTCCAGGCATGCCTTTCAATTACATCTTTACTCTTGAAAGTGGGTACCGAACACAGATAGTATGGAAGAAATGCTTTCCTTGATTAAACAACTTGAGAGATGGAAAAAAAAAAAAAACACATCCAGAGAGTCACCCAGCTGGTTAAGTTAGGTCTTAGCCGGCTATCTTGCTAAGTAACTTAGAGCTTGCAACAGCAGTCTGTCTTCTGCCTTTGACCAAATGCCCCAGTGAAACCAAAATAGTGTATGTGCAGGTAGATTTGCACAAATACATTTCCCTTATGAATAAAAAGTCAAAGTAAAATGCTAGGGAAATAATCTGCATTTCAAACCAGAAAAACAAATCAAAACAACAAAAAAAAGACAAGAGCAACAAGAAACCCCAAAGCCTCCGAAGAAAAAAAGGAGGTCAGCTATTACCAACAGTATGAAACCAGGAGGAAGACTGGGAAGAGTATGGTGGGAAACAGTTCTGATAGTTAAGGGAAAATCTGCAATATTCATGGGATGTGGCATCAGAGCAGCAATATATTATATTCAGAGTGCATAGAAGCAGCCAAAACCTATACAGAGAAGATCTGGAAAAGCCTTTTGAGGTTGTGAATGCTCTGGCCAAATATAAACCACAAATAAGATGGACCACAAATGGTATAAACCACATCAAAGAATTACTTCAGAACACCCAGATCTTTAATGAACCTATCTGAAAGATCACAGGAAATGGCTGTGGAAAAAACCCTATATGGAAGAATTAAAGATTTCTTTGTGAAAAAGATGTACTCTCAACTTATGCACATTTGTCGCTGTCTGTGGAGTCTCTAAGAATTGAGGTTAAGAATAATGTGTGACAGTTTTCCAAAGAAACTGGATTGTCTATCACTAGATATGCACATCAATGGCAAAGGTTCAAATAATTCGTCTACTATGCAAAGTTAGATGAATGGGTCCCTCTATCTAAAAAGAGATGTTCTCTGGGTTAAAAAGATTAATTCTTGATGCCATTCTTTTCTTTGCTCCAAACTATTCCTACCTTTGGATATTCTGGAATCCAAGAGTGGTCCTCCCCTCCCCACCTTCCACCCTTTAACATATGTTACTACAGTTAAATTCTAATCTGTGGATAAAATAACTGCTCCCTCTTTCCTTCCTGTTTGAAGTCGTCTATTATGTGCTGGGAAAGTCATATGCATGTGATGATTTACACTGAACTTTTCTAGGTTATTTTGGCCAATCTCTGGCTGTAACTTTCAAAATTTGGCTTAAGTATAACCCCAAAGGGCCACAGTCCTTCACACTCCAATTGACACACTGGAATCTGATTTAATTTGCATCTAGTCATTTAACATGGTTATTGTTTAGATTAATTTTTGTTTTACTACACTGCTAAAGGTCTAGTAAGAAATGACAGTAGTTGCTGCCATACTATAAAAGAAACTGTGATCAAATAAGTAAAGTTTAGCTTGTTCTAAGTAAAATGTTGGGCCCTCTCGAAGGAAGAGAGACAGAGACCCAAACCACAAGGGTCACCAGCAACTGCAGACCCAGGGGCCAACCTGAAAAAAGGCAGGACAAGGGCAGTAGACATCATTAAGCCCCTACATTTAAACTCAGATACATTTAAGAGATACCATTTTTCAACAAGAAAATCATGACCACTACTCTTTTTAACTCTTTGAGGAAACAGATCTTTACATACCTATATACAAGGTAAAATGTCTTATAAGTTCTAATAGACTTCCTATTTATTGTTTTATTTTGTGTTAATTCTGTCATCTTTTACACCTATAATGTGCAAATTAACTTTCTTCTTTTTCATTTGAGAGCCTTACCAAATATGTGGATTAAAACATTAAGGCTGTTTTCCATGAGTGCTGTCACTTATTCCTATTTTTGTTTATGGTCTCTGGGTTGACTCTTAAATTTAAGAAATTATAGTTTGCCAGGGGCCTTCAGATATATTCTTTTTTTTGATCTTCCATGAAAATGACACTTCTATAAGGCATTCTATTTACATTATGCAAGGGTAGATTCATTAAAATTCACTTATCATCTAATGTGCAAAAATATAAAATAAATAAAATACACAGTTCATATCATTTACCTTCTGCCTGGAAGTCTTATAATTACCACCCTGGCACATTAAACTACTTCGTTGGTGCCAAAGAAAAGTTAAGGTCATAAATATCTCCAAACTCAGTGATGCTTTACTGCATATAAGTTATTGTTTCTTAGAAGCCTCCAAACAGAAGAATGTGAGAATCACTCTGAACCAGTGAAAAAGATAAACTATATCTGCTAAATATGTCAAGGTTTCCCTACGTTAACAGCTGGAGATAGTTAGGCTTTTTAAAGGTAAGGCTGCTTTAGATCTTAAAACAATAGCACAGAGAATAAGAGATGAATAGTAAAACCAGTCATTATATCAGCTTGACTGTCCAAATGCCAATGTTCCAACTCGCTGAGGTACTGACGCCCACAGAGGGAATGCGGCAAGAAGAAATGAGAACTCTCTTAAATGCTACATTACACTGAAATCTTCATGTTGACACAACTTAAGAGGGAAAAGAGAAATAGGCTTAACATTTAGAAAACCAAAGATGTTAGGTGGTTTGCAAGGCAGCAATTACAACATTACATGGATGCTGACAGTCAAGACCACAAACAGTGCTGAGGTTCTTTACACACTTCCTAGGCACGATATTTATTGTCCTTGCTTTTTTAAAAATGAGCTCTGAACAAGAACCTGAGCTTTTTGGAAATGTGTGCCACTTATTCAAATTATAGTAATAAAAAAGCCCTGTTGAAAGAACTGGGCTTTACCAAAAACATTTTGAAAAAGAAAATGAAGGTCATACTGGCTCTTGTTTTACCTTAGAGAAGTATCCAACCAGATGACAGCCCTTTTCATCATTTTTTGTAAGGACATAAAAAAGGAATGGCTCGACATCATAATACAACGTTTTGTGGTCCAGGAAGAGCTTGGCTAACAAGCAAAGGTTTTGGCAATAAATTTTGCTCATATTCCCATCAACCTAGCAAGAGAAACAGACAACATTATTTAACATAAAAATACCACTTAATATAAAATTTATATATTTTTTATATTTGTTTCATATGGTATTTTGGAAAGTATATAATTTTATTTTCAAATCCCAAACTGAGAGATTAAAACACTCCATTAAGCAAGTATAAAGTTAAACAGAAAGCAGCTGTCACTTGGCAAATCAGAATTCCACCATTTTTCTTAAATTAAGGTAAATTTACAGTAGCTTAAATTTCTCTTTAAGCTACCTGAAGAAAGTCCAAACACTAACAAAGGAGTAATTTTTATTTGCAATTTATTATGAGTGAAAAAAATGATCAGGCATGTATGTCCTCTCTACTCGAAACCAAGTAAATCTGACTAAAATGTGAATAGATCAAAGCACTGCTCAAGTAAGTTAAAATTTATACTGTTTTCAAAAGGGCTTCACATAAAAATAAAATAAATGAACTGTATTATTCTGATTCCTCAGAAGTGTGGATTAGCAAAAGAGTCTTCCATTTTGGTTTTATCCCAAGCATCATTTTAAATATAATTGGAAAACATAAAATTTCTATGTTGGGAATACTTACAGAGAAAGTGAGATGTATTTCAACCTATAATAAGTACCATGATTACAGTCTACTTCTCTTCAAAATAAAAGGATCAAGCTGTGATACTGATGGATATAGACAGGAGGCTAGGCACAGATGCCAATTTCTTTGATCAAATGTAGTTACTTGTTGAGAACAGAAAGCACAGCAAATTCAAGAATTTGCCTAGCATTTTTCTTAGGGAAAATGGATATTTGCTACCCAGAGCTCTTTTAACAATGAACATGACCATTCTCAAGTCTCCTGTGGACCATACAGGTTCTCATATTGCACAAATTATTTTTAGACTTCATATAACTATTTCCCTTAGATGGAGCATAGGTCCCACACATAGCAACATAATCAAATATGGGCAATGGGCACACAGGACACAATTCTGCCTTTAATTAAAGGAAGGTTTTATGTATTTGGCAGTATGGCCCTTTAGGAAATGGTCATACATTACAAAAAAAAAAAAAGACAGAGAGATGTAGTGTCTGTGAACCAAAAAAACAGACTGATGACAATGCTGAAGCAAAATTCTTCTCAGTTGTGAAAGGTCTAATATGGCATGCTTTCAAGAGCAATGGATAAAGATAGGAAAGTAGTAATCTGTGATAATGATCTTCATTTATTTTATGTTACTTAGGTCTAACATGCTGTACTCTAAGTATTAACTCAGATTCCAGAATAGGGAGCTTGGCATTTATCCAGCCCAATTCCTTCAATTATTTTCTGAATAAATTTTACAAATCTGCTTCTGATTTTTTCCCTCTCATCTCTGCATGGTCCAAAAGCACCTGCTCTGAAACAGCACACCATTCTTACCAGCTTAACAAAACAAGATTCTCTTACTACTGAGAAGACTTCCTGGATTTATGGGAGCTTCAACCCGACAGGCAGATTCATGCTGATTTATTGAACAATTACTCAAAGACAACAATGTGTTTTGTCCTTTGGGAAAGAATGAGATGGTGATTTTCATTTTAGTTTGGTTAGAAGAAAGGATCCAAGGCATCAAGGAAGAAACCAGTAGGAAAGCTGAATTTGTGACATTAGTTGAGCCTCAACTAAAAACAACTCTGTTGTCTCACCTGCTTGGGGCTGGCTGGCTAGTATCCCAAGACTAACAACAGAAAGAATAAGCAACCTGCATCTGGCTTTCCCTCTAACCCAATGGTCCTCAGTGGAGGTGATTTTGCCCCTGAGGGACACTGGCTGTGTCTGGAGGCACTTTTGGTTGTTACAACTGGAGGGGGTGTGGTGTGGCACCTAGTGGGTAGAGGCCAGGGATGCTGCTGAATATCCCATAATGTACAGGATGCCACTACACCGGAGACCGATCTAGAATTATCCTCAAATGTGAATATTGCCTAGGTTGAGAAACCCTGTGCCTAACGTTTAGTAAAAATTAACATATAATTAAATCTTCAGCAACAATACCCTTCCTCCTTCAAGCTTGCCCAGAGACCCTGATATAACTAGGAAAAGGGGTTAAAAAAATCCTAAGACACAGCTGGAGTTACCTGTGTTCTCTGTTCAGTCTTGGGAAAAAGTAGTGGGCCCAAGCTTGTCTGAGAGACGGAAGAGGGAGCCTGATCTGCGAGAGAAACCTATGTATGACCTTGCCCTATATTAAACATAATGCAAGACATTACAGAACAGACCTAAAGAGAAATGTGGGGCAGAACAGTAATTTCAGTCTGCACAGCTCAGAAAAAGAGAATCCTAATGTAAACCTGTATTTTGGAGGAAGATACTATCACATCTGTTGCACAAAGAAGGCTTGTTCTGCGCACCCAGGAACAAAAACAATGCACCAAGATCGGCAAAAAAGAAAAAGTAAGGTAGGGTGATGGAAGCGCTCAACTGGAGTGAAGAGCACAGAAGGAATTAAGAGGCCCCACAAATAGACAATAACATGAAGAAAGGCTTGGGGTCCTCAAGATACAACTGACAGCTCACCTGGATCCCTGAAACTGACAACAGAACATGATTAAACAATGAAACAATATAGAGGCAAAGACCTTCTGCTACTAAATCAATCCTGAAAACACAAAATGTCTTCAAGAACCTACAATAACAGGCACATGGCCACAGGGGTTCCTGTGAACAGCACAGTTGTCCAGGGGTGGCCATCTTCTCAAATGGGGGGAGTCCCAACATCTGCTGGGGTCTCACCAAAAGGATTATCCACCCTGCCAAGAAATGGATGGGAACACAGGTGGTTGTATATTGAGGAGATATGTACAGCTGCTCAATTCCCTGGAAGAGTGAGCACCTGCCAGATACTGGCTGGAGCTGCTGAACAAAACTAATTTCTCCTGCCAAAGAAAGTAGAATTTACAAAGCGCTGAGGAGATCATAAATTCATTGGTAAATATATCTGGTGCAGACAGGGATTTGGGAGAAGACAAAAAAGTTAATATGATAAAGTACAAATTCATCATCAATCTAAATGGTTGCTTAATATGGTTGTTAGATAAACAGTGCAAACATGGAGATATTTTAAAGAGCAGTCTGAATTTCAATGTCAAAACTGAATATACTTTTCACCTTCTAGAAACAAATCAGGACATAGTCAACAATTAGAAGTACCAGGTTTCAAAAGCTGAGTTTTTTATTTATACATGCTTACCTCAAATACTGAAAGGTCTTTCCTTCGATAAATTTCATTTGCTGGAGGATGAAACCATCCACATTTCTTTGAGTGTCTTAATAAAATATTTTTACTTTTCATATATTTAAGACAGAATTCACACAGGTAAAGCTTTGGTAATCTGTTAAAATTTTAAAATCAAAGACTGTATCAGATTGATTATATTATTCAAGGGGAAAATAGTAAATATTGTTCAATTTTTCTCTAAGTCATAAAAAGGCTATACAATAGTATTTGAAAGTAGTAGTTTCAAAAAAAGGAAAAAGAAAACCAGTAATAAAGAGAATGTACAAACCTTACATTATTTTTCAGTATAATAATATTAACTGTCTTTATTTTGTGAACAAATAATTTGTTTCCTTAGTAATGCCCTACAGAAATAAAGGTTTTCAGATTTGGAACCACTACTCTAACAATAAGTAATAAGGATGGCACATCCTGTCAGGTAAACCATGTGTTTTTCAAATTTCAGATTTAATGTCATAGTTTCAATAGTATATATATATGGTCAGTGGTATAACTGTAATGATCTTTTACTCCAGAGACAAGTTAATTATTTAAAAAAACGATCTGTGTAATTATAAGGCAGAGAATTCCTAGAATTGACTGTTTCCATTTCTCCTTATGGATGAGGTAACTTTAAAGTTATTGTCATAGTTATATATGGCCCAAAGCAGTAAATGTAGGCAAGTCAAAAGACCTATTTGTTTCTGCTAATTCTACAGACTCACTGAATAATATTAGCTGCCCATGCCTTTCTCCTGCTGACTTTTTCTCTACCTTTAAAATTATAACTTTTTTTTACTTACACACTTTCATACTGAAATACATTGCTAGTATTTACAAGAAAATGTTTAGAAGCACTTTCAAGGTCTTTGGAATATAAGAATGGAGACAAAGGTTTGGGGTGAAGTTAGATACAGACTCAGATAAGAGTAACTTCAAATCTTGGACTTAGTAAATGCAAATTTTACTCAAAGTTCTCAGAACACGTGACTTGTGATTACTCATACAAACTAAAGCTCAGAGATGGTTTTTAAAAATTGTTCAAGAACATACAGCCAATGATATAAGCTGGGAAGAGAAACCAAGACTCCTAACTCTTAGTTTGTCACTTAACTTCTAGAATACCTTCCCCATTTCCTAGATGACTGGCAAGACACCCACATAAGTAGAGAAAAGGACAATATCTATTCTAGAAGAAAAGCAAGTTTGTAATTACCAGAAACTGCAGGCTAAAGCATTTGAGAAGATATCAATAAAATGTACCCTGATGTACCTGTAGGAAGAAATCTGTTCACAAGATACCCATTTTTAGAAATATTAGTTCAAGACAATTTCACAGCTAATCTTAGTTCAAGACAAAAGAAAACTCTAGTACCATTATTTTCTCTTCATTTTTAACAAGTTAGTCACAAAGGTTTGGGGAACAGTCTCTTAAGGCTACCCACTCCCACCTATTCTCTTCCATTTCTCCTTATTTTGCTACATTTCTGTAAAAAACTTGAAAATTAACGTCAGATATCAGAGATAAAATTAAGAGGCCTAATTAGGAAAATGAAAAAGACAACTGAAAAGAAACTACCAAATATTTTATAATAGCTAATTTTATCCTCCTGCTTTGGTTTCATATACAAACAACATTTGCCCCATTGACCAAAGAGAAAAAGCATATAAAGGACAAGATTTACCAAGTCGTGTAACCAAGGAGGGTAAGGACTTCATATAGAACAGTGAATACTACAAAAAGGCGCTGGCAAAAGTAATAGTTTGGGCTCCATTACCAAAACTTATGTCCTAAAAATCACCTGATTCCTGCTTAGAATTGAGAATTTTCCTCCCTCACATATATCACATGAAAAGTTATATACCTGCCAAACTATTTCATTACCTTGCATATTCCTGTGGGTAAGGCGAGGAGTACCAGGTTTGGATTTCATATTTCCCAAATTCAATTACAGAAGGGTACCGGCCACAGTCTTCCACTCCACTTTCACACTCTATTTTCTGTCAGGGAGAAAGAAAAGAAAAAAATAAAATGTAGGTATTAGTAGAGGATTTCTTCACATACATTTTGGTTCTTTTACCAGTAGATATGAAAACCTATCTATCATGACACAAAATCGTACCTGTGAATCTTCATGTTGTTGAAAAAACATTATAGGTCCTTGTGAAATAATAATCAGGTTTGTACAAGATTCATGTGTAAACAAACTAAGACCCTGAGAAACAGTATTACCAAGACAGGAAATGAGTGTGACGTAACTACATACAAATGCCTATTGAACTGAACTTAATGATCTGTCGCAATGTATTAAAATTGTGGAAATTATAAGATGATGTGGCCGTTACACATTCTTATAGTTAGTCCCCTGTTCCTCCATGAAGTACTGTTTATCTCAATTGTAATTAAATCATCAGTTGTGAAGGCTATAGTTTAATATCCATCTCCTCTTACTCCCCTTACTCCGGTGCAGTAAGCTACACAGGGTTACGAACTTTGCCTGACTCACTGGGGTCATCCTTGTGTCTAGCACAGTAGCTGACACAGACAAGAAATGATCTTGAATGAAAAAGCCAGGGTAATTGTGTTAGAAAAAAAGGGCTTCAGATTTAACAGTGTGTTTCAGATAATGGCCTGAGTATTTTAGGACTTCAAATCTGAAAGACTGGGGGAAATTTTGACATTTATCTTAGGGAAAACAATACAAACTATACTGATGGGGCAGGGGAGGAATGGAAATACACAATAGCCCTAAAGTAGAAACCATCAGAAGTATTAAGCCCAAATGGCTGCTACTAAAAATAAAGTTTAAGAGACTATACAGTTCCCTCCCCCCCAAAAAAGGGAAGTGAGGTGGGGGTAGGGAGTTTGTCTGTGAACACTATGCCATAGAAATTGCATGTGGTTTACTGACATAAAAAAATTTGTAAATACATAAAAATCTGTCTTTGGAAAGTCCAATAGCCTTACCTTTCAATGTTTTGGTGACAGCAAGTTAATATTTTCAGTGGAATCATTAAGAAATTAGTGGACAATGAAAATAAAAGTGACTATAACCAATCATGCAACACAATACTGCCTTCATCAATGCCAAAGAGTTAAAAGTTAGGAGACAGTTTTCATCTGGTTGGCCATCTGTGTTGGAAGAAGCATCGGTACATTTAAAAGCGATGTTCTTTTTGTTAATGATTGAAAACTTTTTATCTTCTAAATTTGAGCAAAAATAATCAAAAATCCATTTTTTCACACCTAGAAGCGTTTTTCCAAATCTGCCTCAACTACTGTTAACTCTGGTCTATTTTGTGAGACCAGCTGAACTCTTACCAACTTTTAAGAGCAGAGGCAACTCTATAAAGTCATAGTGTTTCAATGTACAGTCAACAAAAATGATTGTGATGACAGTTAAAGAACCAGAAAGGATTGTGAGTGGGGATTCTCTATAAAAATCAAATCAGTACTTTCATAATAGTCATATAAATCTAGGTCACATGTTATTATCCTTGTTACTGTAATGTGGTATCCTGGCCTTACCTCCCAAGAAAGCTCCTGGGCCTGCTTAAAAACATCCAAATCCTCTTCAGTAACGGTATCCTTGTTTCCAATCACATTTATATCTGTACTTTCTTGTTTGATGCTTATTTTGATTTCAGTATCTGTCATTTGAAACCAGCAGAAAGTGTATTCACTGACTTGAATCATGAGTAACCACCGTATATTACCAAAATGGTACCAAATTAACATAAAGGGCAAATAGGGATCTTTTTTTTTAAGCTTTATAAACTTTTACAACTAAGCACTGCTCAAAGATCCAGCAGTATCCTTTCCCTGCTAAACCAATTTTTATTTGGATTATCAGTCATCTTTTTGCAGCTTTGATAGAGGGAAAGTAAGAGCAATACAAAGCAAAATCATATTTTTCAGCCAAGATTTAAAATTATATTAATGTTTAGTTATAGAATTCCCATTATCCCTCTTGAGATAATAAAATCTACCACTTTGTCCAAATGACACATTTCTGGTTTTTGTTTTATAAAGGGTAGCAAATGTAACGGGCCAATTTGCTAAATGAAGTTATGAAATCAGTTTTCTCCCTGAGGTGAACACACACAGACACGCTCACATCCAAAAGCATACTTCACAGAATCACAGATCAGACTTTGTTGAGAAGGAAGCAGGATGAACTTTGCCATGAGAAAGCAATGGAGTGCAGGGAAATGAGGAGCCGAAACCCCCGCTGGAAGCACTGACAGGCACCCCAAACAGCGTGGCGGCTGAGATGGCGGCACGGGACAGAACATGGCGGAAGCGTGACAGTCGCTACTCATGCGGGACTACAAAGCCATAAGCAACACTATGAAGGCATCTGGGGGTCCTAGTGTTGTTACAAATGGAAATAAATAATAAAAGGTGGGAGAGTATTAGTTGGAAAAACAACATTTTGGAGGTTTAGTCAGCATTAGAAAAAAGTCAAAGTTTCACTGCTTCTGTATGAAAGTGAAGTGAGAAAGAGAAATAGCTGAGACCTATGTGACAAATAGGAACTGATTTACTTATTTTTTTCGGGGTTGGGGAGAAAGGGACGGGACGCAGGTTTGGTTGGAGCTTTGACCTTTTGCTTACCATCATCCTGATCAGGTTTAATCCTTCCGTCTGTCAAGCTCCCCTTCCCTGGTGAGGGGGTCCCCATCTGAGGGGTCACTTTATATTTTAATCTGCCTAGCATCCTGTGCTTTTTAAGGAAAGTTGTTCGCTTGAAGTGAGCAATTGCTTTAAAAATACGTCCTCTAGCCATCCCCCAGCTAGAGGAGGAGGAGTGCGAAATAAACCTACTTCTAATATCTCTTTTTCCAAAGAAATGGGCTTTAGCTTTTGCCGTGGAAGATAATTCAGTTTTACGACGCATACGTTTGGGTGGTGCATAACTTGGGTGTCCCTTTTTTCGAGACTGTCCCTGAGTGGTATAGATATGAGAAAGTCCATCAAAGAGTGCCTTCAGCTGGCTGTTATTAGTAAGACTGCTCAAGGAGGGCACACTGGACTGGCTGGAAGAACTCTGGGGAGAGGTAGAAGAAGTGGACGTGCTGGACTTTTGTGAACTAGGGCTCTGACCAGAGATGGGGGTTGGGGGTGGGAGTGAAGACGGTGGAGGTTTTAGCTTTTGTGTGGTACCTGTAGCCAACACATGAGAAGTGCATGACTGTTTCTGAGAGACCTTTTTCCTTGGACGATAGTGCTTTGAAAAGTCTATTATTTCACCTCGTGATCTGCGACCATCAGGTGATGGTGTAAAAAACTTAGTAAGGCCATCAATGAGCCCTTTGGTTTTCTTGTTAACTTTAAGTGTAGAGGCGGAAATGTAGGTGGAGGTGGTGGTGATTTTGGTGGTGGCACCAGGCCGAGTGGGGTCTGTAACAGCCAATCTGCTGCTTGAGTCCTTCCCAGATGCAGCATGACCAGATGAAGGTGTGGTACAGACTTTAGTCTTTTGACCCCTACCAGGTGACCCCCTTCCTGTGAATGCATTCATGGATCCTTCATCACTGGTTACAGACCTAGGCAAAAATTTAGAGAATAGTATCAGCATTCAATATTAGAATTATAAAAGTATCTAAAACAAATCTATAGCACGTAGATGCATTCAATGTGCTAAAACTTAAGAAACCGAATTGCAAACCTAGGAACTATTTGGGTTTATGTGTGTGTGAGCGCCTCCACCTAGATGTTTCTGTTGAAATAGGTGGCAGCAACTACATTTGCGTGTCATGATTCTCCCAGGGCCCATCCAACAGGTACTGGAAGAATCCATTATGGACCCAAGGGCAATATAAGAACATTTTTGAAGAGACTAAGAGAATACACAATACTTTAATTCTAATGAAATAAAAATGTTATCCCTTGTGTTGTCATAAACAATAATGATTTCCTGAAATGTCTTTTTAAAAGTATTAAAGGAAGTAAGCCATAATATTATCTAGAAGTCAAAGAATAAGTTTATCTAATCTCTAGTTAGAAGCAATTTTCACTCAATTGGAAAATTTATACAAATAGAATTTGTGTATGTCTGTAAATCAGTACTTTAAAAAAAAAAGAAAACATTAAGAGACACCCTGTTCCTCTCAGCAGTTTATGCTTAGAATGGTAAGACAGCCAATAATACTCTCTTAAGTAGAGAAGAAAATTAATTACAGCATAAAATATTGCTGAAAAAAGGACAACAATAGCAAAAAACTGAAGAAATGATTAAAGAAAAGCTATAGCAGGTCAGACATGACATGGAAACTCTGGTGAAGAAGCAGCACATTTACCATGGTCATTATCAGATACTTGGCATCAGAATTTTTATACACTGGTTCTGCTATTTGAGTTCATTTGATGGTGGATCTGCCCTCACAGCTGTGTGGTCAACAGAGACTGGAGGTCACTCCACTAGCACAGCTGCTTACAGGAACAGCAGCTGCCTGCCTTCACCTCGGGCTAGGGCTTGGAAAGCTACCCATTCTGCAGCAGAACTGTATACAATAGAAACATCTGCATGTGAATTACGGCTGTGCTGGGGCCCACGAATGCACTTTAAAAATTATCAATTTAGCTGAGGGCTAATAATGAAGAAATAAATGGAAGCCTGAAAATAATATGATACTGAATTACAAAAATACCTAAAGTAATTACAAATAGCAGAGCACATTTTAGTGGTTATCTCGTCCATGAAGATTTAATGAACAGTTTCGGCAGTCAGCTGAAGGGCAGGCTGGTGCAGACCAGCAGGGTGGGCTATCACGCTCATCTGAGGCAGCTCGGCCATCAGGAGCTTTGCCCGACACCACTGATTCAGACAAATCAGGTTAATACTGGAGATCTCCAGTGTCACAGTGAGAGTTACCAATAAGCAACTCATCCAGGCTAAAACATTCCGCATTAGAATGCTGCATTTGGACTGTATCTGGAATCGATTGCCCAGAAAGGATAATATGCTTATAAAGCATGTAAAAAGGAAAACTCCCTAGACTGTCTTAAAAATTCCTAAGCTCAAAGGACAATTTTGGACAAACAAAAAGTTAGGACTGGTGCCAGATGCAATTTTCAGCTGTGTCCTTTGTTTAGAAAGTTTATATCCTAATTTGGTTTTTTTAATTGGGCCCTGAGGATACAGTCCCATTTTGAGAACAATGCTTACACAGGATGAATGCAAAAACATATAATTTCTACTTTCAAATGATATTAATATGAAATATTTTATTCATAAATGTTTCATGTTTGCCTCTACAAGTTAACAAAAATTCCATTTAAACATATCCACCAGTTAAAGAGTTTTTCATAAAGTTACAAAGGAAACTAGAAGAGAGCATGCATTCTCTCTTTCCTTTGGGAGACTGAGGTGGAGACGCTTCTGAGCACAGGTAATATTGTGCACTGCTTCAGATAAAATTTAGGGGAAAGAGTAAGTGAGTAAGATACACTTGGTGTTCATCAAGTGTGTTGAGCTCCTATTCTTTCTACATCACAATGATCCTTCCACTAAGCCTAACAAGTCAGGCAATGTTTATTGATAAAACCACCTCTGATATGCAAGCCTACTGATTTCATTTGTACTGCTTAGTGCTGAAGCATTACTCCACGCTGAGAGTCCAATCTAAACTCTATGCAGGTTTAAAAAAAAGCTACATCTATTTAACCTCATATCTTTACTTTTCCAAGTAACTCCTGCTAAATGTTCTACTGGGTTTAAAAGCAACTATATGGCAACAGCCCAGTAGAAATGAGGTTATCATACTATATCTGCAGGTCGCTGCAAACATTATTTTGTATATATGTCTGCACACATGTGCACATATCAAATGGTTCTAACTGAGGGCACACATGAGGACAGTCATTTGCAGGATTCTCAGAAGCTCATAAGAGGGATCTTAAAATGTTATAATACTAAATTAGCACCAGTAAAAACAAGTATTTTTCAAAAACATTATCTGGAGTCACAACAGAGATTCACTGTAGATGTGGACAAAATTGTTGTCTTGTTTAAAAATTCCCATAAAAATATTTATATAATTAAGCTCTTTTAATGCTTAGCCAGTAAAATAGGCAGAATGATTGTTTCCAATTCTCATTCTGCTTCCATCTTGCTGAGCACCACAGATACTGCCAACAAAAGACCCCAAAATGCCAACTGTAATTAAAAATGTTATTTTCAAAAAAATTCCACAGCTTATGCAAAAGGAGAAATATTCCTCATCTCTTGAGTTTATAAAAATGATGCTAAAAAGTTAACAGAATCTAAGGGGTTACAATCACCTACATTTTAAAGTACAACATAAAAGATTTCTTTGGATAAGATCTCAACCTACAACAATCGTTGCTTTAATTTATTTTTCGGTCGTCCAATGGGTTTTGCATATCGTCGTTTTATTTGTGCAGCTTTCTCATGAAGTAGTTTTCTTCCCTTTTTCTTTGGTCTGCAGACTTGGCAAATCCACATCCCTGAATTAATATATATATGAGAAAAATATTTTAATGTTTCATTTTAGGAGAGATATTAAATATAAACTGCAGCTGTAATAAGCTGCCCAAGGATGCCTGTTTGCAGAACGTTATTCCAGAAGGTGGGTCAGTCCCTTCTGTCATTCTCCTCAGGAAACCATCATTAAAGGTCAGTTTCCCCAGGGTCAAGGTGGTGAGAGCAGAGGGATGCCCCTATCTCAGAACCCTTCCATAAGGCTTTTCCCAAAATGTCATCAAGCCTCCCTCTACCATGTAAACACACATGAAAACCTGATCTTGTCAAATATTGTATCTTTTGATTTGAGGAAGACATTTTCAAGTCAATCAGTTTTTGGAACTTCTTGGGAAAAAATTTTGCTTTATCATCTCTTTCTGGAAGTTTTCAACACTTAAAAAAATCACTGTGAAATATAAATTTTAAACTAAAACTTAAAAACCTTAAGTACTGTGGAGTTACAATAATTAAAATTATACATCTGGCATAGGGAAACAGGTCAAGAACCTGTGGCTGAGAACTGAAAGGACAGAACAACTGAAGCCTATAGGAAGGTTTAGCATATCAAAAAGGTCATATTTCTCATCAGTGGGAAAGAATGAAATCATTCAGTCAGTGATGACAGAACAAAGAGCTATCTAGTAGGAAAATGATTATTTCCTATCCTTTACAAAAATAAATTCTAGGCAGATGAATATTATAATATGATGAATTATATGTTACAAGTACAGGAAAAATCTGTGGATATTTATATAATCTACGCATGATGGACATTTTACACTGAAGCCATAAAGAAAAGGATTCATGGATTTGACTATGTAAAAATATAGAGCTCCTACAAATCAGTAAGAAAAAGGTGAGAACTCCAATGGAAATATGATAATGGATAAAAACAGGCACTTCTACTTCTACAAAGATGATATACAAACAGCCAATAATCAAACACAAAATAATGTTCAATCTCACTAGTTAAAAAATTATCAGACATCTTTTTTCTATTATAAAATTGGTAAAAATTTAAAATAGTAAAATTGTATTTCATTGAATCTAAGAAACTATGGACTAGTAAATGCATCTGATTTAAAAATGTCTTAGACTCAGTGAAATAAGTAATGATGAGTGTTGGTCATAATATAGGCAAACAGGTATTCTCAGAGACTGGTGGTTGGTCAGAAAACTGATACCACCTTTCATGCACATAGCCTTTGATCCAGCAATTCCTCCCCCAGGAATTTATCTTAAGGAAATAGTTGTGGATGGGAAAAATTGGAAACATTTGTAATGTCAGCCATAGGCGAATGGTTAAACAAGTTATGGTTTGTTTATACATGGGGTTACAAAATCAAGTATGTTCAGGAACCACCCAGGTGTAATATATGTGACTGAACAAGCTGGAATGCAAGACAAGAAGGAGTAGTGATATTGGGGAAAATTGGCACATGCATGCTTTATCTAAAGGACTCAAATCCAAAATTTTGAAAATATACCAGCTCATTTGTAATGCATTTGCAGAAGTCTCAGAAATATGTATATATAGTATCAATAAAATGTTACAGTCAAGAGGTTTGTAAACCCTGCTCTATACTGTGAAGTTCTACACACTCATTAACAACTATGTTTAGGAGAACATTCAATGATGTGGGAATTCTAGAACCTATTGTTAACGGGGAAAAAAAACATAAGACTACAGAAACGTGCGGAACGTTCCATTTCTTTTTAAAAAGATGTGTGTGGGGCACGTAAGGAATTTCCAATTGATTGTTCTTTTTATTCCTTGTCAATTTGTATTTCTAAATCTTTCACAATGAAATGGTATAAATTTTTTTTAAGAAGGCAAACTTAGTTTTAATGTTTAATATATTATAAAATGAGAAAAAGGAAGCTGAGATAAGCTTACTTACACAATAGGGACTAAAATCTGTATTCCATATGGACATAGGTAGATAGTTCAGATGCTCATGCTCAAACTACCAACCAATGGCCAAGAAAATGGTGATGGTGCCTGTCACAGGACTTGGGGTCATCATTATCCCCATCACTGAAAATAGGTAATGTCTTTCTTCTGCACAAGTACTGAATAATGTGGGGAGTGTTCTAAACTTTTGACGTGCCTAATCTAAACTTATTCTAATAGGGGAATAGTTTCAGGAGAGGAATGGTCTTTTGTACCCCCATGTCTGAATTAGAGTCTTTATTATACACACCACCCCAAAACTAAATGCTTTTACATTCCTCTGTTCACAACCTGTGCCAAACCCACAAGTGTGAAAGGGATGAAAAAAAGCTTAAGGAACTTGTATATGTCTCAGCTGTCTCACATGAAGATAAGGCTAATGAGTATGCAATATAACACATTTTTAATATGGTTTAAAAGTTCACCTTTTGGCATTCTGGAAAGTGGGGGGTCACAGCATTCCATATGGAATCCTCTATCACAGGAGTCACAAAAAAGCATATTATCCTGTAATATAACATATTAGAGACTAATTGAAACTGAAATCAATAAAAGGCCACAAGTCCTTAATGTTATCCAATTAACAATAAAATGTAATGAAGGAGCACTATGAATCCCTGTTGAAATCTGACATCAAATGTATTTAAAACTTGAAAGAGAAAATAGCAACAGTCTACAAAAATGAAAAGCCTTAATACTGAACACTAACAATTTACCTGGAGATGGACTACTGAGAGCCATACTTACTGCATTCTTGCCTTGGATTCTACATGCACTGCATGTCTTGCATTCGATGCACTGCCACCTTAAGGCCTTTACATTTGTTGTTAATTCAGGACAAAATTTCAAACAGGATGGGTGTCCTATAAGAATAAAAAGCAAATTGCCTATGGGAATGGTGCCTTAGATTTTTTTAAACTCCCATTCCCGAATATTTAATAGATAGTGATAATGCCAGCCAGAGAACCTTAGGAACTTGAAAATACAAAAAGATTAGAGAATCCAAATTATACTCCCTTTTCTGCCTTTTTTCCCCCTCTGTATGTAACAGAGTGATTGTACAAATGTTTCCCCTAAGAGAAATTTGGAAAATTTATACTAATTCCAGTCTCCAAGTCCTGGACAACTTGAAGAAAACGTGTGCTCAGATCCTGTTCTCACTCCTGTGCCCTCTGCTAAATAAATCTCCTGTCCTTGCCATCTTCATCAACTACTATTTACCCAGTTTTCTGGTAAGCCAGACTGTGAAGGGAGTGCTGAGGTCCACACAATTCCTGCTCTCTGGGTGTAATGAAATCATACAACTAAAACAACAGTAAGCTAAAAAAAAAAAAAAAACAGACCCGAAGCTGCTTCACATCGTACAACTACAAATGCACCCCAACCAAAAAAAAAAAAAAAAAAACAACCTGATAGTACATGAAGAATATCCCATTGCTGGGGTATACAAAGAAGATACTACTGTCATCTTGACCCTGGGTCCCTGGATTTATTCCAGAAATAGAAGCAGCAAATTTGAGAGTTAAGAACGTGAAAGATCCAGGTCAAATGGAATATACCCAGAAGCAGACTCTCAGTAGGTTTCTCCCATTTTCCTGGGTGTTCGTTCAGCTCTCTACACTGTTTTGGGCACACCTTTCATCCAGCAGCTCTCACTACACAGAGGAAAACTGGAGACCCTGAGGGGCAATGCCATTCAAGGAAGCTTACCTGGGCTATACTAAGAGGTTCCTCCAAAAGGTTTGGCAGTGTGAGCCTAGACTCTCCCGGAGGCGGTTCAGTTTAAAACCTTGATGGTATTTTACCACATAAACTTGAGATCGCCAAACTTGATTTTATTTTTCTAAATCTGGTCTTAAAATAGTATGAACATTAGCAAATCCCATGTGAAAGAACTTATAACCAAGCTGAAAGAAACCTGAGGGGTAATAAAAAAAGCAGATTCTGCAATTTCAAAACTGTTTTATAATTTCCTGTCTTTGGCAGGCTCATTGTTTAAATATGTATTTTGGGTTGCTGCCAAAAAAGGTCCTCCTCCCTAAAGCTTAACAGGTGCTTCATAAAATTCCACCCACTAGGAGATTCGGCTTTTTGAAGTAAAAACATTCAAAATCAATCATCAATACCATTAATAAAAGCACACTATTCAAGTTTAAAACAAAATAAAACCAAAAACTAAAAGTCTGTGTTTAAGATGTTGAGCAAATAAAGTGTTTTTATAGTATTACAACCTCAGGCAGGAGAGACACCCAGGCAGATGGATTTAACCTATGACACTATTCTTTTACAATGTGGGGGTGGGGGTGGGGGTGGGGACACGGACTACAGGAAAGTCTGAATATATAAAAATGGTATCAATCACCTCTTTCTGCTGAAGAACAGCAAACAAAAAAAGCCTGCTTGTCGACTTCAAGAAGTATACTCTGAAGGGGGAGGGGAGAGGTCTACTTTGATCAGGGCTTTCCCCCCCCTTATATAGTGAGGGGGTAAAAACTCAAGTTTTAAACAGCAATTTAAATTCCACCCTTTAAATGGGTCCCATCAGCTTAAAAGTATACCATTTACTTCTCTTTTCCCCCCTCTTTTTATTACTTCCTGTAAGTCATACATCACTAGCACATATGACCTCAATTTCATGCACTACATTTTTCTCTACATTAAAATCTGTGCTTGTACTTTGTAGCTTAATATTCAGTAACGAAGGTAATTCATATCATATTATAGCTTACTCTTTATTCTCACAGATATCCTATGAAAAATACTGTTTAATAACTACACATTTTGAAAATTAATGGATTCTAGCCACTTTCAATCATTATGAAGGAAGTCTTACTCTTACTTTAAGCAACATTATATCTCAGACTACCATTTAAGCTACCCTATCAAATTCTAAAATCTTCAACCTATCTTCCCTTTAGGAAGCAATCTTACCTTTATTTAGCTCAAGAGAATTAGCAAATGATCCCTTCTAGCTATAAATTTCTATGATTCTGTTAAGGATGCTGAGGGATGAAGAAACGCTTCCATTTTATTTTCTCACAGCCAACTTAAAAATAACAGAAGACTGAGTCTTGATATACCACTGCACAATCTGTAGTAATTAGATAAAGGGCAACAATGCAATTTCTTCCCATTTTAGCCATTCTGTAAACTCAACAATTCCCCCTAAAATTCGGGTTCTCTCTGCTGACACAACTCATGTTTGTCTTTCTGGAGTTTGTTTTACTTTTAAAGTTTGAAATTTACCAGATTTAAGAACATACTATGTATTCATTCACTCATTCATATTACAAACACTTATTAAGCACTAGTAACTCATACTAATTTTATCTAGGAAAACGAAAGGAATACTGTTTAAAACTAAACAAGTACCAATGATTGGAGGAATGATTTTTGGAGGAGTACTGTGGGGGAGAAACCATGAGCTCTGTGGTAGACAGAATTATGTGCCCCAAAGACAGGTATGCTGTAATCCCTGTGACCTATAAATACATTACTTGACATGGCAAAAAGGGACTTTCAGATAGGACTAAGGGTATAGGCCTTGAGACAGGAAGATTATCCTGATTATCTGGGTAGGCCCAATCTAATCATGTTCTTAAAAGTGGAAAATATTTTCCAGCTGGGTTAGTAAAAGGAGATGAAAGGAGGAGGAGAGGGTCAAAGCAGGACCCCACCCAGCTTTGCTAGCTCTTATGTTGGCAGCGGGAGGTATGCAAGGAATATGGGTGGCCTTTAGAAGCAGGGAACAATGTTCACCTGGCAGCTGGCAAGAAAATGGGGATCTCATTCCTACAAACACAAGGAACTGAATTCTGTCAACAATTTTGTGGTGCTTTGTTATTGTAGCAATGTAAAACTAATAAAGAATTAGACACTGGGTCCTTTGGACTGGCTATGTGACCAACCATCTGTCCACTTGAGACACAATGAGGAAAATGATAGACATTTCAGATCATATAATGTACAGGAAAGACATCCATTAAATAAGAATTAGGATTAATGCATAATGATGGGATGGCTCAGCGGCAGCAGTAGGTTAGAGGAAGGCCCTCCTAAAGAACAGACTCCAGGAATGAGTGGGGTTAGACTGGACCAGAGAAGCGGCAGGGCAGGAGAAGCCAGCATGTGCAGAGGGAGAGGAGAACACAGTACCTTCAAGGACAGAAAAGTGGTTCATTATAACTAGTGTGCATAATATGAATGAGATAGTGATGTGGAATAGAGTTAACATGAGCCTAATTCAGAAGAGTGTTTTGAGCTGTATTAAAGAATTTTTATTTTTCCTAAAGGCAACTGGTAGTCACTAAAAAATTCTGTGATTAGATTTACAGCTTTTAAAAGTGACTCAGGCTAATGGGGTTGGTGGGGGGGACCTGATGAAGGGGTAGTTTAATAATCGTAATATTGCACATGTAATTGTAAATTAATGATAATAAAATAAATTATATTTAAAAAAAAGTGACTCAGGCTGCAGTATGGAAAATGGATGCAGAGAAAGAAGGCTAAGATTAGACTAAGGTTATTATAATGGTAGATTTGAGTAGGCTTGATGGGGGTATGTGGATATATTGAGGATGCAGGATATATATTAGGACATAGAATCAATGTATTTTAGGCAATTCCCTAGTGTGAGAGAAGAGAATGGAGGATGGCTTGTGGAACTGACTAAGTAGCCAATGGCGTGCCATTTGCTGAAATGGGAAATCCCTGAGAAGCAAGATGTTATTTGTTTGCTGTCATTTCTATTGATACTGTTGTGGTTGTTTTGAGGTGGAGAAAGCAGTGCAAGGTTGATAAGCTGTTTTGGATGTTAACTCTGAGGACTCTATGGGGCATCCAAGTGGAGAATTTCCGGAGGCACTGATGTCCAAGGTTCTAGGGCTCAGGAGAAGCTATGAAACAACTTAGAAAATACAGGGCCAAGGACAGAAGCCTCAAGAAACATTTAGGGGATGGAGAGAGGCCAAGGAGCTAAACAGGATGTGGAAAGAAGCAGTAGAGAGAAAATGCGGAGAATATGGTTATCACAAAAGCCAAAGGAAAGGAACATTTTTCTCAATAGGTCAAATATGGCCAAGAGGAGTACTTGGTGTGAACTAGAAGATGTTTATTAGAGTCTGACAAAGACTGAAAAGTACCCTTTAGATTTTGCTGCATGGAGGTGACTGTTAATCCTGAGAAGCGCAATTTTAGCAAAATAAGAGACCAGAGGCAAGGTTCATCTTCTTATTTCTCCACTTGGATTGTCAATCCAGCTTTGGGCTTGTGGAAGATTGGGGCTCAATAATCCTTCCTCTTCTATTCCTATTTGGATTCCAATTTTAGGTTTCTTTCTACTCAAGGCTCTCCTTCCCAACCTAATTATTTAATCTGTGTCTACTTAGTGTGAAACTGGATGACTAACCAGCCAATCCCTGGGGCATTTTCTCACAGAGACCTTAAGAATCTAGTCATCTTTTGTATATATATCTATATCCATATATTGCACCAACCAACTCAAAGGCAGGCAAGTTTTGCTTGGGGTTAACACATAAATAAAGAGAAACCCAGGAGAGACTTGGAGTGAGGGCAGACTGATATTTGATCCTGTAGCTCTTGTTCCCTTTACTGTACAAAGGTGTTTTTTCTTACTCTCCCAGCTGCATCACAGAGCCTCTCTCCGTCTCCAGTTTCAATGAGCTTCCACTTAGAAAGATGCTGTAATTTTGAACTGTACACTTATCTCAGATTTGCTAATTTGAAAACACACATGCACACAACTCATCTGTAAGTAAGATTTAACCACCCAGCAATCTGAGCAGCAGACACAAAATTTCATTTGGTATAATATCTAATACTTATGTGAAGCTAATTAAAGATAATTTGGTCTTAATGAGGCAAAGAGAATGTAACAGTGTTAATTTCAAAGTAGGCTGATCCATGAAAGTCAAGTAAAATCACTTCCTAGTCCCAACAGTTCCACGGGCCTAAAGACTATCTAATGATTCCTACATTCATATTACTGGTTAGACTAATCTTTCATGTTTGTATAATGTTTTATAGTTACTGATAATCTTCATATCATTACCTACTGGATCCTCATAAGAGCCCTGTGGATTCAGGGTGCAGATATTACCCTCCACATTTTATAGACACGGAAAACTATAGCTACATAGTTGGCAAGCAAAAGAGAAGTGGAACATCACTTTTGGAGCTCCTTGCATTTTTACTACCTGCAAACTTGAATTATTGTTTCAAAACAACTTCTAACAGGAAAAATATAGTTCAAGAAAATACTGCTCATTTGCAGCACTGAGCCATCTTAAAAATAGAGAAATTTCTAATTGGCTTTACTTTATGATGTAAGCAGAAGATAACAATTTTTACTCATGTCTCTGAAATAGAAGCAGTCTAAATGTGATACCACACAAAGGGTACTTCAGACAGAGGCGACTAAAACCCAACAGGCACATATGGGAAACACATTTAAGAATGATCCTCTTTATGGGCTGCCATCTATATTTCCCTTTTTTGTTTTATATTACTATGTTTTTTTTTCTTTCACATAAACTTCTTACATTAGGGATTCTTTTGATCATTAGAAACAGTTTCAATTCAATCTGGGAACCAGTGGACTCTTCTTGAGTGTGAGACAGCGACCACTTCCCTAACGCCAACTCGGGTGACCAACCACTCTATAATTCCTACTTGAGAAACCAAACTGCACCACGACACCAGGGCTTCCGCCATTTACTAGAGGGCACTTTTGAGCCCAGCCTGTTTTATTCTTTTTTCCCTATAATTACCAAGCTGTCACAACAGAGCATTACAACTGTAAGGACCCTCCCCCACCCACCGCAAGCTCTCTAAGAAGAAACATATTTTATTTTAGTCCTTCTATTTAAAGACTAGCAAGTGACAAAGTCCACTCATCTGATCTACCATATGAAGTAAAATGTCTCTAGTGCATCTCCCCCAGTTAGGAACAATGGTATTTTTGACTAAAGTATCTAGATTCAGACTAGCCCAGTACAAGCAAGGGAAGATAAAGTGAACCTCAACACTAGAGTTGGATCCCATTTCGGACTCCAGAGAAGTGTTCTGAGCCATCCTCTGTCCTAAACAAAGGGTATGATGACCCCAGGGCTTGAATTTCTATCATGACCCATCCTTGACTCCAAAGCCTCTGGCTCTTTCTACCTGAAGGAA
This sequence comes from Smutsia gigantea, assembly GCA_032199065.1. NCBI lineage: Eukaryota > Metazoa > Chordata > Mammalia > Pholidota > Manidae > Smutsia > Smutsia gigantea. The sequence goes on along the minus strand of JAVSCE010008078.1, from coordinate 88,210 downwards.
GTAGGAAAAACTGGTTCATAAAATGACTCTAGCTGTGTAAGCTTTCTAGACAGTATCCTCAATCCATTCTTCTCCATTTTTTAAATGAGAAAACAAGGCAGTGGTTTTGAAAAGAGAAAACATAACACTGTACTATATGCCCTGGAAAAGTAAGAAACTTTAAGAGAAAAAAACTTCAGTGACCTCAAAGTACAAAGGAGATCAAACCTCTTTTGGCAGGTCTTCAGTCTGGGAAAGACGAAGCGAGATTGATTACATCAGAAAATCTGAGATCTACCTGTTTAGAATTACACCTTTGAAGGAGACCTTGAAGTTACGATCTAGGAGATAATGATCTCAAATTCCTTATCAACGCAAGTAAGTGTATCAGCAGAGGTAAGGAAATATGTGAAGAGAACTTTTCTTCCCACATTTTAGTGCATCTTTAATCTGTCTAGGCACCCAGACAAATAGATACTCAAGAATAATACAGTGAAGGGTGTTTTTAAAGTACCACCTTAAAATCACAAAGGGTAAGCCCTAGACAATTGACACCATGGAATTGATCAGGCAGTTAAAAGAATAATTCATTCAGAATGATAACTACAGAGTCAGAACTGATGAGTGAGGCACTCACTAGGATAAAATGGGGAGATTGTAGGGTTGAAATTTATTAAACTGAACATACAGATAATGTTTCCAAGCCCTTTTGTCACTACCCATGATACCATGGGCACGTAAGCATTTTAATCAATCTGTAAAGCCCATCAGAAAAACTGTCAGAATGCATTTCTCGAGCAGAGTTTGAAATGTCTTATTTGCATGTCTCTTCCCTCCTAGTCAGGTATGGAAGCTGTGGAACCACATAGGTCCTATCAAGTTAAACCTTCATAGAAGGAGAAAGAATCGTTAAACAGAACTGTCATTCCTCAGTGTGACACAGTTCCTCTAACCAACCATCAAGTAGCTGTCACAAGTGGTGATAAGATTTTAAATTACTTGCAGCAATCAAGGACAACAATACCAAACATGCCAAATAACAACAACGGGTAACATTTACGGTACACTTACCTCAGTTGCTGTGGAACCTGTACTAGGGTGTTTACTTGTGTTCTCTCATCTGACTCCCAGAAAACCCAAGTGGTAGGTGCTATCATTATCTAACTCAAATGAGGAAAACTGAGGCCCAGAAAGGTTAAATAACTAACTCAAGGTAGAAGAGCTGGGCTCTGGCTGGCTCTTGGGTTTGCTCTTAACCACCACACTACACCGGCTTCCTGAAGGGGAGTATACTGTGGAGTTTTGCAGGTCTGCTGCTGTTTTTAAAGATAACTAGAGAAATACTTGGTCATGAAATTTAAAACGATACTTTGGGGGGAAAAGTTTCAGTAGTCTGGGAGAAGAATATCTAAAGATTAACATAAGAGATTAATTTCTAAAAATCCAGTAACTACCAGTCAATCTGTTCATGTGTGTGTGTATGTACACACAAGCATACATACATATAACGATGTGTGTACCTCCCCTAGACAACTATCACTTGTTTAGCAAGAAGGAAGACTGGCTTGGTAAGACAAATTCTTTTAATGTAAGCATAATTTGACTTTTCATCTCCATTATAAAACTAGAGGTGTGGTCTTAAAATGGTGTGCTGAGAAAAAGGCAGAGGTGACAGCCATCTTGGAAGCATTTCTGGTATGGCAACTTACCAATAGCCCATTGTCTCTACCCAGCAATTCCCTGATTTCAACATCACCTTCTATGTAGGCCACTCTTCTCCTTTCTTATTTTAGGCATTTTCAATTTCTTGATTCTGTTAGTGCACTTCCCAGAATACTGTCCCTTTTATTTGTAGTCACACAGAGCTGGGCTGTAATATTATATTCACCAGTAGATGTCATGACCAGAAACATTATATATTCCAACTCAAATTGAAACTTGAGGTTATAAAACACAAGTGATTCTAGTTGTATTCAGTTTGATAACTTAAAATTCTGTTCACTGAATTTACCTGCAATGTAGAATATTCCACCCTGAACTGAACTATCAATGCTGTCACAAAATCAAAGCTTAATCGAAACATTAACATACAGTATTATATAAACATATGTATCTTTATGTCAGTGCTAATACGCTTACTCTGTTTTAACCACTACCTGCATTTACTTCTTAAATTTAAAACCTATGCTATTATCAAATAATTGCTTGAAATAATAAATATAGCTTTGACGGAGAGTTAAAGAGCATGAGTTATTAATGGGGAGTCACTGTACATACATAAAGTACCAACTTACCACTACTGCCACAGTCTGCACAAGAGAGGAGTTCTTCTGGCTTCTTTTCACGATTTGATTCTTTAGTTCCCAAACAGAAGCTACATATTGGAATGGGATCAGCACGGGGCTGAAACAAAATTAAAATGAAAAAATATTGTTAGTTTTCCACTTTAAAATTAAAAACAAGACATTAATATCAAAAGCTTCTTACATATTTCTTTAACAAAGAAAAACTGCTGAATAAGGTATTCAAGTCCACATTTTGTTTTAAAAAAATCTCAAAGTATTTGATACTAATAAGTATTACTTGAATAATGTATTTAAGTGTAATATATAAGATTCAGAAGTAATTATATTAAGCCAATGAAATCTTAAGACCTTTATATATAAAACCTTCCTGAAATGAACATTATTAAAGATTCATTTGAAATCTCAATCGTTCTCATAATCTATATGCCTATAATAATCTATTCAGTATTATAGTCTATGAATATCATCTAGTTAAATCAGATTATTTAAATTTTATCATGTTTTAGTGCAGGTTACTATTATTCATCTATTAAATATTTGAAAATACTGGTTTGTTTTTAGGTGACATAATAACTGAGTTAGAATTAATTTAAAATTCTCTAGGACCACACGAGAAGATCAAAAGAACATTAAGAAGGCCTTCCTGGCACCAAGGTCTTCAAAAGTAAACCACACCATGCCACACAAAAAAGATAAACAACTCTCAATCCCTGGCATTCCCACTTTAGTAATAGAAACAAAAACATTTGTCTAACCCCTAGCACCTTTTAACTCTCACTAAGGAAATTGCTTTTAACAATGTATAAATCTGCATATATTTTAGTGTCCCCATTGTCATATTTACGACTACCAGCAGTGCTAGTATGCCCATCCATATGAATAGTTGACTGTGCCTACAGATCTGGTCACGTTTATTTTGAACAGCCAAACTGCATGAAAACTAAAATTTTATTGCATATTCCAAGCCTTCACACATGTCTGCTAGCCATCTGAATGTAACTAGAATGTATTTATATTTGAATGCCATGAATCAAAAATTCAGAGCAAGAAAACAGTGTAATCACAAAATTATTAACGTAAATTAAACCCAAGATTTTGGTAGGTCTAACTTCATTCTAAGTACACATCAGTATAGAATAAATCTCAGTTGTTCAGCTACTCTACTCCAAATGCCTAATACATTGCCTGATGCACAGTAGGCACTCAAAATATATGCTAACTGAATAAATCAAAGAATCATATGCCAGTTAAAAGAAAAAAAACCCCTCATTTCTAAGATAATATTTCAAATGGTTAGAATGATTCCAACAAATGCCTTGGTTCACTGTGACAACATGTTATCAAAAAATAGCATTCATCTTATGACCAAGCATTTGAAAAATTGTTCAATGTAACTGTTAATTTCATCTTAAAGTATGAGTGTTCATTAATCTTGCCCTTATTTTCAGTTTAATTTGTTCTTTTAATATGTACAGGCTTTACTTTCTGAGGTAGCTTTGCAAATATAATTTTGTAGCCCTAGTGAAAAAGCCGAGTATAAAACACTCTACTAGAAAAAAACAAGACAAGCTACAACAAATTGGTCACTGACTCCAGCCACAGTTTTTTAAATGCCAGATAATCAGCACTGCATAATTATGGATCCATAGTTATTACTTGCAACTGCTCTACTGCAGTACCTTGGGAACACTTTTGTTCCTTTAAATAGCAATTAAAGGAACAATCTGGTTTTAAAGTGACAACATTCCCCTGACAGATCCTAGCTAAAACCCAGTCCTTGTACTAATGGGATTCCTGCTTTCATTTGATATAACAATACTCAAGCCATAGCTGCCATCCTTGCAGTGATAAATAATTTACACAATGTCACATATCATTCATGCAATGAAACAAATCCAAATCTGCAATCCCATTTTTCTCTCCCAGATGAATTTTTAGCTATAAGAAAGACATGGCCATCAGCCAGCATTCATGCTCATTTTTCGTTTTTAACTAAAGGTGACACAGAGGACAAAGGTTGCTAGTAGTTCATGGCCAGAAAGACTGATGCCCCACACTGCCCAATAACAGAAAGCAAAGATGCTCTCACTTCACACTACATCCAAGTGAACCTCACCATGCTGATGTAGCTCATGACCATTTATTTTAGGTGTAACTATTTCACAACACTCTATAAAACCACTGCATTATACAGAAATGTCTGCCCTGCTGAATTATTGATAATTCAAAGCACTTTTTGCTAACCTCAGTGAAGCCGAGTCTAATTAACTTTAAAAAATTGTCACTTGTATGAAATGAAACTTTTACAGTAATGCATGTAAATGGGTCACAGAATTATTATGATTCACTATTCTCAATCAGACTACGTATAAACTGCTTCAAAAAATAATCCTTAGTAATAGATTAAAGTGCATCGCTGTCAGAAAGAGTGCTGAATAAATGGCAACTCGATTCCACACAAGTCCACTACAGACAAAGCATATTTGAGAGGTCTCAAAATGGAAACCAAACATCTACCAATTCCTTTCTTTGAAATTTCACAAAGGCACCTAACCCGTTGATCACATTTTCTTAACAGCATGCCTGGATATTTCAAACTCATCTTGAGAATTAACAACCATGGATAGGTTTCAACTCTGCAAACTTCTCAGGAAGCACCTCCTACCCTCCCATATAATGACCCTGGGATAGCCTCTAGGTTAGGGCTACACAAACACTATCTCATTTAATCATCTTAACATTCCTGCCAGAAATGTATACTATTATGCCCCCTTTAAGGAGGAAATTGAGGATCTGAGAAATCAGGTAACTTTTCTAATGCTGCACAGGTTCAACTGTGGAGCTGGGATTTAAACACAAGTCTGCCTTCACTAAAGCCCATTTGTCACCTTTACTACCTACCTCCCCTCCTCTCTCGGAAAAACAAATGTTTAAAAATTATCCTTTCACAAGTGGCAGTAACTCTTAACTACTGTGTTCATAATCACTTCCATTCAATTTCTCCATGACCAATGTGTGTGCAGAGAGAAGAGAGAGAAAGTGAATACGGCAAAATGTTAGTAGCTGGTGAATCTATGTGAAGGGTACGTGGGTGTTCATATATATGTTACTCTTCTAATTTTTTATATGTTTACAATTTTCTAAACAAAAAGTTGGGGTACAAATACAGTTCCCCTTATGCTCTCAAAAGAGATCTAGAATGAATTATTATATAATTGGATTACAAGCATTTATAAAATCAAGTATAGCAATCTGATTACCAATTCACAGGCAATACAGAGGACTGGGGAACATGTCAATCTATCTGTATAGCAGGAGAATGCAAGTACCAAAACTCTCAAGGACAAATGACCCAAATTCTTCAACAAATAAACTAAATTAATAAAAGAGAGACAGAGTGAGTGAGCAAGGAAGAGAGGGGAATAGATATGGTATAAGAACCAGTAGATGGAGACATTTAAGAAGCTTGTCAGCCAATCCCAATATATATCATCCTTATCTTGATCACGATTCAAATAAATTGTAAAATAAAACAAAATAGGATGGCCTACTGAAGGAACTAGGGCTAGTTTGTCTTGAAGAGATGGCTGGGAGGGGTAAACTGAGTGTCTTCATCCAGGGCAAGGGTTAGATTTGTTCTCAGTGGATCCCGAGTACAGAAGTTAGACCAACAGGAGTTGTACAGAGTTCAACTTTCCAACAGAGCTATCCAGCAACTGAGTGGATTATTTTTCCTGCTTATTTAATTTTTTAATACCACTGTACATATGGTATTAAATATACATACTTAACCATTTTTAAGTCTGCAGTTCAGTGGCATTAAGCACACGCACATTATTGTATAAGCAGCACCATCATCCATCTCCAAAACATGGTCATCTTCCCAAAGTCCCCATTAAGCACGAGCTCCCCATTTACTGTTCCTCCCATCCCCAGACAACCACCCTTCTACTTTCTCTCCATGAGTCTAACTGCTTTAGGTACCTCATGTAGGTGGAATCATACAGTCTTGGTGGAATAGATTATTCCTGAGTTGGGCAGAGGGCCCCCATAATCAGAAGAGACCATGGAGAGTCTGGGTGGGCCTGGTCAGGATGATGAGGATGCCGCATGGACAAAGCAGCCTCACACAATTTGGGGAGTCTAAGATTCTTCAGAGGTCTTTTCCAAATCAAATATTTAATCAGGCTAATATTTTGTTGACTCTATTACACTTAAAAAGACATTTTAAGAATCTTCAGGACCTTTGACTTCAAAATAGCCTCTTTTTTTTTTTTGAGGAAACATTCTTTAAATCCAAGACAATGTGTTCTTCAGTTTTATATTTGCTTATGGTTACTTTTGTTTCTGCCTTGAAGGAAAAACACATATTTGTTAGTCTTGCTAATCTAAGTAACTGGACAAAAAGAAATGAAAGCTCACGCACCAGATGAGTCCCAGGGGTATCTGGGCTCACATCTTCTTTCTGACAATGACACAAAAAGGGGTTTTGTCTCTGTGAGTAAAATTGCAATATTTCCAGAATTTCTCACCAGGCCTTAGTGCATCTCCCTATCAACAGGTGTTTCCAAGGGGTGGAGATAAGTCCATCTCCTTATCAATAGGTAATTACAAGGGCAAGGGAAGGCTTATCTGGACCAGAGAGGTTGGGTGGGGGTCTCTTCTGCAGCTGGGTAGAGCAGAAGTGGACGACTGCTTGTAACAAATAAAAGGGTTTCTCCCACTTCATTTATCCTTTTGACTGATTTCAGTTTCAAAGGTATTTTGCCCCAGGATCCCGCCCCCCCCCCTCCCGAGTTACAGTGTCCATGGTCTCCATTCACAAGACCAGAGATACAGCTCTCTCTGCATAATCCCCTATGGATTCATCTTGAGTCATCCACAACTTTCTTGAATCTCCTTACAAAACATAATTTTAGTAATTTTGAGTGTTAAAAACAATTCAGTATTTTTTATTCATATAGTCATACTCGTATCATGATAAGACCTGGATTTAAATTTTTGTTCTCTGAGCCTCAGGTTTCCTCATTTGTAAAGGGGCACAAACAGAGTCCATGTTGTCTAGTCTAGGGTTGCTAAAGTTCAGTGTGAGTTAAGTATGTGAAAGTATTTTGTGAACCATAAAGTTCTTTTCAAATATTATTATAATTATTGCAAAACTTACTTTGGCTATAAAAACAAAAAGAACTACTTTAAGTCCTTAATAAACATCAGTACAGATGAATTGTTGTGGAGTGTGGAATTACTCTATGAAAAACTTCGATTCTGTGAGTCCCCATGATAAATATTAATCAGAGGGTTTCTTTTTTTTTTCCTAATGAATTAATCAGGGAGTACAAGAACAGGGCAGAAAATGCCTCCACTGAGAGCCAAGAGGCCTGTAACTGATTTAATAAAAGGAAGGCTCAAATTAAAAGAAAAAGATGTCAAAGGATAAAAACACAAAAATAAATGAGTAATACCACAAGAGTGAACAAAGATGAATATTAAGTCCTTTACAACCAAATAAGTCCTCTCCAACCAGTTCATCCTTGGAGAGTTTTCTCTACACTTTAGCTCAGACAACTCAATTCAGTAACTCCAAAACAAGCTGTATGAAAGGGCTGCTTTAAAGCTCTTCTGTATGGATCCGTTTATCGTTTTGTACTGAAATTTGAAGCTTACATAGTGCTTTGCCCTTTACCAAGATGCATTTCTCAGGTGTCTCACTTGTGCTGAACACAACCCTGTGAGACAGGCCTGGTGGCTCTGTCTCCGTTTTACAGGTAAGTTAAATGCCTCCTTTTGGTCGTATAGCTATTAAGACAGAGGGACCCCAGTCTACTAATTGCAAGCTCTTTGCTCATACTTTCCCAAGGGTGGTACCTCATTTCTTCTGAAGCTTAATTCAGATAATGACCTATCAGGGAGGCTGCCCCTGAGCATTTCTCTGAAATTGCATTCCACCAGGACCACTCTGGAACCTCTAGGCCTTCCTTTATTTATCTGCATGGCACTCATCACTACCCAACATATCATGTATCATTTGTCTATTTTATTTCACTTACTAAACTACAAAAGTCCCATCCTGAGGGCAGAGTATTTGTTTATTGCTATAGCTCCAGCCTCATGGTATATTTGTTGAATATATCAATGAACAAATGAACAAACTGCTTTCAGGTTAGGAGCTGGTTCCTTCGGTTCAGCAGGTCCCAAATATTGACTACTGTTCTTTATTTTAAGGTATATCTTTTATGATTATAAAATGACATCTAAAGCAACCACTGATGGCCAGGTGGGTTCCATCAGTGTCTAATCTGAAGGCTTTTTTCTGCTCTATTTATAATGAATGACACTTACATTTGGGCATAATTGTAATTCCCTGGGTATAATCTCACAAGAAAGAATCAAAATTCAAAAATCTTTTGAGAGGAAGATTATCTTGCCACTATCACAAGTATTAACTATTAAGGCTCACTCAGTAATAGCCATAATAGGTTGTATGTAAGATAGACTTGGGGGCCATGCCCGGTTACTAGTACCTTTTCTGTAACCCCCGCCTTTTCACTATCAAGAAAGAAGACAATTTTTAAAAAAAGAAGGAAGACAATACACTACAGTGAAAGTAATAAACTTCTTCGAGCATGAATCTCTTCAATCTACTGAAAAGAAAATCTTTTATGAATTTTGGTGCTTTATTAGTTGTATGAATTATTTCCCACAAACTACACAGTTGTGCAATGGGACAAGACAGGTTGAAAACTGTCCATGCTGTTTTTAGGATAACTTTTTTGGGGAGTGAGGGGGCACTTCAGCAATCTACTTGACACTTACCTAATAAAAGCACTAGACTTCATTTCTTGTCACTCAACCCACTTATTCAACTGATGTCTGAACAGATCAAGCCCTCTCCTAAAGAGGACACAAATCACACACACTCAGGATTTTCCTTTAGGGCAATTTGTTTAAGATGTGGTCTTTGGAAATATACTAACTCTGGTCTTTGGAAATATACTAAGTCTAAAGTAGAGACTTGCAGTGATGATCTAAGTCACCTTACTTTTTAAGCGTGTTACCTTATTCCGCTGATGTATGTCTAACTGCGGTCAGTGCAGCCATTCCTCCGCAGGAAGGTTTGGTGACCCATGCGCCCTCATGGAGCACCCGGGCTCCTTCACAGAACTGCTTACAACAGGTCTATCGGCATTTCCTCTACACTCATGTACCCTTGTTTTATCTCTTCCTGCAATTCTATTATGAATTTTTACCTGCATAAACACCTAAATAATTTTTTTCCAGAAGATAATTGGAGATATGCTTATAAGACTTCACAGGCAACAATTTTACCATAATTTTACTCTTGCCATATAGATTTTTTATTGTATCACCTCCCCCGCTCATTATACTTCTCTGTGGGTAATTGGTTCTGTGAGGGAACACTACATCATCCCCACCAGCTCCGGGTTGAGTTTCTGTATTACCCTGGGCAAAAGGATTTATTATTGCTAATATATGGAGATCTCTAATGTGACTGCTGTATTTTACCTCCCTGTCACAGTGAAGAGGGTTGTCTGTATTTTAAAAGTGACAAATTAAATCTAATAAAATAAAAATATTTAAAAGCATCCCTATGTATATCCATAAATACATCACTTATTTTTTCATTTAAAGAACAAAAACCGTATCAATGAACAATACCAGGAAATTCCCAAAATCTAAGGCTGATTCAAAAGTGTAACATAATAAAAGCTTCCCCACAAAGGAATAAGAAGAGAAGAGAAGACTTTTCTAAGAACATGAGCCACAACAGTTACCAATTGCGTGGAGCTAATTGAAATGCTCACACTGTATCCCTTAGTCTAGAACTTGTTCTAATTAGGCAGGTGTGCCATTTGTAGGAGTGCTGATTAAGGAAAGTGATCCTACTGGAAGGAAACAAATCTAATTCTGCACAACGCATTTAACAATAGCATCTAATTTGTTTTTTGGGTTTTTTTTTTCTGATGAAGCCTACAAATTGGGGGAGGGGAGTGTGTGTGTTGTGGGGAGGTGGTGGGGGAGTAGCAATGAAGCAACTGCCTTCTGCAGGATTTTTAATTCTTATCTGGACAGGGACTTGGCTTTTAAGATTTCATCTGAAAGTCTCTCCTCCACCCCTACCACCAGACACTGCAGATATTACATTTATCTTAAGACGGATCAAAGTCTGATTCAACACAGCTGGAAATTCAACACGTGGTTACAGGAACTCTGCTTAGGATTTACAAACTATTCTCTTCAGCAAGCATGTCATAATATTAGCAATAGAATATAAACCCAACTCTAGGTTTTGAAAAATGGAATTTTAAAATCAATTCATATTCAAGTGTCACAAATCTTTAATCATTTCTTTTCTTTAAAGACTTCTATTTTTTTTTTTAGAGCAATTTTAGGTTCACAACAAAATTGAGGAGAAGGTACAAAAATTTCCCACATACCTCCTGTCCTCCCACATACAGTCTCCCTTTTTATCACAACCACCACCAGAGTGGTAGAATTGTTACTACTGATGAAGCCACATTGACACATCATTGTCACCCAAAGTCCACAGTTTACATTAGGGTTCGCTCTTGATGGGTCTGTCTTGGTGGGACATTTTATGGGTTTGGACAAATTTTGAATGACATATATCTATCATTATAGTATCATACAGAGTATTTTCACTGCCCTAAAAAATCCTCATGTTCCACCTATTTGTTTCTTTCCTCGCTAACCACTGGCAAGCACTGATTTTTTTTTTTTACTGGGTCTGTAGGTTTTGCCTTTTCCAAAAGGTCATATAGTTGCAACCATATGGCTGGCTTCCTTGGTTGCCCCAAGGCATCTGTTTTAATTTAGACATGTTACCTACAACCCCACTTAGGCACAGTGAATCTAGACATTCTCATTACCAATTCCACCAAGAAAAACCTGCATTAACTGCTCAGAGGAGACACAGGCAATTGAATTGATTGTGATTAGATACAAACAGGAAAGAAACATGAAGAGGTGAGACACACGTAGGTGGATATTAACAAGCTAGAAAAGTCACATTAGTCACTTTCTGAATAATGGTATTATCCCCACCACCATCATCCCTGACAATGTTCTACTTTCACAGAGACTTACATGTCAACTGAGAGGCTATACACCATTCAGTATATTACTAATGTTTACTCAGTACCCAAGTATGCCAAGTAGAATATAACTGGTACTCCAAATGCTTTTCCTTACAGAACCAATAAAAATACTGTAACTCCATTACCACACTTAATTCTCAATTGCCCTGTGGGCACATAAACCATCTGATGTATAGTATTTCCATGCCCCTGACTTTTCTGTTTTTGTTTTCCTCACTTTCAGACTACCTTTAACCTTTTCAATTACAGTAGTCATAAGCAGTAGGAAAAGAGGATTGCTCGGAATAATTGCTTCCTGAGTGCTGACCTTGTTTTTTGGACTCTAACTAAAACTCTTTGTGGTAGGGGTTCTAGATGTACTAATGCTTTCACCACCCTAAGCACCTACATGAACATTACTGGCAACACTGCTCTCTGGTGCTCCATATCACTTGCACTGTACCAATGCAAGCTACAGCAAGGTTAGGAAGAGAAACACCAGATGTGACAGGTTTTGCTCCCAAGACAAAGATGTTGAAGCTCAATTTCCTGGAATTTTAGAGTCTACAGAAGTCTACTGAAAGGTATATAGTAGGTAGAAGAAAGCTCTTTATTTTTGTGAAAGCTTTTTTTTTTTTTTTACGTATTTTGATGTCAAAGCTTAGCTCCCTGTAAGCTCTCTGAAGGAGATCTTTGGTTTATCTCACCACATATAATGAAGAATTATACACACTGTAGATGTTTGATAAATATTTGCTAAGTGTGTGATGTAACACTATTTCTCATATTTGGCACTTTCTCATTATTTTCTAAATTATATTCTTACTTTAGCATGTAAGTGGTAAATAAATAATAATACAGCAGCACAAGGTTATGGGGGAAAATAAACACTTTAAATGTTTGCCCATTTAGAACCTTCACATCCATCCACTTACATTTCTTCAATTGTAAAATATACGTAACATAACGTACTGTTCTAATCATTTTTAAATATAAAGTTCAGTGGCACTAAGTACATTCGCACTGTTGCACAAGTTAAGGTATATTTTACAGGCAAGGAAATGTACAGTTAGAAACCTATAGCTAGATTAATCAAGAAAAAGAAAAATGCTAATTACCAAGATTGGGATATTACTACAGATCCTGAAGACATTAAAATGATAGGAAATATTTTGAGCTGCTTTATGCCAATAAATTAAACAACTTATTTAAAATGGACAATTTTGTTGATAGATGAGATTAACAAAACTAACACAAGAGGAAATAGAAAATCTGTTAACTCTAAATCCATTGAAGAAAATGATTTATAGCTTAAAATCTCCCTACAAAGAACCCAGGCCCAGATAGTTTTTGCTAGTGAAGTCTTTCAAACATTTAAGAGAAGTATAATACCAATCTTAAACGATCTACTTCAAAAAACAGAGGAATAAATATTTCCCACTAATTTTAAAAGGCCAGCGTAATTCTGATACCAAATCTGATGAAAACATTACAAGAAAATAAAATTAGAGGAACAACCAATACCCCTCAGGAAGATAAAGTCTTAAATTTTCCTTAAAAAAAAAACTTGCTGAGGTATAATTTACAGATAATAAAATGTGTGTGCCCTTTTAAAGTTTGGACAAACACATATATCCATATAATTATTATGTCTAAGAAATGGAACCCTTTTTATCACCTCTGAAAGTTCCCTCAAGCCCTTCTGTGGTCCCATTCCCTCTGCAGACCCAGGCAATTAATGATCTGCTCTCTATGACTATAGCTTATTTTGCCTGTTCTAGAATTTCATAGATTATATTAGACAGTATGTACTCTTCTGTGGCTTTCTTATGCTCAGCATTTTTTTGGAGTTCGTCCATGTTGTTGCATGTGTGCATAATTTATTCTTTTTAATGGTACATTGTCTCTATCTCAATATATCTAAATTCATCCATTCACCTGTTCATGGACATGTGCGCTCTTTACAGTTTTGAGCTATATGAATAATGTTAATATGAATGTTTGTGTAAAAGTCTTTTTGCATATACATTTTCATTTCTCTTTGGTAAATACCTAGGAGTGGAGCTGCTGGATTATATAGTAAGTGTATGTTTAACTCTGTAAGAAATCGTCAAAGTGTTTTTCAAAATGATTGCACCATTTACGCTCCCACTTCCAACTGATATTGCCAGTCTTTTTAGTTTGAACCATTCTAGAGAGTGTAGGAGTGACTTGTTTTAATTTGCTTATCTCTGATGGCTAATGATAGTGCATGTTTTCGTGTGCTTAACGGCTATTCTTGTGCCTTCTTTTGTGCAGTTTCTCTTAGAATCTTCTGCCCATCATCATGGTCCACTGCAATAAATTGCCAGACCCTCTCTCAGTAAAACACCTGTTGCCCCAGTTACCGGGAATGCTACATGCATTCAGTTTCCAGTTGTCACTCTCTTCAAAGGGGCTTGCTTCAGCTGCAGAGAGTCAGGTCATCCCTTCCTCCAGGGGCCCAAATACAAGCGGTACAGGTCCTTATCACTGAGTGATATAGAAATATAATGGCCTGGTCATCTTGTCCCAGCTTTTGTTCTAACACTGAAGGACCAATCCAGACCCAGAGGTGTATATGAAATCAGCCAAGGCTGTTACTGGGCTGCACCATTGCTCAACAACTTCTACCCAATGCTGCTTTGCTCTCCTTCCTCCCAAAAGACCGACAACACTAAAGACATCTCTTAATACTGTACACTCAAAACTGAGTGCCTGCTTTCTGAGGAACACAACCTACGACACTTATCTTTTCTTTTGGAAATATCTCTTAATAAAGGTATCCTTGATATACAATCTTATAAAGGTTTCACATGAGCAACATTGTGGTTACTACATTCACCCACATTATTGAGTCCCCCCAACACCCCACCACAGTCACTGTCCATCAGCATAGCAAGATGCCACAGAGTCACTACTTGTCTTCTCCATGATATGCTGTCTTCCCCGTGACACCCCCCCCACACCATGTGTGCCAATCATAATGCCCCTCAATCCCCTTCTCCCTCCCTCACCTGCCCTCCCCACCCCTTCCCTTTGGTAACCTCTAGTCTCTTCTTAGAGTCTGTGAGTCTGTTGCTGTTTTGTTCCTTCAGTTTTTGCTTTGTTGTTATATTCCACAGATGAGTGAAATTATTTGGTACTTGTCTTTCTCTGCCTGGCTTATTTCACTGAGCATAATACCCTCTAGCTCCATCCATGTTGTTGCAAATGGTACAACACCTATCTTTTTTAATTGGATATATATGCAACTTTGGGATATGTTTATCATTTCAATATGAGGATTCACCAAAGAGCAAAACTCTGAAGTTAATGTAATAGGAATTAATAGCAGTCAGTGTGGTGGCAGCTGTAATAGCAACAGCGAACATCTGAAGCACTTAAACTGTAAGCAGAACTTCAGGTAGGCACTTAATTTAACCATTAAAATGCCAGAAGGTAGTGCTATCTCCACATTATAGATGAGAAAACTGAAGTTAGCTTTCCCGAGACAGGCCTGTGGCCAGTTATCAGTCCACCATCACGGTGCTGTTAGTAATGGATGTCCTCATTTCTCAAGCTGACACGTAGGAGGGGGCAACTGTTTAAAGGCCTTATTTTCTAGGTTCTGTAAAGTCCAGCTTAGATAAATAAATAGATCATCCTAACAGATCAGTTTGGGTCAAGGTCAAGAAGAATGTAAAACTACTGTTTGACACAACAATCTCCTCTTGGATAATCAAGACTGGCTGCTGTCAGAGGCCCTAGAGATGATAATATTGTTGTTTTAAATCTCTTGGCTTTAACAAAACCTTTGTTAACAAAGGTGTGACAGAACAGAATGGCTTGCTTCTGAAGTTATTCAAGGACTTATTTTGGTTACAATGTGAATTCCAGCATATTTGGCTTCAAAGCTACATTTTACACTTTTTAGAGATCAAGCTAACCATAGTTTTCAGTCAAAAAGCCCTGTAGAGTAACCTGATCAGTGCACTTTAACTCGCCACCAAATAAAAAGCATGATCGCCTTATTCCACACATACAAATACCATTCTAGGGCAAGCCAATTAATCATGAATATAACTTTTCAGACATTACATAATTTCACATAGACTTGCTTCTAATGCCTGCCAAAGAAAACAGCAATTTGTATCGTTAGGAATAAATCTACACTTGAAAAGAAATGAAAACTACAAACACGAAACGTGTAACTCTGGTCACCTCTTTTATGCCACCCCCTCTCATAATTTCTCTAGTAATTTTATTTTACAAAACCAGCATTAATAAAACAACCTAAAATGATATAAGCTGTAAAGTTACAAAAATAAATGAAAATAGGGAAATGCAATTAATTTTTATACCTGTAAGAGTAGTAGCCTCTAAGATATAATTAATGGCACTTAAAATACATGCATTGAGGTTATATGCACACTGCATACTTCTGGTCCTCCAATATTACATAAAAACACTGGTATATTAAATCATCTGGTATTATTTTTTAAAGATTCCATTTTGCTATAAAAAATTATTTGTTTTCTAAATAAATGTTTCACTGATATTCCCCTGGTAAATAAAGAATAAGTGATTAATTTGAAAGCAATCCACTAATACCTACAGTCAACATTTTCCAATATAACCAACATAAGTCTCCTAAGTATTCTATTTAGAAAAGACATCCATCAGTCCAGGGTTACCTTCAGCATGTTTATAAAATTCTCTAACAGAATATTTACAAGCAACAAAACTAAGAAAACAAAAGTAATTAATTATCTTCATGCCAAGTAATAGCTGTACTGAAGATGTATCTTATTTTAAAGGGGGTATTCATAAACTCATGACAGATTTATCTGAATAGTCTCTTTCTTCAGTTATTATTAAAAAGGGATTGGTTCTCCTTCACACCATCCTTTTTTAAAAAATTAATTTCTCTCTCATCTACTTAACATTGAGTGGACTAGTGCCTGCTTTTGAAACTTTCCTAAGGAAAATCTGTTACCTTATTCACTATCACTCTAAAGAATTCAAGAGCCCATACATACATAGGGGGCTCTGGTGATTTCAAACAAAGACCAGATCACTAATGGCACATTCTTCCCAGGTATGCAGAAATAATTTGGTACAGTGCTTTCTCACCCTTGTTTAAAACCCTTGCCTCAGCAGCTAGGATTTTGCTTGATTTTGTGTGTTTTGAATTTTTTTGTTTTCTGAAAAAGAAATCATATCAAAACTCTGAATGTTTTTCCAAATTATGTAATTATGTATGTGTATGTAGATGCGTGTGTGTGCATGTGTGTATGTCTGTATGTATGTGCATATAAAATATGGGGGTGTGTACCTCATTCTCTCCCCACTCCCAGTAATACCAGCTAATATTTATTGCATGCTTACTATGTGCCAAGTACTGCAAGAAGCGTCTAAATTATTTCAACAGTCTGAGGTGGTGTTACTATCACTTCAGTCTCATTGAGGAGGAAACTATGGTAGAGGTTAAACCACGCGCCCAAAGGAGCCCAGCTACAAGTGGTAGAGCTCAGATTCCAAGTCAGGCAGCTGACCTCACTGCTTTCCTCACGCCTGTGTGAGTCTCTAACTTAGAAATGGTAACCAGAATGGGTATGGAATCTACTGCTATTACACGTAAGTCAAGGGCAAGTGTCATTTTGGAAGTAGGAAGCAGAGGTGAGTTTATAATGGGAGTGGATGTTAGAGGAAGAGGCTATGGGAGGTCCATTATGGTCACAGTAGATGAAGAAGAGGCCATCAGAAAGTCTCTACTTAATTCAAAATGACTTTCACAGAAGATGGAATTTCAGGAGTTACGCAGAGCAGAAGAAAAAAGCTCAGTTTCATAAAAAGAGAGAATTATAAGAAAATGATAGTGCTTGGGAGATGGCTCAAAAGACTGTAAAGATTTCACAAGGAAGGTGCTACCTAGAGGAACTAAAAATGAATGGAAGAATGCTGAGAAGGCTGAGACCGAAAGAGCAGATGAGGGAAATGAGACCAGAGCCTGCTGCTGACTGGCTTTGATGCATGGGGGGAATGGTCAGAGGAGATGCAAAAGGAAATGAGAGGCCACTATAAAGATGTAAGGAAGGGGCTGGCATGGTCAGGAAGTCCACACAGCAGGAGTTAATAGCCCATTCTAGGAATTTGGAAGGCAAAGAGAGGAGAAAAACAGGCCCAGAAACTACTAAGTTTAGCAGATTTCATGATGATTTTATAGATTGGTGTTATTCTGTTATGTTAAGTCTGCATGTTGAGAGGACAAGAGTCGGCCAGAAATTGCTCTAAATTCAATAAGGTCCTCAGAAAAAACTGCCAAAGCATAAAACTTCCTACTGCCTCTGCCAGTACAGTTAATTGCTTAGCAATTACTGGCCATGATCATAACAGAAATTGTAGACATTTAAACACTCTTATACTGTGAGGAACTGTTTCAAAGCACTTGAAATTTTTATTAGTATTTGGGTATGCTCTGAGCTAAGTTCTCTACCCATGTCACCAGATGATAATTTTCCAAAGAAAATTGTTATGTTGTCTCCTCCATTGCCAGTTATCCTGAGCTAAGATATACATATGAATAATTAATATTCACCTGGAATGGTTAGCAAATGAACATGTTCCAAAGACACAGCTGCTTTTCTTAATACTCCAGATCACAGAAATTCCTAATAGTCCTTCACATTTAGTTAAAGGGATAAAATACAAACATTTATGGGGTAAAAACAACTTTAGTAGTTTATTGATTTAATTTTAGGAGTACTTGACAACTGAAGGCCTTTTTAACAGCATACAACCAGGGGCATATGTCTAATCAATACTGAACATCTACCTTGCAGTTAAGAACTCATGAATTAATCAGCATCTACTCAAACTCAAACAGTCAGGCAAAAATAACAGTGACCTACATCTCTTAGAACACTGTGGAACCACCCAAACAATGTTACGGTTTACAATAATAACAACAAACTCAAACCCTAATGGCAAGCACCAAAACAAGTATCTCTATTCGTGAGTTATTTATTCCTAGGTTATCTCTTCTTCTAAAAGATCTAATAGCAGGAATTTAGGTTGCCACGTGCAACACTTCCAATATTGCTGTAGTAGCCACATTGTACTACACTACAAACCGGAAGCTGAGACAGGCAAGAGATACCCCAAGGCAAACACAGCTATATTAGGGAGTGTGGGGAATCTGGACCTCTTCCCTTCATTCAGTGGTCTATTGTTAGGCCACGTAACCTATTCCCAATCAGCGCGGGAAACAATATGGGAAAAAACGGTGTGTAAGGAGGAAGTTTTTCCTCCTGAGCTGCAAAGATATAAAGGTTTTATTTCTAGTTAACGGTCATATAATTACAGACACTTTAAGGAGAAAGGGTCTGTTTGTTCTCTGGTGTGAGCAGCTCACAGATTCAGGCTCCAAGTGGTAGTGGCAAAGATCCAAGAGTTCCTGGAGCAGAACAGATGGACAGCTATCCTAAAAAAAGAGCTCCCTGATGTCGCCCAGCAATGAGACGTGAGAGCCTGATAAATACACCATCCTCACTGTAAATGACAGGGTTCACAGTGTAAGTAGATTGTTTTTCTCACTGGGTTGCAGGCAATACTATGCGTGGTCTCCCACTCCCTCGTTTTCTAGTGAGGCCTTCCCAAGGCTTCCTATTTAGTATAAATCTATTTCATCTATGGATTATTTTTCACTTTCCCATTTAGTTTGGTTAAGAGAAAATTCGTATTTTATCTAAGTTTTCAGGACTTATTACTGAAAGTTTCTGAAATGCTGCGGACCTACACAACATTTAAGTGAAGGAATTAAAGGCATACAATCTGAAATCAGACTTCCTGGATTTGGTTTCTAGCTCTACCATTTTCCAGTAGTGTGAACTCAGCCAAGTATTTGGCCCCTCCAGTTTCTACATCTGTAAATTGAGGATAATGAAAATTGCATGAATTACATGACATCACATATATAAAGTGGTTATTACTGTGTATAGCACATGGTAACTGCTCAAAAGATGTCAGCAGTTATGAATTATTACTGTATTTGATGTATGCTGGTCAATCAACATCTTTTCAGGGCCTGCTACTTCAACCGTACGAGAGCACAGTCTCTGTCTACTGCCACAGGAGAAACAAGGAATGAGAACTTATAACCAGTGCTCTAAAGAACTTACAAATTACACGGAGAAAGAGCATACAAATACAATTCAAGAAAATGCTTTCAGTCAACATAATCCCACAAACACATGCTTGTTGCTTCCTTCAATGGTTTATTCTATGGAAAGGTGGCAAGTCACATTTTAAAAGGCCTTTTAAAAGAAAGGTATAGTAAACACTTCTGAAAATTATACATGTCAAGGAAATCAAACATCTTAAACATCTCATGTGGCTAAAGAGATATTCAAGCACTTATATACAGGACACTGTATTTAATACTAAAAATTCAGGTTTTCAAAGTTAATTTCATTAAAGCTGTATAGACAGAACATACATTATCAACAGAAGCATAAAAGTTGGGTAGACTCAATCCATAGGGCTTCTGTAAAGTGAATTTTGTTGCAAATTTAAAAATGGAGGGTGGGAAAGATTTCAATTAGAAACAACCAGCAGAGTTTAAAGGCAGTAGACACGGCTGGAAAGGGGAGGGGTGGTGGCCGTGACAATTAAAATAACATGAACTTGAGCAAGGATGCAGGGACAGGAAAAGAAAGGAGGTCCTTTAGATGGAGAAGCCAACTTGGCAAGAGCCTCAAATTAAAAAAAAAAAAAAACAAAGCTCTCCAAACTGATCACCATGTAATAGCCTCACCAGTCCGGAGCTCTTTATTTCTCCACAAAATGCTCAGCACAAATGGCTAATAAGCTACTGACTAGGACACGTGTGCACTTCTGCTTCCACCTGTTGAGCTCTGTGCTTAATTGTGTTTGTTTTTTTTAATCTGTTTATACAGTTACGCCTGTTACCATAGTTGAGTACTTTAATTAAACCTGCTATCCAACATCTAATAAACTATGTATACAAAAAAGAGCTGTAGTCTCTATGAACACTTAGTTGAATGTTTTTAGACAGATCTGACTGACAGTGGAAAAAAACTTACAAAACTTGCAGGAAATTACAATCTAGAAGAATTCTGCATTCAGATTGCTTCACAAGTGCCTTTAAGGTAACAGACTAAAACTTGAGAGAGAAGATGGGAAACTCCAACCCAGTCTCAAAGGAAAGCCTGGAGCCTTCAGCAAACAACTGGCAAACATATATACACAGTATATATCTTTTAGGTGAAAATATTAATAAAATGTTTATATATACCATTTTTATTCCTTACTTTTAACCAACTTTTTTGATTAACCAGCCAATTCTTATCAAATTAAATAAGAATTCAAGTGGACCACACAATCATTCTTGAAAGAAAATTACCAAAAAAACTATACCTGCACACAGGTGGGGAAAAATCCTATTGAAATACATGTATGTTTAAATCTATATTCACTATGTCTCATTTCAGCCAAGTCTCTGTGAGTCAAAATAACAGGGAAATTAAACACAAATCTTGTTAAATATTTTGCCCATAAAACTCCACTCTGAATATTGAATTTAAATAATTATTTTGCATTGTATAGACCTAACCTTCAGATGTTTTCATTTTATTTAATGCAAAATACTTTATATCTAGCACAAAAGAAGTCTAATTAGATATTAAGTATCTTCAAAATATCTTAAAATGATTAAGAAAGGATAAATACTGCAAGGATAGTCTGTGAAAAGCAATCATTTTTCAAGTAATATCATTTGCTAATGACTGATTTTAAGACTTAAATGATATTACCACAAAGAATGGCAGATACCACCTACTGGTGCCCACTTTTTTCTTGACTGGGTTAAAACACAAGTAAGAACTAAACCTAGGATGTATTAAAAAGTTATTTATTTATTGTGAATCATTTTCAATACCACTTACTACTTACATATCTGAAACCAGCAGCCCAGTAGGAGCCACATACCTTTTCCCATTAATTACCCAGAGCAAGTTATTAATCATTAATTGCAAACAATCTCCCCACTGATGGCTCCTTGGTTTCTTGACATGATCATTTCACAGATAATTAGACACTATAAAACCACTAAATAGGGATTGTGTCTTGGACTATGTCCTGTACATGATGATGGATACATTGGTGGCACTCAGTCAATGTATGACTAATGATAACACTGCCATTTGTTTATTTTTCAAATACTTTATGTTCACTGAAAAATATTTATCACAGTGTTTCACTGTATGCAAGAGCATCTGTAACACCGGGTAGAAACGGAATGTTTTCAAAACAGAGTGCCTGGTGACATTAGCCAGGACTCAGGCAGCCAGTATTTGGGGATTTTTTTTGGCAGGCACATAAAATAAATGAAACTTTCTGGTTAGAAAACTAAACTCCCCAGCAACAAGTAGCCAAAACCAATTTCATTCAAGATAAATTATTATTTTCAAATTCCATTACGAGGAAAGAATCTCTGTTTGATAGAGATAGGCAAAATCATGAAAGGCATATCAGATATCAGAGATGAGACCCAAACCACCACGACCTTGTATTATGTAACAATTACCATTATAGAGCCCCAAAGGCTTTGTAAATTTGTATCTAATTAATAATAAATCACTAAACAAATCCTGACAGTGGTGAGAACGCAGCTTGGACAGAAAGTCTGAACATTTCTAACTCCAACTTCTACCACAACAAAGAGAAAAATATTCAGCAAGAGAAAACAAAGTTTCTTGGCTAAAAGCTCAACTCCCCATCTTGTACTTTTCAAAGTCATCTTAGGAGGCATTATTCCAGGGTTATTCTACTGTTGCCTAAAAACTAAAAAATGTACATGCATTGGCCCAAGGTCAGTGGCTCAATAAATAGTTGTTGACTTGATATCTTAATTTTTCAAGAAAGGAGTTATGAAACCTTTAAAGTTTTAACAATGTATGCAAACAAAAGGTTTCTTTCTCCAAAAACTAAGTTAATGTCAGATGACATAAATGAGCTAAGAATTTTGAGGTACAGAATAAAAACCAGGCTTTCCATCAGAGATTAAATCGGTGATTCAAGTTGTTCTTCTTGATGGGAAAACAGGAAATATTATGAATATTTATTCTTCTGTAATAGTGAATTTTACTAAGTAATCTTTTTCATCTCCTTTCCTGCATCCACAGCACTGAAATCATACAGTATAACACTTGATTACTACTCAAAATATCTAACATTCCCTGTTTCACATGTACACATCTTACCCATTTAATCATACCATTAGATTCTTGAGAGAGGTCTTACAATTTTTATATCCTCTTTTGGGCCTAATACACCATTAGGATGTAAAAGACTTTCAAAAAATTACTTTTCAAATAAGTGATAATTAAACTGGGGAAAAAAAAAGTAAACACTTGCATCTGACAAGCAATAATTACTTGCTTTATTCAAAAATCCTGGTGCACAGAGGAGGATTAATAATTTCACAAAGTAAAAAATCTGGTATTACAGCTACACAAAACACAATTTACTTTCCCTTGAATTTTTCACTGTACATTCTTGCATTATTACCCTTGATGAAATAGAAGTCTACCAGTTAAAAGAAATTTCCCAATAATAAGATGCCAGGTAGACCATTTCCTTTTCCTAGAGCACTCTGCTGAAGAGTTCAGATCCAGGTTATGCTCTTGATCCAGGTTAGCTCGCATAAATAAGCCTGTTAAGTCCTCTCACATTTAGGCAACTCAGAGGGTCTCCCCTAGAGCACTGGAAAACACCACCTGACCACTTGTATGTGTGTGTCGGGGTCCTGCATACTTACTTCCACTTACTTCCTAGGTTAAAGTGCATACAGGCCAAGAGCAAAAAGAGCACTGTGGAAACTGCCCATCTCCTAACAGCACTATAGTGCTGCTGGATGTTTGTAAATGGCAAAGGATGTCAGCAAAGGCAACACAGTGTCCACTTCAAGCCTGCATGAGAAAGATGCCTGAGGAAGGGTGAGGGGTAACGGGTGAGGGGTGAGGGGCTGGGGAGATGGGCTATGGGGAAGACCCAGAGGTCCCTGAGGCTTCCTCCTCCCAACAGCTCCACCAGTAAATAATCCAGCCTATCATACTTGCTGAGATTCTGAATCAGAAAGGATTTTAAATCATCTATTTTTCAAAAGGAGATTTTCAATTTCCCCAACAAGTCTGTCAGAGAAAAAAAAAAAAAGGTTTCTTACAGCAGGCTTTAGTCAGCCAAGGAGAGGTGCCTCCTGCTGAGCTGCTGGCTCCCCAGTTCAGGTTTCCTGAATCATTCAGGCTCTCCTGAGAGATTTCTATATACCATCCACAGAAACAGTGAGGTATCACTCTGCAGGGATCTGCTCTAAGCAGTCCCTCACCAGTTGACAGATATGACTCCTATTTCATCAGCAGTTTGTACTATAGGGTAGAGGGTTGAAAAGATATACAGAAGCCTGAAAGGGGTATTGTCAAGCATCTACACTAGGCCAACACTAATTGGTAGAGAACTGTTTATTACATCTAGGTCAAACCTAGAACACTGACATTCTCAAAAGATTTTGTAATATATTTCTAGAATGTGTACTCTAAGGAACATTAATGTAGTAATAATTAATGTTGAATATGATGATTCCACTGCCTTACATTTATTGAATATGCTTAACTCATTTTCAGATTTAATTGTCACAACCCTGTGTTGAATAAGAATATATACCCAAATTGAAGGAATGGCTACAGACCTGATTTGATCAGAGGTCACTCCCTCCTGGGAGAGCCTAACCAGAGGTCTCCGGTGTACACTGAGGAAGGTACAGAAACAGATACATTCATTCAATTAACAAACCTCAGTCCGATGCCACCATGTGAAGTGGTGGACCAAGCTCTAGGATTTCACAGATAAAAAGAACATGACTCTTGTTCTAAAGGAGTTAGGAGATGACATGGAAGGAACAAGGTAGCATTTAGCTGGGTCTTGAAGGATGAGTGGGTGTTGCTAGGTGAAGAAGACTAGAGCATGTGCAACATGTCCAGAGGCATGGACCCAAGAAAGGACTTGGTTATTTTTTAAAAATACATAAAATAAGTAATTTACATTTTCTTGTATGGGTAATACACATATGATGTTTGGTTTTTCTTAAATAACCGATTCCATTTTTGACTAGTCTAAAACCTTAAGTGTCTATTCAATTTCAAAATCAAATTCACAAAGTATTTACTGAGTGTCCTAATATATGTATTAATGTACATATTAAGTACCCAGTTGCACACTCATATGTCCTGCGCCTATCACCACTGTAATTATCTGTGTGATTATTTGTTTACTGGCCCCCTTGCCCTCCACCATGCCGTGGGCAGTATGTTCCACAGATACAAACTGTTTTGTTCTGCTTACATAAGCACATCTATCTCCTGCACATAAGCTGTATCCATGACCAGCACATAATGAGCATTCAATACATTCTTTCAATGAATTAATCAGTATATATCAGGCACTGTGTTATAAAAGAATTCCCACTCTATAGAATAGAACGACACCTAAAAATTAATAACACTATGTAATGAGTATTACAAGAAATACTTGTTATTATTATTAAAGGGCTTTGAAAACATAAATAAAGGAACAAATAATCCAGTTCAGATATCCTCTTAAACATTATACCCTGTATAGACAATTTCCACCCCTTAATAATTTCCTTTTATAACTAACACTCATCCAACAAAACCTATGTTATTCTGTGAAGGAGATTTAAGCAATAAGAGTGACTCAATCACCAGGTATAGGTTTCACAAAATGCTTTATTATCTGCCAACCACTGTGATTACCAGTGCCTTTGTGAGGATTATGAAAAAGAAATGTTATTAAAAAGAAAGACTGGAACAAAACTAACCCTAGACCTACTAAGAAAATCCTCTTCATTGAAATTTTCACGGGTTGCAAGTGGGATTGGGGATAGGGAGGCTAAGAAAGAAGGGAAGTGAAGGATGATTATCCCACAATAAAAAAAAGAGATTTTATATTTTAGCTTGGATACACTGGCTAAAAGACCTCCTCTAACATTCCATAAATTCCAATATTAGACCTTTAGCTGTCAGGCGCTAAGGAACAGTTTATGCCCCAAAGGCTCAATTAAAGCAAAGTTGAAGAAAATAATTCAATAGAGTAAACAGACAGATTCTATCATCTGATTTCATCACAGAGAAAAAGGAAGCATTTAAGTGGCCTATGGAGAAATAAAAGAGTGGTTCTCTTGGCTAGAAAGCACAAAATCCAACTTCCAGTCCTTTGGGCAAAAGGAGGAATATCCAATCAGCATAGTGGTAAGCAACTCAAAGAATTTCTAATTTTAAAAAGTCAACTTCATGGTCAAGAAGTGATGCTCGATGGTAATGAATACCTTTTCATTTTAAAAATCTGACCATTAAGAAGGGAACATCCAACTAAGATAGTTATTTCCAAGAAAAATGTCCCTTCCTTTCAAAGTTAAAACTCTTAAAATTTACTTGGCTTTTAATATGTTTTTTGGTCATTCCCATTCTTTGAATCTTTGCCTAATACAAGCTTTCATTTGGATACACCACTCCCATTGATGTTTATAAGAATGTCGTGCTATTAACCTCTAACCCAATTAGTCACCGAATTGGCAGAATGCACTGCTGTTGGGAAGCCAGTAGCTTATGAAGGAAGCTTAAAAAAAAAATCTGAGCAAAATGAGCTATGACTACTTTATTTATAGTTTCTCAAAAGTATTCCAGGAAGTAGGTCTACAGTAATGAATCCAGAATAAAAGCAAGTACAAGTCCTTTGTGTGTACTTCGATAGGGAATGGAGCCATTTTAAATTTAAAAAGTTAAAAAATTTAGATACAGTTCACTTTTTATCATGTGCCATCTTTTTTTCCTCTTTATTCTCTTTTCTCTCTGTTCATCTCAGTACAAGATACCTTCATCCTTTCAGTTACTCAGGCCAATAACCTCGAAAGCTTCTCTTTTTCTAACATTGGACATCAAAGTCTATTTACAAATTCTGTTGGCTCTACTTCAAAATATATCCAGAATCTGTCCATGTGTCACCACTCTCTCCACCATCAACTAGTCTAAGCCATCATTATCTCTTGCTTGATTTATAGCAACACCCTCCCTAGCTGGCATCCTGGGTACCACCCTCCCATTTATTATCAACATGGCAGCTACAACATCTTGTTAAAACATCAATCAGTCAGATCATGTCCCCCATCTGCTTAAAACCACAAATGTTTCCCATCTTCCAGCAAAGCCAGAGGCCTTACACTTGTTTCCAAGGACAGGCTTGAGCTGATGCCTTTCTCCTCCTCTCCACTCTCATCTCTTACTACTCTCCCCTCTCACTCCACTTCCACCACACTGACCTCCTTTCTTTTTCTAGACTATGTCAGAGAACACCCTCTTCACCGGGGTCTTTCTACTTACTATTCCCTCCCTCTAGAACACTCCTTCCCATTGCATGGCATGCTTCCTCACCTCTGTCAGAAGGCCTTTTCTTTATTTACTATCATCTGTCAATCAATCAATCAATCTATCTATCATCTATCATATATCTATTGTATAAATTTTTATTATTTTTTTATTAAGGTATTTATTGATATACACTCTTATGGAGGTCTCACATGAAAAAACAATGTGGTTACTACATTTACCCATATTATCAACTGCCCACCCATACCCCAATGCAGTCACTGTCCATCAGTGTAGTAAGATGACACAGATTCACTGTTTGGCTTTTCTGTGCTACACTGTTTTCCTTGTGATTCCCCACACCATGTGTACTAAACAAAATACCCCTCAATCCCCTTCTCCCACCCTCCCCACCCACCCTCCCACACCCCTTCCCCTTGGTAACCACTAGGTCCTTCTTGGAGTCTCTGAGTCTGCTGCTATTTTGTTCCTTCAGTTTTACTTTGTCGTTATACTCCGCAAATGAGGGAAATCATTTGGCACTTGTCTTTCTCCGCCAGGCTTATTTCACTGAGCATAATATCCTCCAGCTCCATCCATGTTTTGTAAATGGCATGATTTGTTTCTTTCTTATGGCTGAATAGTATTCCATTGTGTATATGTACCACACCTTCTTTAACCATTCATATACTGATGGACACTTAGGTTGCTTGCATATTTTGGCTATTGTAAAAAGTGCTGTGATAAACATAGGGGTGCATATGTCTTTTTGAATCTGAGAAGTTGTATTCTTTGGGTAAATTCCAAGGAGTCGGATTCCCAGGTCAAATGGTATTTCTATTTTTAGTTTTTTGAGGAACCTCCATATTGCTTTCCACAATGTTTAAACTAGCTTACATTCCCACCAGCAGTATAGGAGGGTTCCCCTTTCTCCGCATCCTCGCCAGCATTTGTTGTTCTTAGTCTTTTCGATGCTGGCCATCCTTACTGACTGGTGTGAGGTGATATCTCATTGTGGTTTTAATTTGCATTTCCCTGATGATTAGTGATGTGGAGCATCTTTTCATGTGTCTGTTGGCCATCTGAATTTCTTTGGAGAACTGTCTCTTCATATCCTCTGCCCATTTTTTAATCGTGTTATTTGCTTTCTGGTGTTGAGGCATGTAACTTCTTTATATAGTTTGGATGTTAACCCCTTGTTGGATATGTCATTTACAAATATATTCTCCCATACTGTACGATGCCTTTTTGTTCTGTTGATGGTGTCCTTTCCTGTACAGAAACTTTTTAGTTTGATGTATTCCCATGAGTTCATTTTTGCTTTTGTGTCCCTTGGTCAAGGAGATGCATTCAGGAAGAAGTTGCTCATGCTTATATTCAGGAGATTTCTGCCTGTGTTGTCTTCTAAGAGTTTTATGGTTTCATGACTTACATTCAGATCCTTGATCCATTTCGAGTTCACTTTAGGAAGGCCTTTTCTAACCAAACTAATTAAAACAGCTCTTGCCTCCCCAACACATTACTCACTAAGTCTGCTTTATTTATCTCTATAGTATTAGTCATCAGATGATATGCTACATATTCACTTGGTTATTAACTGCCTCTTCCCATTAGAATGTAAATGAATTTCACAAAGGCACAGTCCTGTCTCTTTTTTTCCTTCCAATATCTGCCATGCCTATGACCATACCTGACAAAACAGTATTTGCTCAGGAAGTACAGGCTGAATTAATAAATTAATAAATGTCAAACTTTTTTTTTAATCTCTGGATTTTTTTTGGTATCATTAATATAAAACCACACGAGCAACATTATGGTTATAGATTCGCCCCATCATCAAGTCCCCACCACATACCCCAATACAGTCACTGCATATCACCATAGTAAGATGCTATAGAGTCACAACTTGTCTTCTCTGTGCTATACTGCCATCCTCATGACCCCCCCGCACATTATGTGTGCTAATCGTAC
Organism: Smutsia gigantea; assembly: GCA_032199065.1. Taxonomy (NCBI): domain Eukaryota; kingdom Metazoa; phylum Chordata; class Mammalia; order Pholidota; family Manidae; genus Smutsia; species Smutsia gigantea. Next base: position 59,380 of record JAVSCE010008078.1, on the reverse strand, counting down.
GCTCCTTATTCCCCTTCTCCTTCCCTTCCAACCCACCCTCCCCGGTACCTTTCCCTTTGATAACCCCATTCTTGGGTTCTGTGAGTCTGCTGCTGTTTTGTTCCTTCACTTTTTTCTTTGTTCTTATACTCCACAGATGAATGAAATCATTTGCTATTTGGCTTTCTCCCCTTGGCTTACTTCACTGAGCATAATACCCTCTAGCTCCATCCAGGTTGTTGCAAATGGTAGGATTTGTTTTCTTCTTATGGCTGAATAATATTCCATTGTGTATATGTACCACATCTTCTTTATCCATTCATCTACTGATGGACACTTAGGTTGCTTCCATTTCTTGACTATTGTAAATAGTGCTGTGATAAACATAGGGGTGCATATGTCTTTTTAAAACTGGACTGCTGCGTTCTTAAGGTAAATTCCTAGGAGGGGAATTCTTGGGTCAAATGGTATTTCTATTTTTAGTTTTTTGAGAAACCTCTATACTGCTTTCCATAATGACTGAACTAGTTTACATTAACACCAGCAGCATAGGAGGGTTCCCCTTTCTCCGCATCCTCACCAGCATTTGTTGTTCCTAGTCTTTTTTTTTTTGGTATTGTTAATGTAGAATCACTTGAACAACATTATGGTTACTAGACCCCCTATTACCAAGTCCCTCACACATACACCACTATAGTCACTATCCATCAGCGCAGGAAGATGCCAGAGAATCATGACTTGTCTTCTCTATAAATACTGCCTTTCCCGTGTCCCACACCTCTGCATTATGTGTGCTAATCGTAATGCCCCTTTTCCCTTCTTATCACCCCATTCCCACCCATCCTCCCCAGTCCCTTTCCCTTTGTTAAATCTTAGTCCACTCTTGGGTTTTGTAAGTCTGCTGCTGTTTTGTTCCTTCAGTTTGTCCTTTGATCTTATACTCCACAGATGAGCGAAATCATTTGGTACTTGTCTTTCTCCGTCTGGCTTATTTCACTGAGCATAATACCCTCTAGCTCCATCCATGTTGTTCCAAATGGTAGGATATGTTTTCTTCTTATGGTTGAATAATATTCCATTGTGTATACATACCACATCTTCTTTATCCATTCGTCTACTGATGGACACTTAGGTTGCTTCCATATCTTGCTATTGTAAATAGTGCAGCGATAAACATAGGGGTGCATATGTCTTTTTCAAACTGGGCTGCTGCATTCTTAGGGTAAATTCGTAGAAGTGGAATGCCTGGGTCAAATGGTATTTCTATTTTGAGTTTTTTGAGGAACCTCCATACTACTTTCCACAGTGGTTGAACTAGCTTACATTCCCACAAACAGTGTAGGAGGGTTCCCCTTTCTCCATATCCTCGCCAACATTCGTGGTTGTTTGTCTTTTGAATGGCAGCCATCCTAATTGGTGTGAGGTGTTATCTCATTGTGGTTTTAATTTGCATTTCTCTGATGATTAGTGATGTGGAACATTTTTTCATGTGCCTGTTGGCTATCTGAATTTCATCTTTGAGAAGTGTCTGTTCTGATCCTCTGCCCATTTTTTAATTGGCTTATTTGCTTTTTGTTTGTTGAGGTGCGTGAGCTCTTTATATATTTTGGATGTCAAACCCTTATTGGATATATCATTTATGAATATATTCTCCCATACTGTAGGATGTCTTTTTGTTTTACTGATGGTGGCCTCTGCTGTACAGAAGCTTTTTAGTTTGATATAGTCCCATTTGTTCATTTTTGCTTTTGTTTCCCTTGCCTGGGGAGATATGTTCATGAAGTTGCTCATGTTTATGTCCAAGAGATTTTTGCCTATGTTTTGTTCTAAGAGTTTTATGGTTTCATGACTTACATTCAGGTCTTTGATCCATTTTGAGTTTACTTTTGTGTATGGGGTTAGACAGTAATCCAGTTCCATTCTCTTACATGTAGCTGTCCAATTTGGTCAGCACCAGCTGTTGAAGAGGCTGTCATTTCCCCATAATATATCCATAGCCCCTTTATCGTATATTAGTTGACTATATATGCTTGGGTTTATATCAGGGCTCTCTATTCTGTTCCACTGGTCTATGTGTCTGTTCTTGTCCCAGCACCAAACTGTCTTGATTACTGTGGCTTTGAAGTAGAGCTTGAAGTCAGGGAGCTTAATTTCCCCTGCTTTATTCTTCCTTCTCAGGATAGCTTTGGCTATTCGGGGCCTTTGTCATTCCATATGAATTTTTGAACTATTTGTTCCAGTTTGTTGAAGAATGCTGTTGGCATATTGATAGGGATTGCACTGAATCTGTAGATTGCTTTAGGCAGGATGGCCATTTTGACAATATTAATTCTTGCTAGCCAAGAGCATGGGATGAGAATTTCCATTTACTAGTGTCCTCTTTAATTTCTCTTAAGAGTGTCTTGTAGTTTTCAGGGTATAGGTCTTTCACTTCCTTGGTTAGGTTTATTCCTAAGGTATTTTATTCTTTTTGATGCGATTGTGAATGGAATTGTTTTCCTGATTTCTCTTTCTGCTAGTTCACTGTTAGTGTATAAGAAAGCAACAGGTTTCGGTGTATTAATTTTGTATCTGGAAACTTTGCTGAATTCAGATATCAGATCTAGTAGTTTTGGAGTAGACTCTTTAGGATTTTTTATGTACAATATCATGTCATCTGTGAACAGGGACAGTTTGACTTCTTTCTTACCAATCTGGATGCCTTTTATTTCTTTGTGTTGTCTGATTGCCATGCCTAGGACTTCAAGAACGATATTGAATAAAGGTGGGGAGAGTGGGCATCCTTGTCTTGTTCCCAATATTAAAGGAAAAGCTTTCAGCTTCTCGCTGTTAAGTATAATGTTGGCTGTGGGTTTGTCATATACAGCCTTTATTATGTTGAGGTATTTTCCCTCTGTACCCATTTTGTTGAGAGTTTTTATCCTGAATGGATGTTGAATTTTGTCAAATGCTTTTTCAGCATCTATGGAGATGATCATGTGGTTTTTGTGTTTTTGTTGATGTGGTGGATGATGTTGATGGATTTTCGAATGTTGTACCATCCTTGTATCCCTGGAATGAATCCCACTTGATCGTGATGGATGATCTTTTTGATGTATTTTTGAATTTGGTTTGCTAATATTTTGTTGAGTATTTTTGCATCTATGTTCATCAGGGATATTGGTCTGTAATTTTCGTTTTTTCTGGTGTCTTTGCCTGGTTTTGGTATTAGAGTGATGCTCACCTCATTGAATGAGTTTGGAAGTAACCCTGTTCTTCTACTCGATGGAAAACTTTAAGGAGGATGGGAATTAGGGCTTCACTAAATGCTTGATAAAATTCAGCAGTGAAACCAAGTGGTTGAGGGGTCTTGGTCCTAGGTGGTTTTTGATTACCAATTCCATTTCTTGGCTGATAATTGGTCTATTCACACTTTCTGTTTCTTCCTGTGGCAGCCTTGGAAGGTTGTATTTTTCTAGAACATTTTCCATTTCTTCTGTGTTATCCAGTTTGTTAGCATATAGATTTTCATAGTATTCTCTCATAAGTCTTTGTATTTCTGTGGTGTCCATAGTGATTTTTCCTCTCATTTCTGATTCTGTTTATGTGTGTAGACTCTTTTTTGTCTTGATAAGTCTGGCTAAAGGTTTATCTATTTTGTTTATTTTTTCAAAGAACCAGCTCTTGCTTTCTTTGATTCTACTGTTTTATTCTTCGCAATTTTATTTAATTCTGCTTTAATAATTGTGAGTTTAGACTGTTCATTTGGGATTCTTCTTCTTTCCTGAGGTAGGCCTGTATTGCAATATATTTTCCTTCTTAGCATGGCCTTCACTGCATCCCACAGATTTTGCGGTGTTGAATTATTGTTGTCATTTGTCTCCATATATTGCTTGATCTCTGTTTTTCTTTGGTCATTGATCGATTGATTATTTAGGAGCATGTTATTAAGCCTCCATGTGTTTGTGGGCTTTTTCATTTTCTTTGTGTAATTTATTTCTAGTTTCATACCTTTGTGATATGAGAAGCTGGTTGGTACAGTTTCAATATTTTTGAACTTACAGGGGTCCTTTTTATGGCCTAGTATATGATCTATTCTTGAAAATGTTCCATGTGCACTTGAGAAGAATGGGTATCCTGTTGCTTTTGAATGGAGTGTTCTGTAGATGTCCGTTAGGTCCATCTGTTCTAATATGTTATTTAGTGCCTCTTTCTCTTTATTCATTTTCTGTCTGGTTGACCTGTCCTTTGGAGTGAGTGGTGTGTTAAAGTCTCCAAAAATGAATGCATTACATTCTATTTCCCCCTTTAATTGTTAGTATTTGTTTCACATATATAGGTGATCCTGTGTTGGGTCCACAGATATTTATAATAGTTATATCCTCTTGTTGGACTGACCCTTTTATCCTTATGTAATGTCCTTCTTTGTCTCTTGTGCCTTTCTGTTTTGAAGTCTATTTTGTCTGATACAAGTACTGCAACTCCTGCTTTTTTCTCCCTATTAGTTGCATGAAATATCTTTTTCCATCCCTTCACTTTCAGTCTGTGTATGTCTTTGTGTTTGAAGTGAGTCTCTTGTAGGCAGCATACAGATGTGTCTCGTTTTTTTATCCATTCAGTAACTCTATGTCTTTTGATTGGTACATTCAGTCCATTTACATTTAGAGTGATTATCTACAGGTATGCACTTATTGCCATTGCAGGTTTAGATTCGTGGTTACCAAAGGTTCAAGCGTAATTCCCTTACTATCTAACAGTCTGATTTAACTCACTTCATATGCTATTACAAACACAACCTAAATTTTCTTTTTTTTCCGTCCTTTTTCTTCCTCCTCCATTCTTTGTATGTTATGAATCATATCCTGTACTCTTTGTCTATCCCTTGGGTGACATCTGTTTAGCGTTAGGAATACTTTCATCTATAGGAGTCCCTCCAAAATGCACTGAAGAGGTGGTTTGTGGGAGGTCAATTCTCTCAGCTTTTGCTTATCTGGAATTGTTTAATCCCTCCTTCAAATTTAAATGATAACCTTGCCGGGTAGAGTATTCTTGGTTCAAGGCCCTTCTGCTTCATTGCATTAAATATATCATGCCACTCCCTTCTGGCCTGTAGGTTTCTGTTGAGAAGTCTGATGATAGCCTGATGGGTTTTCCTTTGTATATGATCTTTTTTCTCTCTAGCTGCTTTTAAAAGTCTGTCTTTATACTTGATCTTTGCCATTTTAATTATTATATGTCTTGATGTTGTCTTCCTTGGGCCCCTTGTGTTGGGAGATCTGTGCACCTCCATGGCTTGAGAGACTATCTCCTTCCCCAGCTTGGGGAAGTTTTCAGCAATTACATCCTCAGTGACACTTTCTATCCCTTTCTCTTCTTCTTCTGGTACCCCTATAATGCGAATACAGTTCTCTCAATATTCTTTCATTCTTAGAGATTCTTTTTTCTCTCTGTGCCTCAGCTTCTCTGTATTCCTGTTCTGTAATTTCTATTCCATTTACCGTCTCTTCTACTACATCCAATCTGCTTTTAAATCCCTCCATTGTATGTTTCATTTCAGATATGGAATTTCTTAATGATTGAATCCCCAACTTAAGTTCATTCCTGAGTTCTTGAATATTTTTCTGTACCTCCATCAGCATGTTTATAATTTTTATTTTGAACTCTCTTTCAGGATGATGGGTGAGTTCAGTTTCATTTGGCCCTTTTTCTGGGGTTTGTGAGATTTTGGTCTGAACCACGTGCTTTTGTCATTTCATATTTCTGTGTGGTGCCCACTAGTGCACAGAAACTCCAGTCTCTGGGGCTGCAGAGCCCCTACAGTGAGGTTGGGAGTCGTAGGGGAGCGGAGCTGGTGCCTGGGAGGAGAAAAGATCTGTTTCCTGATTCCCGTCTACGGTGCCTGTCTCCAGTGTCAGAGCCAGTGGGCCAGACACACACGTTAGCCTCCGTGCTTTGCGTCTCTAGCTCTTGTAGGCGGGGCCTCCCTCTGGCTGGCCTGACACCAGCGCAGTGACTGCCGGTTTGTGCCCAGGTGCCTGCAGGCCAGTAAGAAGGTTCGGCAGGCTGTGTGTCACAGTGGGAGGCCTCCGAGCTGAGTAGGCAGCCAGGGGGATGGAGTACCTGAAGCTCCCCAAAGTTCCCAACCAGCCAGGGAGAGCGCACCCAGGCAACCTTGTCCAGCTCTCCCTCCTCCGATCCAGCAAGCCCTGTGCAACCCCCCCCCCACCCTTTAGCAGCACTCTCGCTGCTAGGAAGCCTCCCAGACTGCCTGCCCTTCCTCTTGCACAGAGCAGCTGGGTGTGGATCCTGTCCTCCACAAATGGCCAGAATGTCAGTCTTCCAGGCCCTCTGCCTGTCCAAGCTCCACAACATACAGAGTACCACACAATATAGGCTTCCGCTCACAAAGCAGATCTCCAGGGCTAGGTGTTCAGGAGTCCCAGGCTTCCACCTCCTCCCCGCTCTGTTTCTTTTGCCAGTGAGCTGGGGTGGGGGAAGGGCTTGGGGTCCCGCCAGATTAAGGCTTTCATACTTTACCCTGTTTCGTGAGGTCTGCTCTTTTCGTGAGGTCTGTATGCAGTCTTGTTCAGCCTTCTTTCTTCTTGCTGTTTTAGGGTTAGTTGTATTAATTAACTATATTTTTGTACTATTTGTGGTTTTGGGAGGAGTTCTCCGTGTCATCTCTCATGCCACCATCTTGAATCTCTCTGTTCCTAGTCTTTTCTACGTTGGCCATCCTAACTGGTGTGAGGTGATATGTCATTGTGGTTTTAATTTGCATTTCCATGATAATTAGCAATGAAATGCCCATCTTCTTATGTTCCTTTTCTACAGTATTTCTAACAACAGAATTATTTGCCCATCATTCATCAATAAAATTATCTTGAATTCATTTCTCAAAGGTCTGTTTTAAATACAACTCTTATCATCCTACTTGAGCCTCCTCCCAATAAATGAACAGGAACTGAGAAAGCAACTTACTTACCTAAACATTAGGGACTTGAATCTTTCCAATAACCTCTGCCTGCTTCTGAGCGCCTGCAGTTTCTTCTGCCACAGTATACAATTCAGCAGTGTTTCCCAGCCCTTAGGCATTCCCAGAACATCCTTGGTGATTCTGCTTCATCCACACATCATCTGTGATATTAGTTTCTTAATAATTTTAACTTGGCTCACTTTTGTTCTTTTTAAAAATGTGTGTGAAAAGAAACTCAGCTTAAGCAATAATATCCATGAAATTACAGGTTTGAAGCAGGTTCCTCCTGCCCCATATGTATTAAAATAAAAGTATGACTACAGAAATGAAGTGTTTGTTCCTGGTCCACCACCAGTGGTACCATACCATACTCCAGGATTCACTGACATAAGCCAAAAAGTTTACCATGGGGTCTGCACCCTGAAATACCTTTCACAATACATACAACACATTTCCTTTTGCTTTACACCAGGTGAGTTAAGAATTCAAGTCACAATAGAATGAGATCATCTATGGATTTGAACTATATCATGAAGATATGTCTAAATTTCTGGTCAGATTAATTTAGACCAACAAAACTAAGCTCCCAAAGGGAAAATCTTTCCAATTATCTGTTGGGTTCTTTTGTAAGATATTACCTGCTAAAATGTTCTGACTTTAACGAACAAACTGGTATGCTTTTCTAGAAAAGTTATTCTTTCTTGTTTGAGCACTATTCCATCCATTTACCCAGTCTTTCTTCCTTCCTCCCTTCTCCCTTCTTTTCCTCCTTCCTAACATCCTGTCTTCCTTTCCTTTCCTTTGAGGATTTTCAAAAAGAAAAGTGAAGGGGGCTTTCTTTTTAGGGTAAGGAGACATTTCCTAAACTTGACAAATTTCTTCATAATAGCAATTTTGCAATTTATTTTTGGTACTTTACCAAATTTGACTCCTAATGCTTACTTTTCTATTTTAGAGAATATTCAGAATCTCGATTGAAAACAATGATCTTTTGCAAACTAAAAAGCTATCCTTATACTCAAACATGTTTTTAAATGTGAGGAGTATTCTAAACTTGCTTCAGACAACCCACACAATCACAAGTTATTTTAAGAAAATGACTTAGATGGACATGTCAACAGAAGCTAATACTACTGTGCTGTTCTTCCAACAAAAAGGTTACTGACCTATCAGCAGGAGTTGTCTTTTCTGGCAGAGATGATAGATTTGCCTTGTCTTATCTACATCCCCTGCTCTGTCCCCATAATGAGCCATGGCATACATGTGCAAGACAGCTGGCAAGGGGGAGGCAGGGTCTGTGGCCATGGGCCAGAGTAAAGCTTACCAACCCACTCAGAGCCTGGACCTGTGACCCGTGCCTCATTAGCACCTTGCTCCACGCAACTGAGCTGCCACAAAAATCAACAGTAGCTTAAGCCATTTTGTTTACAAGTGAAACAAATCAGGTCAGTCTGACAACCAATAGTTCAAGCAGCCACCAGAGAACTGCCAGAAGTACAGAAGAACCAATGGTGAGGAAGAATGACCAGGCTCCTGCAGTCCTGGTTTTAGGGTTCTCCTCCAAAGCAAGGATGAATTTGGAAGGGGAGTAAGAATATAATAAGCAAGGCTCTTTTTAACATACCAAGTATTCAGTGCATGTTAATGAAAGATAATAACAGAAGAAAAGCACCTGTACAACTTCTTAGATGATACCCTTCTTACTCAGTGGTTAGAACATACTTGATATTTGCACACAAAAAAAGAAGCCTATACTCAGGAATTGCAAGGTTAAAAAAATCTAGTCTAAAAATACTTAGACTACAATAATCCATTTACATTAGGAAACAATTGATCTTAAGGCAAAATGAAGAAACAAAAATAAATCCATAGCAAATCAAGCTCAAAAGAAATCATTATATGAATATTTCCATTGCCAAAATTTTGGATTTCCAAAACATCCAAACAATCTTTCCTTTTAGAATACACACAAGTTAATATTAAGAAAAGCTCCCTGCATACCATTTCATGCTGGGGTTTTAGTGGTTAGTTTAATTGGGGTTATCCCACCTTGGGGCAGAACAGCAAGGGAATGGAAAAAAACGGACATGGCTATTTTTAAATTATAAAAAATCTCTCTTTGAGGAACAAAGCAGCTTTATGAACAAAGGAGAAACACCAGAGTTTGGAAAACTGCCCCTTAAATCAGTCAATAGACCAAGAGACAGTTGCAGAGAACCAACTATCCAGTCACCATTATATTAAATGCTATGTGAGAGAGGTAAGAAATGTCAGACAAAATCCTCATCCACAAAGCATATGATCTGGTTGAAAACCTAAGACTAACATACATTAAAAAACAAAAAATCCAACTAAAATAATGAACTGTATAGTTTGGGCAGTAAGTGCTGGAGGCATTCTTCTGGTGATGCCAAAATACGCAATTCATACCAATCTTCCTGCTAAAGACCATGTAAAAAGCTGGACAATATCAATATGCCTTCATACAAGCATCAAAGAGCTGAGACATGGCTGAATTATCTGTCCAAGATCTGGTGAAGGCAGAAGGCCAGAGCCCAACACTCAGAGCCACTATTGTCCTAAGATTATTCACCAATCCAGGAAGACAAGCTGAGATGAAACTATGGGGGCCTCTCGGTCTAACAAGTTTGGGGTCTCTAATAGGCCAGTTCTACTATAAGTTGAGCCATACCTAAGAGGAGAAGTAAACTTTAAGTAACCACCCTATACACAGATTTGCATCCCAACTCATAACACCTGAATCATGAATCTGGCTTGAGGAGGCCTTAAATTGCTCAACCTAGGCTTAAGGCAAAAGCACATAAAAATTCTATACCTCCAATTAATATACAATAAAGAAGCCATGGATATAAAATGGGGAAATGACAGCCTCTTCAACAGCTGGTGTTGGCAAAACTGGACAGCTACATGTAAGAGAATGAAACTGGATTACTGTCTAACCCCATACACAGAAGTAAGCTCAAAATGGATCAAAGACCTGAATGTAAGTCATGAAACCATTAAACTGTTAGTAAAAAACATAGGCAAAAATCTCTTGGACATAAACATGAGCAACTTCTTCATGAACATGTCTCCCCAGGCAAGGGAAACAAAAGCAAAAATGAACAAATGGGACTATATCAAACTAAAAAGCTTCTATATAGCAAGGGATACCATCAGTAGAAAAAAAAAGATATCCTACAGTATGGGATAATATATTCATAAATGACATATCCGATAAGGGGTTGACATCCAAATTATATAAAGAGCTCACGCACCTCAACAAACAAAAAGCAAATAAGCCAATTAAAAAATGGGCAGAGGAGCTAAACAGACACTTCTCCAAAGAAGAAATTCAGATGGCCAACAGGCACATGAAAAGATGCTCCACATCACTAATCATCAGAGAAATGCAAATTAAAACCACAATGAGATATCACCTCACACCAGTAAGGACAGCCACCATCCAAAAGACAAACAACAACAAATGTTGGCGAGGATGTGGAGAAAGGGGAACCCTCCTACACTGCTCGTGGGAATGTAAATTAGTACAACCATTGTGGAAAGCAGTATGGAGGTTCCTCAAAAAACTCAAAATAGAAATACCATTTGACCCAGGAATTCCACTCTTAGGAATTTACCCTAAGAATGCAGCAGCCCAGTTTGAAAAAGACATTTGCACCCCTATGTTTATGGCTGCACTATTTACAATAGCCAAGAAATGGAAGCAACCGAAGTGTCCATCAGTAGATGAATGGATAAAGAAGATGTGGTATATATATACAATGGAATATTATTCAGCCATAAGAAGAAAACAAATCCTACCATTTGCAACAACATGGATGGAGCTAGAGGCTATTATGCTCAGTGAAATAAGCCAGGCAGAGAAAGACAAGTACCAAATGATTTCACTCATCTGTGGAGTATAAGATTAAAGGACAAACTGAAGGAACAAAACAGCAGCAGACTTACAGAACCCAAGAGTGGACTAACAGTTACCAAAGGGAAAGGGACTGGGGAAGATGGGTGGGAAGGGAGGGATAAGGGGGAAAAAGGGCTATTACAATTAGCACACATAATGTAGCGGGGGTGGGGATGGGGTAGGGGTATACGGGGAAGGCAGTATAACACAGAGAAGACAAGTAGTAATTCTATAGCATCCTTCTGTGCTGATGGACAGTGACTGCAATGGGGGGGTGTGGTGGGGACTTGATAATAGGGGGAGTCTAGTGACCATAATGTTGCTCATGTAATTGTATATTAATAATAGCAAAATGAAAAAAAAATTCTAGACCTCAAATTATTTCTATAAATATTTTTTCAAAAACAATATCCAATATTATAATCAGGTACATGAAGACACAAGACACCATGAATCAGAACTAGCAGAAACAAAAACATCAGAATCAGACCCACAGAAATTTCAGTTATTGAAAATATAGGCAAAGGTTACTAAACAATTACATTTACTATATTCAAAGAGATAAAAACCAAGCTTAAAGTTTGTCAGGAAACTGTCAGCTATAAAATGTGACAAATTTGAAAAATAACAATAAAAATTCTATACCTGAAATATACAATACTGAAATTAGGAACTCAGTGGATGAGTTTCATGGCAGATTAGACAAATGGAAGAGAGAATTAGTAAACTGCAATTGAGAAGAATTATTCTGAGTACAGCCAGAGAGACAAAAATGAAGAATACAGAAGAGAAGGTAAGAGCATAGAGCAAAAAAGTGAGAATTTATAACATATGTTTAACTGGAAATCCAAAATGAGAGAAGAAAGAGGATAAAGTGAAAGCAACCTGTAAAGAAATAATGGCTGAGGATTTTCCTCAACAAAAGGTATTAATCCTCAGGTCTCTAGCAGAATAAACAAAATGATACCCATACCTAGACATATCACAGCAAAACCCTGAAGATAAAAATCAAAGAAAATAGTTTAAAAAGCAACCAGAAAAAAGACAGTTGCCTTAGATTGACAAAGTCGTAACAATGGAATATCTTCAGTGCGTTCAAAGAAAACAACCCAGATTTCTATACAAAGCAAAAATAATCTTCAAAAATTAATGTGAAATATAAATAAAATTATTTGTGCCAGCAAACATGTATTCAATAAAATTCTTTTCCAAGATCCAGTCACATATATATATATTATTTTATCCACCAGTCATCCAAAACAAAAGATTACACATAGTAGGCAGTAAACAAATGCTTACTGAACTGAACTGCCAGGTTAGCTCAAATTTAATACACCTAGAACCACTATGGTATATTAGAACAGAGCAAGAATTTTTCTGTTTTCTTTACTGTTATGTCCCTCACCTAAACCAGCATCTGTCACATAGTTAAGTATTAATAGATATTATAAAATGAATTTGTATTCTTATTATTAACAATTAAAATATTAGATGCCACTACAAGTGCTGACCATAATTATTTGTTCCCTTTGTTTCTCCAAAGACAATAAAATCTTAATGTGTATTCTAAAATAGAAACACTGATTACAAATAAAATGATCATAAAGATGGTTAACTTGAAATTTTCTTAAAAGGCTAAAACTTACCTCTTTAGAAAGTATTACTACAAAGCAATGAAAAAAGGTGTTTCCTAACTACATTTCTAGTTTCTTCTCTCACTAGGCTCTCCACATGCTCTATCCTCCACTCCTATTACATGATTTGCCAGTCTACAAAGTCACCACAGTCTTTTATGCATTCATGCCAAATACTATTGCCTCTGTCTACAATGTCCTCCACTTCCATGCCAGTTCGCCACAAAGAAGAGTTCTCTCATTCTTTAAGACCCAGATCAAATGTCATTTCTTCTGAAAAGGCTGCTTCAACACTGTGACCCAGTAAGTTAGTAACTCTCTCTTCTCTATTCATATAGTACAAAGGCCTTTTATAGAAGGTACTACATTGTGTTACAATTGTATACATGTTTTCTACCTCATTAGAACTAGAAGGTAAGAGCCATGTTTTTTCCATTCTTTTATCTCTCTACCCCAAACTCCAATTTTAGTGACTAAGGACATAGTAAGTATCCACAACTGTTTACTAAGGTGATGAAAGACAAAGAAAGAATAAGGAAGTATAACAGATTGGAAGAGACAAAAAAGAAATAACCAAACCCATCTATTCCACATCTAGGTATTTACTCAATGAAAACAAAAGCAGTAATTTGAAAAGATATATGGACCCCTATATTAACTGCAGCATCATTTATAAGCAATAAATGGAAACAACCTACTTGTCCATCAATAGGTGAATGGATAAAGTGTAGTGGTATATGTATAAAATGGAATACAACCTAGACAAAAAAAGGAATGGAACCATGTCATTTGTTACAAGGTCCATGTACGGATGTGAAGTTAGTATACTAAGTGAAATAAGTCAAATAGAAGATGAAATAATTCAGAAATAAGATGAATAACATACAGTTTCACTCTTACTTATAATCTAAAAAAAACTGAAAATACTAAATAAATAAATAAAAACAACTCATAGACGCAGAGAATAGACAACTGAATACCAGACGGAAGGGGTTAGGGGTGAGAAAAATGGGTGAAGGAGGTCAACTATACTGTGACAGATGGGAAATGAACTTGGGGTGATCACTGCAGCATATACAGATATACAATTACAAGGCTGTACAACTGAAAACTATGTAATAAAATAATTATACTTGATTGCTCAAAAAAAAAAAAGAAATAACTAAAGGCAATATGGGATCTTGGATCGGATTCTGGGGTAGAAAAAATACTGTAGGTAAAAAACTGGATGAAATTCAAATAATGATTGTAGTTTAGTTAATAGCATTGTACTAATGAATTTCTGGTACTGATAACTGTACTATGGTAACAACTGGTTAACAAGTGGTCAACATCAGTGTAAGCTGGTAAACAGTATGTATAAACTACTATTTTGTACCTTTTCTGTGTTTATTTTCAAAATAATTTTTTTAAGTGCTTGCTGGATTGAATTATTTTATCCTACTCTGGAAATGTCACAAAAATTTCACTTTTGTACAAAGTGCTTAGAAACACAATGTAAATAAATAATGGGACAGGCCAAAGGAACCCCACTATCATATCTATACTACCTGAATTACTACCAAGAATGAATTTATGTACACTGTTTCAAGTATAATTAAAAAAAAAAGCCAAGCAAATAAATTATGTGAGAAGTACAAAGCAAATTTATACCTGCAATGTGCCTATGGCCAGTGCAGTCAATAAAAACACATTGCTCTGAACCACTACTATAAGCACTCTTGGGATAATATGGAACTTGGTGATATACAGAAGAGTTATGTAAATCATAATACATGGAATAAAGTACTAGTAGGCAGATATTTCATTCTGACACATATTTCACTGAAATGTGAAACCCAGCTTTCTATATATTGTGCTATATTACAGAGTAGAGTAGAAAAATATGCCCCTGATAAAACTGTTGAGATTGTAAAAATACAAATGTAAGAGAAGGTGAGTTTAACTTAGAGAAAAATGCAAATTATCAAAGAGAGCACCAATTCAATAAAACATTTAGAACTATAGATAGAAGTGAAAATACAAAAGTGATCTACAAGACAAGTTACCATTAAGGCATTATGATGTCTCACAGGGTCACTACAATGGCAACACCAGTATAAAAAATTACAGATTTTTAAATACCACCATCACATGCAATGTAAGTGAATTTTAAATCATTGTTGCAATATGGATAATAGTGGCACTGGGCAGCAATACTGGACTAGTGTACTTGAATTCACCCACCAGCACATGTAACATTTTGACATTTTTTCTATTTAAGACAGAGGTAACTAGGTAATTCTTTATCTCAAAGACTGATGAGAAAGGAAATATTCTCATTCTACAGGTACTCACTGCAACTTAGTATGTGTCTCTGTGGTAGTGTTGAGGATACAGAAAGATATAGTCCCTGCCTTACTGGGGTTTACAATTACACAATTCTAATGTGATGATGTCAGTGAGAAACAGAAGGCAATGGAAGCCCAGAACCTAGAGGCCTCACAGATTCCAGTTACACTGACACAGAGATCTACGCGATGAGTGAGCACTAGCTGGACAAAGGAAGTAGAGGTGTGAAGTGGGGTTCTTGGCAAATGAGACACCTTATATGAAGGAAGATCTGGACGTTTATGGAACATGGCATATTCAAGAAAGTGAGGGAAATTCAGAATGCTAAAATGTACAGTGGGACACGACACAATAAGCACTCATCAGACTGTAGCCATGACTCTCAAAAACACAGACCTACCTGGATGCTTTAAACTGATTCTCTTAAGCTACATATAGTAATAGCTTATCATTATGATTATCACTACGTTTGCCAAAGTAAGATCATGTTTTAGTGAAAAGCTGTATTTTTAAGATGTTTTCTCTGCTTTTAAGGAAACCATAAACAAGACTTTGGAAACAAAGTTATGTGTCAACAGAAAAAAATATATATTTGTATTGAAATCATAACCTAACTACTAAGTAGGCCTTTCAAATTGTTGAATTAAAAAAAAAGGCTCATTATTAAAGAAATTCCTAATTTGTTGAGCCAGCTGCTTGAAAAGTTACCAATTTTGGCTTAAGTCTCTTACTCATAAAATCCTAAAAATTTCCAGAAGAAATAAATTGCATTAACCTTTGCAGTAGGTAAGGGTAAAACATGATAAATACCAAGTCAGCTAAATACAAGAGAGTTGTGTAAGCATCTAATATTGAGAAAATTGTGTTGAAAACTACTCAAATAATTCTTCGGTTTAAAAGGAAATCATTTAAATAATGCATCTGATTTAATTTTATTTCTCGTTTTTTTTCTGAGACCAGCATCTGTTTTCTGTCATAGGACTTTTAATTTCTAGATTAGCTAATTACACTTTGAGAAAGCATAGTGATACACCATATGAAGAATATGTGGCAGACTCACTAAATAGGTAACACTGAAGCTCACAGGAGGCTGGAGGACAGGTCTACTGCCCTCGCCTGGGAACTGGATGAGCAGGAGGCGTGGCTCTGCTGGGGAAGCCCTGGGTGATCCCTGCAGGCCAGGTCCCTTCAAGGCTCTCGGAAGCAGATCTATTAGCAGGCCTTGGGCATATATGAGTTTTCATTCACCTCTGTGCACTCTTTGAAAAGGACAATCTCTAAAATACAAGCTGTTGCTTGACTAATGTCAGCTAATATGATTCTTTAGCACGATCCAAGTCTAGTTCAATCCTTGTGAATTCAAGAAGCAATTAACATTGAGAATATTTAAAAATCTATTTCAAAGTTTACCAGGGGGATGCTTAATTTCAGATTTCCTAACAAATGATTTCTGCAGAGTTCCCTAACATTCAAAATAACTACACTGAATAGCTTAAAACACCAAATCTCTCCCTCAAATCACTCACCTACCCCTTTCCCTCTTTTCACACTCCAAATTCAAGTAATATTTCACATGGCACTTATTTATCTAAAGATAATTATCATATAACTACCATTTATGGTTAGACTCTTCTTTTGTACTTGACTTAACGACCCAATCAATAGCAACAAGGACACTACGCTGTCAAAAGCAGACAGCTGCTCCAGCTGCTGGCTCCCCTGGGGCTGCTACTGGGGAACCATGTTAGAGAGCCCTGCCAGGCTGACACAGTGTAAGGTGAACACTCTGCTCCTCAGAGACAATGATATTGGATAGAGCACCAAATCCTATGGGTCATTAATGAACTTGATCATAATTAGGAAATGCCATAGAATAAGAGATGAAGAAAACTGTTCCAATATGTGTATAAATACAGGACAATATATCATAGCCTCCTTTATACTTGGAATTTTGAAAGCCTAAAACTTGGATATGGCTGCCCATGTTATACGCTGCATTCACAGCTACTAAAACTGATGTTAAAGAGGGAGAAAGAGGAAAAAACAAAATGCTCACATAACAAATAACCCTTCTACAATATAGGCAGAGAGAAATATGGCTGAACTTCTGCATAAATAGATTGACCTTCTAGGAAGTTATATTACCTGATGACAATTAGAAAACCTACTGAAAGTTGGAATTCCTCCTCCAGTCCTATCTCCTTCATCCCTTATCACATATATGACAGAGTTGAGTAACATGCCCAAACAGCCTAGAAATTAGGATATTTGTAGACTTAAATCATTAGCAATTGAAGATAAGCTTAGAGGGAAATCACTCTAGAAATCCTCTGTAATGCACAAGGGAATATAATTTTGGGGGAAAAAAGTATACTTTTTAAAAAGTAATTACAAACAATTGTGTTTTTCCCACAGATTATGGACATAATACAAAGTCTACAAGATCTATCAAAATATTTTTGAAGGAAAGATAATTTGAAGTGGATATCAAAATCTCAAATATTACAAAAATAGTAACAAAAAGTCATGAAGACAAGGAAGGCATCAAGAGAAACTAATGACATCGTTCTATAAAAAAGGCATGGAACAGCAGGTGGACTAAGGTCTAAAGTGAGTGAAGACAGTAATAAATTATGTTTAATCAATTGAAAAAATGTTCACACATACACACAGTCACACACATATATGCTGTCATTTAAGAACATGAATCCTAGAGGAATACAAACAGTGTTTATCAAGTACCTTCACTTATCATACTCTGCTAGGTTCCCATGGAAATAAAAGAAAAACAGTTACTTTGAAGACTTCAGAGGCAAGATCTTTTACAAAATAAAGCATCTAATATCAAAATACATTTAAAAAAATATTCTTTCAGGAATGAAGAAAAAACACAAGATCCTCTATCAAGAATCAAAGAAAAGGATTATGAAAATGGCAAGGGATAGACTAGACAAGATAAACAAGTCAAGCCCAAGTACAGAGAAGAAATGGTAAGAGAGGACATAGCTTCTGTGTACATATGTATTTACTTCCTGTCTTCATCCATAAAAGATGAGTGATATCTGCTTTATACAAGTTCAAGTTTCTAGGCTTAGACAAAATTCCTTTTAAATCTAAGAGGACTTATCAGAGAGGTTGTTGATCTGTATTCCATTAAGTCTGAAAAGTCAGGGATACTGTCTGAGATGCTGCCAGAGGTCTGAATACAAGCAAATGCCACCAAAAGAAAAAAAATTAAGTAAAAAATTTCAGAAAATAACAGACAAGAAAACAGTGCATTCACCCTTAGCAAAACCTTTAGAAAAATTAAACAGATTATTTCTCAGTACCCAGAAGTAAAGCATCTTTAGAAGCCAAGCAAGAGTCACTAAGCACTAAATCTCAAAAACCAAGTTCATTTCTCCTCTTGATAAGGTAGTTGGGCACTTAGTCACAGAAGATGTCACAAACAAAAAAGACAAGTAACAAATTACCATCATGCTATGATTATGGAGAAGAAAGCACAATTAGTTTAATGCCAGGTGAATTCACTAATTGACTGAAAAACCACAGTAAAACCAAAGTAGACTGATTAACAGAACAACAACAATGGGAGGTCTTTCCTCTGTCCCATCCTATTCAACAGATACATGGCCTCAACAAAGCAGGAAAGTAAGAGAGAACATTAAGAGGAAAAAGAGACAGCCAAAAACAAAAGTGTATTCAATCACTGCTCCCTTCAAGTAGTTTGGAGTAGAGGTGGACACCGAGCACTCTGCTCATCCTACAAATATTGTAATTGCACCACAACATTTCCTGTGAAACAAAGAACAGGTAAAGAGCATTGAGTACCCAAGAAATACACACAAAGAACTTGGAAGAAGAGATTTAGGCCTACGGTAGAACCCAAGTGGTCCAAACATAAGTCAAAAAGCACGTTTGGGCACTTCTGAGAAGACAGCGGTGTGAGCAGGGCAGCGGAAATCTCCTCCCAAAACCATATACATTTGTGAAAATACAACAAATACAACTATTCCTAAAAGAGAGACCAGAAGATACAGTGCAACAGTCAGGATACAGCTACATCTGCGAGAACTCAGCGCCTCACAAAGGGGGTAAGATACAAAGCCGCGACCTGGCGGGACCCGAGCACTCTCCCACCCAGCACACCAGCGGTAGGAAAAGAATCAGAGTGGGGAGGGAGTGGAAGCATAGGCCGGTTAAATAACCAGCCCTGCTGATCTGCACCAGGAGCACAGACACACATTGCATGGTGTTTTGGAGAATAGAGAAACAGAAGGGCAGGATCTGAGACGGGGACTGCAAGCAGGTCCCCTCAGCTGGCTCCCCTGGGACAAAAGAAAAGTGGGCGCTTTTTTAAAAGTCTTAAAAGACAAGGGCCCAACAGCGGAACAAAATCATCCCAGTGCACTCAACCCAGCAGGCTGGGAATCTTGAGGAACTTCAGGCCCCCAATCCGGCTGCTGGGTAAAGCAGCCTCAAAGCCTGTCACGGGGAGAAGCAGCCTGCCATTCGTTACCCCCGGGCCAGCGCCACAAAGGGTCCAGCGGATCTGCCACAGCTACGAAACAGAAGGACAGCAGCCCCGCCCACAACAACCACACAGAATCCCCTCCCGGCGGCTGCGCACCTAACCGAGAAGGGCCGCAGAACCCAGAGCAAGGTCTGGAAGGCACCAATGGGAGCAGAACGCACCTGGCGTGACTCCAAAACCCCACAGTGCCATAGGCTAGGCAGAGGGCGGCACTGCACACAGGCAGCTAAGGGGATTATCCCAGGGACTGCCTCCCAGTGTGCGGAGAACCAGCTCAGGCACCAGAGAAGGGTAAGGAGAACAACAAGCAGGAAGGGACTTTGTACTCCCAACTGATAAACGTGGCACCTGCCAGCGACCACTTCTATTGCCATGAAAAGACAGAGGAATATGATCCAGACAAGGATCACCCAGACAACCCCAGAGAGAGGACCTGATGGGATAGATTTAAACAATATTGCTGAAAAAGAATTCAGAATAAAAGTCATAGACATGTAAATGGATCTACAGAGAAATATCCAAGTCCTAACGGAGGAGGTCAGGAGAGACAATGCAGAAATGAGACAAGCGACTGATGGACTCAAGAGCAAAATGGACAAGGTGCAAGAGACTGTTAATGGAATAGAAATCAGAGAACAGGAGTACAGAGAAGCTCAGGCAGAGAGAGAGAGATAAAAGGATCTCTAGGAATGAAAGAATATTAAGAGAACTGTGTGACCAATCCAAATGGAACAATATTTGCATTATAGGAGTACCAAAAGAAGAGAGGGAAAAAGGGATAGAAAGTGTCTTTGAAGAAATAATTGCTGAAAACTTCCCCAAGCTGGGGAAGGAAATAGTTTCTCAGACCATGAAGCCCACAGATCTCCCAACACAAGGGACCCAAGGAAGACAACACGAAGACACATAATAATTAAAATGGCAAAGATCAAAGACAAGGACAGAGCATTAAAGGCAGCCAGAGAGAGAAAAAAGATCACCTACAAAGAAAACCCATCAGACTATCATCAGACTTCTCAACAGAAACCTTACAGGCCAGAAGAGAATGGCATGATATATTTAACACAATGAAACAGAAGGGCCTTGAACCAACACTACTGTATCCAGCACGATTATCATTTAAATTTGAGGGAGGGATTAAACAATTCCCAGACAAGCGAACGTTGAAGGAATTTGCCTCCCACAAACCACCTCTACAGGATATCTTAAAGGGACTGCTCTAGATGGAAGCACTCCTAAGACTAAAAAGATGTCACCAGAGAAAGTAAAATCATAGCAAAGAAAGCAGACCATCCAAATACTAACTAAAGGCAAAAAGTAAAATCAACTATCCACAAAAACAGTAAAAGGAAATGTAAAAGAGTACAGAATAAAACACCAAGCATATAAAGAATGGAGTAGGAAGACTAAGAAGGGAGAGAAATAAAGAATCATCAGATTGTGTTTATAATAGCTTAACAAGAGAGTTAAGTTAGACTGTTAGATAGTAAAGAAGCTACCCTTGAACCTTTGGTAACCTCGAATCTAAAGCCGGCAATGGCAATAAGTACATATCTGTTAATAATTACCCTAAAAGTAAATGGACTGAGTGCACCAATCAAAAGACACAGAGTAATAGAATGGATAAAAAAGCAAACCCAATGGGGTTTGTGGGGGTGACCTGAAGAAGTGGGTATTTTAATAACCATAATATTGCACATGTAACTGTAGATTAATGATACCAAAATAAAAAATTTTTTAAATTAAAAAAAAAAAGCAAACCCATCTACATGCTGCTTACAAGAGACTCACCTCAAACCCAAAGATATACACAGACTAAAAGTGAACGGATGGAGAAAGATATTTCATGCAAACAACAAGGAGAAAAAAGCAGGTGTTGCAGTACTTGTATCAGACAAAATAGACTTCAAAACGAAGAAAGTAGCAAGGGATAAAGAAGGACATTACATAATGATAAAGGGATCCGTCCAACAAGAGGATATAACCATTATAAATATATATGCACCTAACACAGGAGTGCTGACATATGTGAAACAAATACTAACAGAATTAAAGGAAGAAACAGAAAGCAATGCATTCATTTTAGGAGACTTTAACACACCACTCACTCCAAAGGGCAGATCAACCAGACAGAAAATAAGTAAAGACACAGAGGCACTGAAAAACACACTAGAACAGATGGAAATAACAGACATCTACAGAACTCTACACCCAAAAGTAGCTGGATACACATTCTTCTCAAGTGACCATGTAACATTTTCCAGAATAGACCACATACTAGGCCACAAAAAGATCCTCAGTAAATTCAAAAAGATTGAAATTGTACCAACCAACTTCTCAGATCACAAAGGTATAAAACTAGAAATAAATTGTACAAAGAAAACAGAAAGGCTCACAAATGCATGGAGGCTCAACAACATGCTCCTAAATAATCAATGGATCAACAACCAAATTAAAACAGAGATCAAACAATATATGGAGACAAATGACAACAACACAAAGCCGCAACTTCTGTGGGACGAAGCAAAGGCAGTTCTAAGAGGAAAGTATATTGCAATCCAGACCTATTTAAAGAAGGAAGAACAATCCCAAATGAATAGTCTAAAGTCATAATTACTGAAATTGGAAAAAGAAGAACAAATGAGGCCCAAAGTCACCAGAAGGAGGGACATAATAAAGATTAGAGAAGAAATAAATAAAATTGAGAAGAATAAAACAATAGAAAAAAAATCAATGAAACCAACAGCTGGTTGTTTGAAAAACTAGTATAGATAAATCCCTAACTTGACTTATTAAGAGAAAAAGATAATCTACACACATAAACACAATCAGAAATGAGAAAGGAAAAATCACAACGGACCCCACAGAAATACAAAGAATTATTAGAGAATACTATGAAAATCTATATGCTAACAAACTGGAAAACCTAGAAGAAACAGACAACTTCTTAGAAAAATACAACCTTCCAAGACTGACCAAGCAAGAAACAGAAAACCTAAACAGACCAATTACGAGCAATGAAATTGAATTGGTAACCAGAGAGCTACCCACAAACAAAAACCCTGGGCCAGATGAATTCACCGCTGAATTTTACCAGACATATAGAGAAGAAATAATACCCATTCTCCTTAAAGTTGTCCAAAAAATAGAAGAGGAAGGAATATTTCCAAACACATTCTATGAAGCCAGCATCACTCTAATACCAAAACCAGGCAAAGACCCCACCAAAAAAGAAAATTACAGACCAATATTCCTGATGAACACAGACGTAAAAATACTCAACGAAATATCAGCAAACTGCATTCAAAAATACATCAAGAGGATAATACACCGTGATCAAGTGGGATTCATCTCAGGGATGCAAGGATGGTACAACATTCGAAAATCCATCAACATCATCCACCACATCAACAAAAAGAAGGACAAAAACCACATGATCATCTTCATAGATGCAGAAAAAGCATTTGACAAAATACAGCATCCATTCGTGATTAAAACTCTCAACAAAATGGGTATAGAGGGCAAGTACCTCAACATCATAAAGGCCATATATGACAAACCCACAGCCAACATCATACTTAACAGCAAGAAGCTGAAAGCTTTTCATGTAAGATTGGGAACAAGACAGAGATGCCCACTCTCTCCACTGTTATTCAACATAGTACTGGAGGTCCTAGCCACAGCAATCAGACAAAACAAAGAAAAACAAGGCATCCAGATGGATAAAGAAGTCAAATTGTCACTATTTGCAGATGACATGATATTGTACATAAAAAACCCTAAAGACTCCACTCCAAAAGTACTAGAACTAATATCTGAATTCAACAAAGTTGCAGGATACAAAATTAATACAGAAATCAGTTGCTTTCCTATACACTAATGATGAACTAACGGAAAGAGAAATCAGAAAAACAATTCCATTCACAATCACATCAAAAAGAATAAAATACCTAGGAATAAACCTAACCAAGGAAGTGAAAGACCTATACCCTGAAAACTACAAGGCACTCCTAAGAGAAATTAAAGAGGACACTAACAAATGGAAATTCATCCCATGCTCTTGGCTAGGAAGAATAAATATTGTCAAAATGGCTATAATACCTAAAGCAATCTACAGATTCAATGCAATCCCTATCAAAATACCAACAGCATTCTTCAATGAACTGGAACAAATAGTTCTAAAATTCATATTGAACCACAAAAGACCCCGAATAGCCAAAGCAATCCTTAGAAGGAAGAATAAAACAGGGGGAATTACGCTCCCAGACTTCAAGTTCTACTACAAAGCTACAGTAATCAAGACAATTTGGTATTGGCACAAAAACAGACCCACAGACCAGTGGAACAGAATAGAAAGTCCATATATTAACCCAAACATATACGGTCAATTAATATATGATAAAGGAGCCATGGATATACAATGGGGAAATGACAGCCTCTTCAACAGCTGGTGTTGGCAAAACTGGACAGCTACATGTAAGAGAATGAAACTGGACTACTGTCTAACCCCATACACAAAAGTAAACTCAAAATGGATCAAAGACCTTAATGTAAGTCATGAAACCATAAAACTCTTAGAACAAAACATAGGCAAAAATCTCTTGGACATAAACATGAGCAACTTCATTAACATATCTCCCCAGGCAAGAGAAACAAAAGCAAAAAATGAACAAGTGGGACTATATCAAGCTGAAAAGCTTCTGTACAGCAAAGGACACCATAAGTAGAACAAAAAGACATCCTACAGTATGGGAGAATATATTCATAAATGACATATCCGATAAGGGGTTGACATCCAAAAAATATAAAGAACTCATGCACCTCAACAAAGAAAAAGCAAATAATCCAATTAAGAAATGGGCAGAGGACATGAATAGACACTTCTCCAAAGAAGAAACTCAGATGGCCAACAGGCACATGAAAAGATGCTCCACATCGCTAATCATCAGAGAAATGCAGATTAAAACTACAATGAGATATCACCTCACACCAGTAAGGATGGCCAACATCCAAAACACAAACAACAACAAATGCTGGTGAGGATGTGGAGAAAGGGGAACCCTCCTACACTGCTGGCGGGAATGCAAATTAGTTCAACCATTGTGGAAAGCAGTATGGAGGTTCCTCAAAAAACTTAAAATAGAAATACCATTTGACTCAGGAATTCCACTCCTAGGAATTTATCCTAAGAATGCAGCAGCCCAGTTTGAAAAAGACATAAGCACCCCTATGTTTATTGCAGCACTATTTACAATAGCCAAGAAATGGAAGCAACCTAAGTGTCCATCAGTAGATGAATGGATAAAGAAGACGTGGTACATATACACAATGGAATATTTTTCAGGCCTAAGAAGAAAACAAATCCTACCATTTGCAACAACATGGATGGAGCTAGATGGTATTATGCTCAGTGAAATAAACCAGGCAGAAAAAGACAAGTATCAAATGATTTCATTTATATGTGGAGTATAAGGGCAAAGAAAAAACTGAAGGGAACAAAACAGCAGCAGACTCACAGAACCCAAGAATGGACTAACAGTTACCAAAGGGAAAGGGACTGGGGAGGATAGGTGGGAATGGAGGGATAAGGGGGAAAAGGGGGACATTACAATTAGCAGACACAATGTAGGGGGGGCACGGGGAGAGCTATACAACTCAGAGAAGACAAGTAGTGACTCTATAGCATCTCACTACGCTGATGGACAGTGACTGTAATGGGGTAGGTGGGGGGGGACTTGATAAAGTGGGGAATTTAGTAACCATAATATTGCACATGTAATTGTAGATTAATGATACCAAAAATAAAAAGCACCTTTGGCCATAGAACCTACTCCACCTACTCCTCATCTAGAAGGCCAGTCTCCATACAAACCCAAGAGGGGAAGAAGCACACAGCCATGACTGAGAGGAAGTGGGCTTGGAGCTTATGCAGAGAGTGGGCAAGTTACCTAGGAAAGATGTGAAACTCTAGTTCTGGTGCAATGCTAACCCAAATCTGAGTAGTTCAGCTTGGTGTCCAGCCAATAAAGAGCTGGACATGGAATCATCCTTCGGTACAACCGTACAACCTTAGAACTGATTTTAGGGAACAGGCCTGGCCTCATTTACATTTTAATGAGGCCAGGACAACCATCGTTTACTATTCAGATTTCTCATGTCCCCATTACTTACTACTCCCCCAACCTCATCATATATATACTTGTGGGTATCATGATTAAGAAACATTGATTTGGTATCCAAAAAGGAGAGAAGCTGGGGAAGAATTCTCAGTTCACATGGGGAAGAGGAACCAGGGAAGAATTTGAGCTTCGTGGGCCAGGTCCCTGGAATGTACTGAAGGATAAACATTAAAAATATATATATATTATGCACACACACATACACACATATATAAAGAAAAAGGAACTAAGAGCTTATATTAAGTACTTAAGTGTTAGGGGGTTTTTTGTTGTTGTTGTTGGGGACACCCAGCTTAGAGAGCATAGTGATGGTCTAGCCCCAGGTCTCACATTAGGACACATGTAGGGCCTTTGGGAATCACTTATGTGGGAAGACAATGCTCAGACCTGGCCACAGGCTCTGATGTCCCCTCCATGTGGTTTGTTATCATGTTAGCTGGTTTCTGACTCTGTTAAGCACTGCATGGTTCCTCATAATTCAGTGTCATTGTTTTATCAATTTGGTGTCTCTGACCCTATAATCAGGGAGTAAATTGTGGATTTTTACTCTGCTTTTACTTAGTTCTACTGACTTGTCCTTCGTCATCATTCAGATAGTAATTCTTTTCACGAGTGTCCATTGATTCCCATACTGAAATATTTTTTGATGTCCTTTTTAACAATAATCATGTGTGCTAGCATCAAGGCTGGACTGTTTTCAGTTTTGACCTGTTTTATTGTGAAAACAACATCGGTACCTCACTAGGGACACCTGTATGTCCCCTCCTGGAGTCCTGCCTGGGCAGGTCTGTGACCCTGGTCCTGGGGTCAGGTCCTCACTGGAAAAACAGATTATCAGGAGGAATATATTATGGTTGACCCATATAAAACTGCTGTTTTTATAGGTCAAAAACAATACAGTATAAGGGATTTTACAATGTTCAAATGAGTTTATAAAGTATTTTGCACTGGAAAAGACTTTCAGTGTGACTGCACTGGAGAGCACCAGGATGAAGAGGTTCAATATGAATTCAGGAGGCACCCTGACAAACAGGGCAGCCAAACTGGGAACTGGAGGTGTGCAAACAGAATAGGGTAACCCCCTCTCAAGAGATTTCTGTAGTGAGTGATCTCTAAGATCCCTTCTGAAATATTCTGAAAGTTCTTGTCTACTTAGTCTAAGCAAATTCTGGTGGGGTTGGTTTGTCTGTACTAAGAGTAGAGAAGACAGAGCAATGTAAAAAGAATGTATCCTGAAAAGACAATGGGACAGAGAAGTTCAGGAAGGAAGAAAATCACCCTTTCTACTTCTTTCAGCCCACCCCTGCAAAACCTAGAGATCATCCTGCCTTGACCATGGTGAAATCTCAGCCTATATCTGCAGGCAGGAAGAATACACCCTATTAAGCACGTGCTATAAATTTAAAGGAAGAAGTTAGCACCACTAAAATTCAGTGAGGAGGTATGGAATAGAAGGCTCCGCTGAGATAAAGACTTAAACTGCAAAACTGTGGCTAGGTAGGTTTGGCACAGGTAGGTAGTTTGAGACAGGCAGACTTAGAGAACATGCAGGCCAGGAGCTAAAGCTCAAGAAGAAGCCTACAGAGCAGGAGACAATAAATTTAGCTGGAATAAGAGTCCAGGGTGATGATCAGGTAAAGTGTGCCAAGAATGGGAACCACTAACTGCCATGCTCAGGTTTACACTCTGTTCACTATAGTCTTTTAAGCATAGTTGATAGGCAAAATGAAAGACTTAAGTCATAAGTGAAGAGGACATTTCATGGAGTCGTGTACATGTCTGAAATATCACAATGCTTGCCAACCAACAAAGAAAAAGGCAAAAACATGTTTTGGTACATAAGTTGTTGCTTCGTTTTTCTGTTTTTCAGGTCAGATTTTGCTACACTTTACTTTTAATGGTTTATAAACCATACCAAAAACGTCTTGTTATTTTTACTGCAAAAATTTTTTCACATACTTCTATCACAAATGTTATTAGACCAGGTTCATCTAGCATTTCCTATCTAATGAACACCTCAGCTCAAATGTGAGAAGAACAAAAACAGCGTACATTTTTTGAGCACTTATGTGTAAGGCAATGGCATTTCAAGGGGTAGATGGAAGGAGTGGTCCATCCAGGGTGCGGGCAATAGGGGTTACTCTATGTAGAGAACTTAAAAACAGTAATAAACTGACTGAGTCAGTCTGCTTATTATCACTTTGCACTGGCAATTCTAAACAATTCTAACTCCTTCCTGCCGGGGTTGATGGCTCCCACCACAGCCACCTCTCCTTGGTCTACTACTAGTACTAGTGTTCAGCATTGTATTAAGTATTTTACAGACCAGAAAAGAGACGCTCAGGAACTGAGTAGGAGGAGGAGGATGTACCCCAGGTCTGTATGTTTAACATAGAAGCCACTACCATTCAGGGAAAATAAGCAAAAGACAGCAGATACCCCCAGTTCAGCTCAGCTGAGAGTCAACAGCTGAGTTTGAATGTCATCTTCCATTAGCCTACCTCCTACCTTTTCCATCAGTCAATCAACAACTGACTGCCTATGGCTCAGAGAACTTTTTACTTATTAATTCATTGCCCAGTTCTTGACAGTTTCCGTAGAGAGTGAGGCAGGTTAACTCTGCCACATCCCTGGCCACTGTGGCCTGAGGCAATGATCTCTCACGACAACCAGGCAATGGTAAAACTCTGTCTCATGAAAACATTTTGGACTCCTTAGCATTCATTTTAATGGGTAAAGACATCTATATTTATGTACTGTCTAAATCCCCATGCTAGAAATGTCTTTTCTTAATTGCTTTAACTTTAGAGTATGCCTTTTACTGGAAGTCATCACATTGAGAGAATGCAGGACATAAACAAGAAACAATGTACTTGAATTTCTCCAATGGTTAATAATTTAACTGTACAAACAACCATTTTGCTTTCTGAGAGTTTCTCCATTTATTAAGTAGAATGTTAAGTCACAATCCTCAAAATTTCAGTGAGGGTAGGATTTCTCTAATATCTAAAATCTTTCAACCATAAAACTACAGAGGCTACTACTGTCAGGAGCTTGGAAATTACAGTGAAGACATTCCCCCTCATGCCATCTCCCAACTCCAAAAGGGGGAAAGATAAGATAAATAAAAATTGCCTTCATAAATTTAAACTTTAAAATCAACACATACTTAATATGAGCAGAACTACCTAGTAGCATGAGAGATGTAAAATAGCTTCCAAGTGTGGACTTCCAGACACTGGATGTATTAACACAGCTAAAGAAAGAAGTCAGTAAGGTGGCCAGTCAGCAGTGGAATGCAGAGACTAGTGTAATGGTAGGCAGAATTCTAAGATGGTCCTCTAGTATATACATCCTCTACAATTCCCTCCCCGTTGAGTGTGGGTAAGACCATGAATATGATAGATTTCACCCTCATGATAAGGTTATAATATATATATGACCAAGGTGAGGGGACTTTGCAGATGGAATTACAGTCCCAAATCACTGATTTTGAGTTCATCAAGAAGGAGATCATTCGGGCTGGGGCTTACTTAATCAGATACAGGGTTGTTTTTGTTTTTAAAGGATTAGAGCTTGTAAAGATGGAAGTATGTAAGAGATTCTCAAACTGACCTTGAATAAGCAAAAAACTAGGTTGTGGAGAGAGCCATGTAGGAGGGCAGCCTCTAGGAGTAGAGGTCCTCAGTCCTACAACCACAAGGAACTGAACACTGCCCATAGCCAGTGAGCTTGGAGGAGGACCCCAACTCTCAGATGAGATCACAGCCCCAGCTGACATCCTGATTTCAGTCTGGAGTGACCCTACACAGAGGATCCAACTAATCCATGTCTGGACTCCTGACCCACAGAAACTGTGAGATAATAAATGTGTTTTAAGCCTGTTAAATTGTGATGATTTATTAACAGCAATTTGAAGCTGATACAGCAAGTCTCCAGATAAGTTGGCAGTGACCATCCAAATACTGTCCAGGACATAGGGAAGGCATCCTGTTGTCAGAGAGAAAAACTGTAATCATCTAGTTCTTCTGTTTAGATGCCATGCTTACTAATACAAGCTTAGCTTCCCACATAGGCCTGCCTTCAGGGAGATAATATACTGACCATTCAACTGACTGTCTTGAGACAGTTACTTCCCAGGCAAATAAGCAAATAAATATATTGGCCCTTGGCTTCATATATCAATTTCTTTAGCTGGGCTAACGTGAGTCTGTCCCTGAAAAAGAGCTCTGCCCTTGATACCCAGAGAAAATAAGGATTTAAAAAAACTTGGCAAAGCTAAGCATCAGCCAGATCCTGGACTGTATTAATTTTATATTGCCACAAACAGTGGTTTAAAACAATGCCCTTTTTTTTTTTTCAGTTCACAGTTCTTTAGTTCAGAAGTTCAGGCAGGCATGACTGGATTCTCTAAAGGTCTCGCAGAGCCAAAATGAAGGTGTGAGCAAAGCTGGGTTCTTACCTGGAGCCTCTGGTGAAGAATATACGCCCAAGCTAGTTTAGGTTGTTGACAGGACTCAGTTCTCAATGGCTGTAGAACTGAGGTCCCTAATTCTTTGCTGGTTGTCAGCTGGGGGTCACATTCAGTTTTTAGAAGCTACCCACATTCCTTGGCACATGTCCCCTCCATCTTCAAAGCTAGCAACAACACATTGAATTGAATCCTGCTCTGCTTCAAACATCTTTTTCTTCTCACTGGCCAGAAAAAACTTCTTAGTGGGCTCATGTGATTATAGATGAGCCCACCTGGATACTGTCTCTTTTGCCATACAAGGTAATATAATCATAGGAGTACCATTTCAGTACATTCACAGGTTCCACCCATTCTCAAAGGGGAGGCATTATACAAAGGGCAAGGGTCACTGGAGGTCATTCTTAGAATTCTATCTACTACACTGGACCATGGCAAATCCAACAAGATAATGAATGCTATCCTGGGAGGGCTCCTGGAAGAGAAGAACCAGCCAGCTTCCTACAGGAGACACCTCATACACCACATGCACTGTCAAAATTCCTATTTGTTTTAAAGCAATTAGGATATTTCCCTATTCCTTTTCCATATCCTAAGCATATCAGCATATGCATACATATTGTTTTTATTTCTCTGAGCTGGAACCTTATTAATGTATTTTAAATGCACACAAAATTTTTCAAAAAATTAAGCAAGAAGCATAAACCAAATACTTACTGGACATCTACTGAGTATGAGCACTATGTTAAGCACTGTGAAAGATGGAAATGTATACAAGTTAACTCCTCTTAAAGAGGCTGATAAAGTAATGCAAGTCAAAGAGAAGATAATATAAACTGATTAATGATACCATGCTCAATATTGGTCAGAAGGCCAAGAATTAATAAAATATTTACACCAAACTGCACAGCTTTTAATATAAGCCTCATAGCTGGAGCATTCTTACAAATGCCACTGGTGACAAGTAGGAATGAAAAACTTTTAAATATTGCCAATATGATTCTAAATTTTGGGGGTGTTTAACGTACCTAATTTTTGTGTGTAAATGAAAAAATATAAGAGAAAATATACCAAAGTGGTTAGTACACTATTTGAATATTGGAATTAGAGATTTTAATTGCATTTTTATTCGTTTTTGAATTTTCTCATTTTTCCCACTAAATATATGTGTGTGTGTGTGTGTGTGTGTGTGTGTATATGAGGAAAAGATATGGGATATGGCAAGTGAGGAAGTAAGAGATGAGAGAGCAGAGAACCGAGCAAGCAATGTGCCGAGGAAGGCAAGAACAGAGGCAGATCAGAGAGGATGAGATAGGAGTGGGTGGGTGGCAGACACTGGACAGAGAGCCAGCACTGGCATCCAGTTCTCCTGGAGCTCCTCTGATTTCTAAGAATTTCCCATCCTCCCTTTCTAATAAATGATTTTTCAGTCCTCTCAACGAGAATGAGCCCAATGAAAATGATATTAAAAACATTACTGCCATAACACTAAAAATTGAAACAAAACACAAGTTTTAAAAGGTCTTCCAAAAGACAATTTATTATTTAGATTTTTTTTTTACCTCTTCAAATCTAGTTCCTCCCAGAAGCTGGTGGGAATCTGGGAATCTCTGACTTTCCCATCCCCAGCACTCACAAACAGAACAATCCCAGCCAGAAAAGGATTTGCCTATTAGCCACGCTATCTCCACCAAGACAGCAGCCTTATTAAATTACAACTGTTCGAACAAGGTCAAGCACTTGGAGTTTAATTCAAAGTGTTTCCAGGTATAATGCTGTCAGGTCAACTTAAACAAGCCAACAGAGGCTTAGAGCCTGATTAAATATTAAAACAGAATCTTTCACATCTGTTTTTACCCAAGGATGAAATTACTGTACATCACTTCAACCAGCTCATTAATACACTATACACACATCTTGCCTCAAAGGTTACAGGAATATCAATGCTTCAGAGGCCTGCAGTGAAACCTGCCCACACAGCCAGAAGTGAGGTTATTGCATACTTTACAGGACATCAGTACTTCTTTACAAAATGTTAGAGATAATCAGTTAGACATAGACACATTTTAAATTAGAGGATGAAAACCTCCATGAAGTTAAGCCAGTTGCTTTTGATCTGAACCTTTTAATCATTTATTCAGTTGGCTTTGATAGGTAACTTGATAGCACACATTGAGCAAAAATTTTGATTCAACAGTAATTATTTTATAAAATGGAGGGTTATGACATCCAAATAGATGGTTATGGTGATTACATTTTCTAATTTACAAAAAGCACAAATATAAAAGGGACACAAAAATATTTCAAAGCACAAACACTTGGGACTCAGAGCATATACTTTCACGGTGTACTAGGTACAAGAGCAGTTGAAGATTTCCTATTTTTAAAACTCCTCTAACAAGAATGACACAGAGACAAACAGCCTAGAATCACTTAAAAGTATTTCTCTGTTTAACACCCCCATCCTTGAGTCCAGTGAACAATTTAAAAATGGTTTTGCAGTACTACCTATGTCATAGACGTGACAGCTGCTATTTGTGGCTGTTGTGTACATTTTCCACCCCTCCTCTCCTTGAACATAACCTCCTTTCTTCTGGGAAACCCTACTTCCACTCCTGGTTCTACAAAACTGTCTATCACAGTGTCCTACCTTCTAGTTATATGGATGGGCACATTCTCCCAACTACAGTCCCCAGGCCTCCAGTGACAGTGGCTGGTCTAAGAGGTGGGCACATGCCTCAGGTAGGTCATTTCCATATGTGTGTTGTGGGAGAAAGTCTTTGGTCTAGAATTGCTCACTTAGCAGAATATGTGAGCAGCCCTTTTCCCATCCCCACAGAGAGAGCCAATAAGCAAAACGAGCACCTAAACAGAGGGAACAGAGCTCAGGATGCAGAGAAACAGCCCTGACCACATCCTCTGAGCAACAGGAGCCTAATCCATCTCTACTTTCTGTTTTAAACGTTAGATGTTTCTAGATAATATTAGCATTAGTTAATGTCAGACTTACCTGTGTTTGGATTCTAGCAGTAACACAAAAATTGCTCTTCTGACCCAAGGCACAACTAAACTCACATTTCCCCTAGGAAATCCTACTGATCTCTCTTTCTGAAATTCCACAAAACTTCACTTTCTTCATTACCTAGAGATTTTATCTTGTACTGCTTTCTGTTTCATATGTGTAACTGACTTATGGTTTTAAATCTCTTGTAGCTGTATATTTAGAAGAATATATAGGCTGCTTAAATTGAAGATATTTTAAATTAGTTTGTTCAATATGGACTAGGATAAGGATGACAAATTCCAGCTATGTAATATTTGACAAAAAATAACCACACTGGTATTGATATATTACTTATGGAGTCTGTTTCATTGTGATATTGCCATGCCTTATACATTCAGATTTCTTTTCAGGAAAAGAGGTGATCATTTCTTCAGGAGTAGAGGTCAACTTCACACCCACAGAGTGAATACAGTGCATAGTGTCCCTGAGTGATAAAACCTTCACAATCTTACACACTTAAGGCTAAGGAAAAGTGATACAAGAACCGTATGTTGGATTATGGAGTTTTTCAAATCTACTTAAAATGGTAGTATGTCTAATTTTTCATAGAAATAGCAGGTATTTCCATAAATATATGAAAAACATTTTCTTTCTTTGGATTAACTTACTATAAATAAAGAAATGATTTATGAGATGAAATATCAAAGATTCATTTTTTTTCCCCAAATAATTACATTGGAAAATGAAGGTGACTAAAAGTAACTATTGAGTGTTTCTTTTTTGTGCTGTAGCACAGTATTAGACAGCATCTCAGGGGGAAAACCACGGGGCAGGGAGATGGGAGACCCAAGCTGGAGTTCTTGCTCTGTCACTGACAGGCTATGTGAAAATAAAACATACAAGGCACAAAACTTCCCCTGAAAATGTTTTCTTAGCTGCACAACAAGGCTGTAAACCCACTGAGATGAAGCAAAATAAATAAATAAATAAATATTCATCTGAAAGCAATATACAAACATAAATTGCTATCTAGAAAAAATAAACTAGTTAATATCATGTGCTATGTGCAAACATGATCTTAATCCTCTTCCAACTATATAAATGAGAAAACAAAGCTCAAAGAGGTTAATCCTAACTTGCACAAAGCCACAGAGTGAGTACAAGAAGCAGATCTGTTCACAGCCCACATCCTTGTATCATAGCCCTGCCTCCAGTGACTACAGAACAAGGAAGCTAATACCCCAGCTCATGAGGATCCAAATTCTAGGTGGCTTTGTCTGGTTGACAAAGGCATTTCACATTTACTGAGAAGATAAAGGTCCTATAATAAGCACTTTATTATTGTTCTTTTTTACTAAACAAACATACAGTTTATTATTAACAAAGAAAAGGTCCAACAAATATACATAAGGGCCTTCTGTGATTTGTTAAAAATAAAGAGTCTGTTTGCTATGCTTGGTATGGTTAAAAAGCTAATTTAACAAGGCAAAAATATCTGCAACTGAACTATAGTTAATTTCCTATGGAGTTCTCAAGTTCTAAGAAACAAAATAGCTCCCACACTTTCCATTTTCAGAACCAAAAAAGCAACACAGATACTCTGCTCATAGGTTCATAGTGTTCATTTACTGAATGTAAACTGTGACGAATACATTTTAATTTTTAATAGAATGTAGTTTTTATAGAAACGCTGAAACTTCCTGACTAGTGATTTCAATCATGATGCAAGTAGTCGAAATCACTTAAATATCAAGTCCATCTTGGATGAAGTTCACTCTTAAGACACAAAATAGATGCTAGCCACCTCTTTTATGTTCTGTAGGATGCAAGCAAGGCAACAGAAAAAAGAAAATCTCCATGTACTCCTGACCTAAGAGATTTTCCCTGCCCTCCAGGCTTAATGGAAGTAAAAGGAACTAATCAAATGGACTAAGGGAAAGAAGTACGCCTGAGGGCCACCGCAGAGGGAGAGGAGCTGCAACACAATGGCTTGGGCCCCCCACTCTAGGGGCACTGCTCCAAGTATACAGTCAGATTATTTCTGGTACAGACATTTCAAGTGGTGTTGGGGTGAGGGGTGAGGAGGAGGAAGGGCTCCTGGGGTGAACGCCAGAGAGTATGTCTGTGCCTGAGCTTGTTTCACGGGTGTAGAAGGATGCAGTGAAACCAGAGGTAAGGCTGCAGGATTATAATCAAAGCATCTGAATACTTAGGAAAAAAGGCTTTCAAATCTTAAACCATTAAGTTTAAACACTAATAGTTAACAAAATACAAAGCAATTTGTTTAACAGAAAATAGAATTCCAATACAGCACAATCTTATACCACATACAAATTCACACTTGAATGATATAATCGAGTAAAGTAAACCATACTAAATGTAAAGTCAATAAATACTTTTTTGATTGTTGGCCCACCCCCCCCCCCACCAAACAAAAGACTACATGGAATTTAACAGAAGGAAATTAATCTTCATAATACTTTGGTTCAATACTGATTTACAGTGAAATAATTTGGGCATTAGTAGAGTTTACTTGAAATAAGATTTAAAGCAGCACATTTAAAAGCAGCAGAATTCATTAAGCAACCTCTCAAAAGGATCATTTCCTCTAATTATTGCTTTTATAACAGAAGACAAAGGCAATCCAATGTAAGTTCATAAAATCTACAATTAGCTGCCAAAATCTTACCAGATAAAATTAGAAGAAAAAGGATATTTAGAAGCACAATTGGTAAAAAGTTCTGTTATATCTAAAAAGGCACTTGCTCTTTCTTTCTACCTGTAATCATTTAAAGTATGATCATTTAAACTATGAGCCAGATATTATGGTAGGTCCACAGGAATAAAGGAATAAAAGACAAGACCAAGCTGTGTGCTCCAGAAACTTTACAGTGCTAGGGTGGAGGAGAGAAGAACTTTAAAAATCCTCACAATACCTCCAAACAAGTGTTCTAACCTGGGCTATAGGTGAGAAGCAATAATAGGAGAAGGAAGCTGCTGCCTGCCCTGACTGACTTGAAAAATCTCATCTGAGCTGAGTCTTAAAGGAAAGGCGAATGAGCCTGAAAAACAAGGTAAAACAAGAGGGCAAGTAAAGCACTTCATATTCCACACAAAGGCAACAAGAGTGTGTGAAAGGACACAAAAGGATGAAACAGAATACCTTCAGGAAATCTTTAGACCAGGGAGGGAGGGGTGATGGGGTGCCCAAAGCTCAAAAGATTGATGGGAACAAGATTACAGAAGAAGAGCAAACTATGGAATTAATTCAAGCTTTATGCCTTCCTCAATGGGGCCTTTTGGAAAGATACTGAAGACTTGATCAAAAACCAAATAATCTAATTTAAAAATAGGCAAAGGACTTGAGTAGACATTTCTTTGGTTACACAAATGGCCAGCCTGCATATGAAAAAATACTCAATATCACCAATAATTAGAGAAGTGCACATCAAAACCACAATGGGAAATTCCCTCACACACCTCAGATGGCCACTATCAAAAGAACAGAAAATAACAAGTGTTGGCAAGGATGTGGAGAAATCAGAACTCTTGTGCACTGTTGATAGGAATATAAAATGGTATGGCTATTATGGAAACAGTATGCAGGTTCCTCAAAAAATTAAAAATAGAATTATCGTATAATCAAGCAATTCCACTTCTGGGTATTTAACCAAAATAATTGAAAACAGAATCTCAAAGAGATATTTGCACACCCATGTTCATTGCAGCACTATTCACAATAGCTAAGAAGTGAATGTCCATCAATGGATGAATGAGTTAAGAAAAATGTGCTATACATATACAATGGAATGTTATTCAGCTTTAAAAAAGGAGGCGGCCCTGTTACATGCTACAATATGGATGAACCTCATGGACATTATGCTAAATGCAGTCACGAAAAGGCAAATATTGCATGATTCCACTTATATGAGGTATCAAACTTTTAGAAAGCAGAATGGTAGCTGCTAAGGCTTTGGGGGAGGAGGAAAAGGGAAGGAAGAATTAGTATTTAATGGGTATTGAGTTTCAGTTTTACAAGATGAAAAGTATTAGAGATCTGTTGTACAACAACATGCACATAGTTATATCACACTACACACTTTTAAATGTACTGTACCACGTACTTTACACTTTAAAAATGGTTAAGATGGTTTTTTTAACATTATGTTTTTCACCAATATAAAATAAATAAATAAACCAGTAACAACAAAAGCAGACAATTTCAATAAAGGTTGCAAAGTTTCCAGCTGATTCATCAGGGGTCCCTAATGCCAATACGGGGACATGACCTGCATTAGGTTATCCTGAGTTATTAGCACATTTACAATGCTCAACTTTTAGTGAAATTTCAACTTCCTCAGAGTGACACAGTAACTGCTGGCAAGCTGTATGCCTGAAATGTTTGCTTGAAATCTGGAGGGCACAAAATAAATGAAAAAACACTTAATTATACAACCCGGCTATAGTCTACCAATGCTGAGATTGTTGCTTATGGAATCATGGAAGGATTTTTCAGGATTCAGTAACTTAGAACCACTGATTTGTAGCTAGGGTTTAAAAAAAGAAATCATTATTTTAAATAAAGCCAAAATGTCAGGTACCAAAAAGTCCAATCTAGTCTATAACAAAACCAATTTCACCCAATGGGAAATTTCTCCCCTGAGGCCAGCAGTGAAGGGGGGCAGGGGGTGGGGATGCAGAGAGTGAAAAGAGGCAAATGTGAGGAAAAGGAAAGGTAAGTCTGTCTGTGGTTCTCTGGCCTGTAAAACAACTGCCAATTGCAGGAGTCCAAATGCCGGCTCTCTCTAGTGAGACCCCTTTGCTAGGGCTCCATGGCTGCCTGATGCCAGTAATAGAGCCCTTTGGCCCACCTCTCACAGCCTCTTCTCAGTCCCTGTGGTTCACCCACAGCCTCTTTCTGCTAGGGTTCTAACCCTGGTGGGCAGCAGGCTTTCAAGATGACTTACAGCTGCTGCCCTTCAGGCAGACCTGCTGGCCAGCAGGAAATGTCAAGGATTCGCTGCCTCTTCTCTACGCACTGCCACCATCTCCACCACCAACCCGGGGTAGCTCCAGCTGCATGGCTCCTTTCAGGAGAGAGGAAGACATCTGTCGAGCTCACAGACATCTCCGAACTCCAGGAGAGGCACACTACACTCTTTGAGGAACTCTTTCTTGGTATTCCTTTGTAATCTCAGGGCAGCACCTGGCTAATGACTGCAGTTCAGTAAGTGGCCGTTCTCCTCTTATACAATCAATCCCGATCTCTGCACTGTTTTCTTGGGGCCTCTCTCAAATGATTGGGGGCAAGACAGAGGGAAACTCACTTTCCCCAGAGAAGAGCACTCTCTATTCCTAGGAGTTCCTTGCATGGAATCCATTCTAGTCTTCCTGATGCAGACTGGGCTAGAGGGTGGAGTGAATAATAGTTTCTAGACCCACTTGGCCACCTCTTGACAAGCCCGGCTATGGATGCTTCTAGAATCTCTCTTCAGACTGTGTGGCTACTTTCCACCTACTGGCAGCTTTGGGGCATTGGTCAAAATTTTAGACAACAGGAAAACTCCCATTTAACTCACTGTATATATTTGCATAGTAACCGGATAGAAAAATAATAAGGATGGTATCAAACTGAGGTACTCTGTTATCAGGTGCCCTAGGTACCTCCATGAGGTCTAAAATTCCTCGGAGGACAGTTTGAAACTCAGCTCTATTAAATATTAAAACAACTGCACAAATAGCACTGTTGCAAAGGAAAAGATGTCAACACTACTGAACCCAAACAGCTGACTGGTGTAGTGTCACCATGCAATAGCCTGAACTGTCACCCAATGCTCAAGGTTCTGATTATGTGCACAACAGGCAGTTAGAAGTATCAAGGCAAAATGTACAAAAGAAAAGACTAAGCCCACGTGTAATTAACACCAATGTGTCCACTAGGAAAATTCAAGAAGGAAATCTTGACAACTTCAGTAACCTGACTACCACTACTATCTGTCCCTGCACTGTGTAACAGTCTCTCTAGATTCAAACTGAGACAGCTGAGCCCAAGTAGTGAATCCATGGGCCCTGTCACTTCTAGGAGACAAGAACAGGAAATGGCCATGTGACCTGCGCTGACTTCCAAGCAGAAGGTAAACCCTCTGCTCACCAGTGGGCGACCTATAATGCGAGAGCAAATGCACGTCAGACACTCCCCACTGTCCTCCTCAAAGAACCCAGAATGTTGAATCAAAACAACACCGGCACTGTAAGCAATGTTATTTCTGCCAGACCACATTACCTGCCCATATCATCCTGACTAAAAAAATTATAAAAGCATATCACTACGACAACTTGCCATCATCAGTCAGAGTCAACAAAAAATGAAAGGTCCCTGAAGGGCTAAAATCATTACTGCAATGATGATGACAAAGACACCAAGGGGTTATTTAATTTTTTATGTCATATCATGTTACCTGTGATGTTTAAATTTGTGAATTGTTGCTTATTAAAAAATTCATCTACTATAGTAATAAATAATGCATGTTGCGACATGTTAGTGAAATTACTACTTTCTAAAGCACCACAGACACACAGATGAATAACTATTTCAACACAATCCCTTGCACCCTTTAGGGAAAAATAAGAGGATCTGATTAAGTTACACTGTGGCAGAAAAGGCAAGAGTTGCTAGCAACTTTCCCTACCACAAACTGACTAATTTTCAGATTCCTAAGGTCAGCTTAGCTCAGCAAGGCACCTGGGGAGCACAAACCAGAATCCAGAAGTTGACTGGAGGTTTCCTGCCAAACACAGAGCCTGGAGCAGCAGCCCCAGCTAACACCGGGTTGAGCTGGCAGTGGAAAGGTGGCCAGGTTTAAAAGAAAGGCTGTAAGGAATTGCCAGGACAAGACAAGGTGTTTCAAATCCTACCCTGGCAAAGGTAACAAGGATCACAGCCTTGCCCAAACCATGTTCACCCATTTTCATCTCCCACAATCTTCCTCTGTAAATCTTTCATGTTGAATTTCACCACTTCATACAGGGGCTCAGTTCTTTGCTTTCACTGGATGGGGATAAATACTAGGATCTCCTATGATCTTTTTTGAAAGTGAAGTAGTTATTTGCAAATGCTGGCAGGCAGAGAGTAAAAACAAAGTTTGTAGCACAAATGTAATTTTGAAATTCAACCATTTATATGCCAAAAAACCTCTGTGCTCTACATACTTTTAAGACAAGATTTAAACACATTTCATAAAACCCTTAGAAAATAAACTTTGGCTGAATTTTAAAAAATCAAATCAGTGATGGTACAAAAATACTTGGTTACCAAAAGATAAAACATGAGCCTACTGAATCAAGGTCAAACTCCTAAACCTGACAATTCTCAGCTCTTCATGATCTAGCCAGAACCTACTTTTAAAATCTTATTTCCTACTGTTTCCCTTTTATATACCTGTCCAAGTGCCTGTACCAAGGAAGCTGCCCTGCTCACAGCTCCTTATATTCTCCTTTGTGCCTTTTTTTTGCATGGTGAGCCATCTTTCCTTTTCTTCTGTATCCCTCCTTAAAAATCAGAGGTCCCAAATCTACCAGCCCACATGATATCTTGGCCAAGAAGTCTTCCTGGATTTCCCAGGGAGTGTGCTCTCCTCCCTCTGGCTTCTGGAGCCCTGGCTGTCTTCTTACAATGAACTACACTCCGTACCTTTTTAACAGTCATCTTTGTTCATAGCATCACTACTAAACTCTGTGTTTATCTTCACAAATGCAGCTCTTACTCATGGAGAGATACCTGCACTATGCCCAGTTTACATACAAGGATCACTTCTCTGGCCAGGCCTGCAGAGCAGAGCAGACACAGCCTCCAACCTATAGCAGGTCATCTCCTGCCTTGTTACACTCCTCAGATGTAAAAGCCCACTTTCCTATTAGGGCTTGGTTCTCTACCCAGGCAATGCATTTTCCTCTCAATGGCACTGGGTAATGCTCCTTGGTCTGACATATTTTCTGCCTCACCATATGATTCCCTTATCTTAACAGTGGATGGGACACCACTGACCAGGCTTGCCCCAGAGACCCCTCAAATTGGTGGATGGGTAACCCTGCAGCAATTACCCCTTGCTAATCTGGAGCCCACTGTAGACTGAGACCTTCATCTTCTTCACATAGACAGTAAAGTTTAAAGGGAGCAACTGGCCTTGGGCTCTAGAGTCCTGCTCTGCCCTTTGGGCCCTCACACAATTCTCTCCCATTGAATCTTCACAGCTACTCACTTTTTAATGGAGCTAAACAATCTCTCAGCCATCGAGGATTTTAAAGTTCTCAGATGAAGCTGAGTATCCAGTATAATGGCAGAGGTAGAGAAATGGTTCAGATAACACAGATATCCAGGCAACTCTATCTCCTCAGATATATATAATTTTCCATTACACAATAAGTGAATATATTTTCATTGTTTAAAAAAATTCAAATAGACGTGACAAAGATATAGTCTTTACTGACACCTCCTCAATCCCATCCCATTCCTCCCTAGAGTCCTTTATCAATGTATTTATGTATCATCTTTCATTAAATCTAAGATCATATCACTTATAGTATGTATTATACTTCACCAAGAAGGAAAAAATAAACTGCCACCAATTGCTAGGTACACTAATCTCAGAAATGTTAAAATGTTAAAGGCATGTTTTAGAATCCCTTAAATTCACCTAGAATCGAAATGAATTTATTTTATATGTAGATTCCATATGCACAGAACACACAGAATCTATAAAATGCAGTACATATAAAAATATACCTAGTTTTGAGGGTTTTTTTAAATATAAATGTGATAATTTTGTGTTTTATTTTTCTCACTAAAAAATGTATCTGGGAGAGTTTCCCACACCAGTTGCGTATAGGCCTACTATACTTTTTTTAGGTGCTGCATAATATTCCATATGCCAGTTGTACCACTGTGCACTTATTCTAATATTTTACTATTACTAAAAATGATGGGAGTGTGTGCACATGTGTATTTCACTAAACACAAAATTACTGAATCACAGGTATGTGACCTCATTTTCAAAGAAACTGACAAATGCCCTCTAAAAAGATATGAACAATTTATACACTCACTGTATGTAAAGTATACCCATTTTTTCTCACTGTTGCCAAAGCAGAATATATTATAATCTTTTTAATGGCTGCTAATGGGAGAAAATCTCATGATTGTTTTGCAGAAGGTTTCTTATATTCCCTATATTTATCCTCTGTATTATGCATGGCCTATTTTCTCCTCATCTCCTATTTGTCTTTTATTTATATTTGTGGCTTTGTCTTTAGTGATATGGATAGTTCAAGTCTTTTAAAAGGTAAAACTTACTCATCATTTCCCATCTGTACCTAAGATTACTTACTTTTGGTAATATATTTTCTTCTAATAGGTGACCTATTCCACTGGTTCTGGCCTGGCAGGGCTTAGAGGGAGATGGGATACATTTCCACAACCCCCACACTGGAGAATTTCCACACGGTTATCCCGAGCCCACCTCTGAAAGGGGCAGGTGCCAGCCAGGGCTCTGCCAGCCGGTGGGCACTATTTCAGAAAGTTCCCTTCCTTAATGTCTGAGGCAGAAGCCTAACCCATTCCAGACTACGTGTGCCAATGTGGTCAGCCTGACATCATGGCCAAAGGCCAGAGACCAAGGACCAGGCACACACAGAGGCAAACATCCCACTCTCCATGGCTGAGTTCCTGAGCGAGGAGTGTCTGGATACCTCATGTGGAGATTTTCAACCCATCTCCACCCTCTCTGTCTCAGATGTAACAGACTGCCTGCAGAACTGTATCCCTCGCCTGGCAAAAACAAACCCCAGAGCACTGGGTAACTGGTGACTGGATCCTGGGAGGCCCAGCTGCCAAGACAAAGTCCATGTGACAAAGTCCCCTGTCCCCAGGGAGCCAAGGGGGAAAAGCTGGCTCTTCTCCCTCCACATCTGCACCATGAGAATCAGATCATTAATTTCTCTGTGTCTAGCTCACCACTGTTTACATGGTCTCCCTCTCTTACTCCATTACCTACTGCTCCCTGCCTGTCTGAGAGCTTTACCCTTCAGGCCCTCATGACTCACTCATCTGCCAGGAAGAGGGCCCAGGGGAGTTAGGTTCTGAGTTCCCTGACTCCAAGGAGTACTAAGCAAGCTATGGTTAGTGCCTCAGCAGGAAGACATGAGACGGTAGATGGGTCATAGAACCATGGCAACACATACCCCTCTGCTGTAAATTCATGAGTTACTTAGCTAAAAACACAGAACTTAACGGGCAAGTAAGATAGCCTGCACAGAGAAAGAATAGAAAGCCTATTTTTCTGTGGCTTTTCCTTTGCCCTTGGATTTCCATTAAGAGCACAGCCAACTGAACTTGAGTGGGGTCTTGCCCCTCTTTGGGGTGGGGCTGAATTCTTACTGTGACTTTTTAAAAAGCTGGCTTACCTAACAATCTCTATACTTCCATTTAAGGGGGTATTTATATACATTAGACACTCCTGGTTGTTAAGCCAAACTTAGCATTATCAAGAATTCCTACTCACCTAGGTGAGAGGGAGTGTATATGGGGAAAGGTATATGTCCAAAGTCTCTGATTCCAACTTTCTACTAGAGTTTTGGCATAGTCAATCTCCCACAAGTGGTGAAGACATGAGGGGCCTGCTCAAACATATCTGGAACACAGTAGAACTTCTCTCAGCACACACCTGGGGAAATCCCAATCCCACATCAACCCTCTCTCACCCCAAATTAATCTTGTATGCCAGAGTTGATATTCAACTTAATGTTCCCAGATGTAAAAAGTTCTTCCTCATGTTGTTACAGCCCCAGCCATCTTGCAAAGCACCAAAGCCCAATCCTAATGTTAACAGCTTGATGTTAATGCCCCACTTGGCATTCTGTGCTCTAGAAGGTACCCCCTTGGACAGAGCTTGCCCTGTGGCCCATCAAAGCCTCCCGAAGAAGACTCAAATACAAAGCTCCTTGAGGGGACCACCTAAGTTCCATTCACTTCTGGCTTCACACTTAGCACAATTCTTCATATGTGGAAAATATTTCTAAATAGTTTTCAATTAATTATATTGGTTTTTTTTTTGGAATGACTACTGCCTTCTCAAAAAGTTCACTTCTAATATATTTAAGTCTGGTAAACTCACATCTTTGTTAAAGAAGTCTCTTCCCATGACTAACAGTCACACTGTCCATTTTCAATTTCAAATTTAACCAGTCTCAACTTCCCAACCAAAAACACGGAATCTTGGAAAGTCCAGGATGCCATTACACTAAATGGGGATTTTCTCCATGCTCTAGATCTGTGCTGTCTAATATGGGAATCCCTAACCACAAGTGACTACTTAAATTTTATTTTAAAGGAAATTTAAAATTTAATTCCTCGATCTCATTAGCGACATTTAAGTACTCAACAGCCACGTGAGGCTACCATATTGGACAGTGTAGATATAGAATATTTCTATCATTCTTTTGATCAACACTGCTCTAGATGCATTATAAATCTTGAAAATCCAAAGAATTCTTAGCTTGCAGCACCTAAGTATCAGATCATTAAAGTGTCATAATTAAATTTAAAATACATTGCTCCTTTAATTAAAACAACAGAAGGAAACACTGTCACTGATGAGCAGAGCTTTTATAATAATAGAGTTGTCTCATCACACTGAAAAATTTAAAGACAGCATAATCCTCATCTATCTCTGGTTGACAAAATTAATATGCTATGCAGAGGGCAATGTGTACCTGAAGCTGCCTAAATCCTCTCTGTGGACAG
This sequence comes from Smutsia gigantea, assembly GCA_032199065.1. Lineage (NCBI taxonomy): Eukaryota > Metazoa > Chordata > Mammalia > Pholidota > Manidae > Smutsia > Smutsia gigantea. The sequence goes on along the minus strand of JAVSCE010008078.1, from coordinate 14,574 downwards.
ATAAAATTTCTGGTTAGTGGTTATTTAGGGAATTAATTTTTATATAACCTTTAATGTCCTAAGCTGAATAGAGTGTGCAAGCATCTAGAAAATTTTTAATCTGGGAATTTTAAACGTATATATACCAAACTAAAATATCTAACTTGTCTAAGAGTTCATTCAGAATTTGAATCTAGGAGAAAGGTAACCATGAATCTGTTATGTTAAGTATGTAAATTAAAACAAAGGAAGCCTCTATGTGCCCCCACAATGCCAACATTCCTCAACAGAGAAAACACAGAGGGAGTTAAGAGAAAAGGAATCTTCTGTTTCTTTCATCGATTTCTAGGAACACTGAGACTTCAAGGTAAAAGACCCAGGCAGCAAAGTCACAGCACTGCAATGGAAAAGTCCCCCTCCCCAACACACAAGTGAAGCAATGAGAGGAACAGTAAGTGCCAATGAGAAATAACACCCAAGTGGGTAATGATGGCCAGAAGACGAGGCCCGGAGGTAAAAGAGAGGATAACAACTTATCCAGGAATGTCAAGGTATAAAATAGTGAATTAGAGTCTGAATTTCACACATTTTTGCTAAGCATCTGTAACATCTTCATTGGGCTGCCTGTGATCACGCTGTCTAAAAAGTTGAGCTTTAATTACCCAAGGTCATCCACCAGTTCTTACTGAGATGTGATCTATCTTCAGGACCACGCAAACAGGTCACAAACTTGACTTTGTTTTCACGTTTGTTTTCTGCTGGATCCTAAGGCCTATGAATTCCTACTAATGGAAAGGTCAAAGGAAATACATTCCTAAAATACTACCAGGAGGGCAGCTGGAGATACTGGGAGTACTCAGCAAGTGGTAGCTTGGTGATGTCAACCTTAACTTTCCTCTCCACACCATCGCACAGTCCTGAACAGTGATCATCCTTTATACCTGACTTCAGTATCCCTGAGGAAAATATCATTGTGAAGTCAAACTGTATTTTCTCCTTTGAAAACAGACAAGTTCTGTGACAAGACTGGAAATCCTTGGACCATGGTGGGTAGAACCACATTGGGCTTGCATACTAACCTTGACTTTACTCGGAAATTTTATGTGTAAGGTAAGAGAGGAACAAATGAGAAAAATTCCCTTCCATTTTACACATCCATGATTTCAATTCTGTTGCCAACTGCTTGTAGTCTTTTTATAAATTCTCAGAAACTCAAGAAAGAGAGTACATTAGTCACTCTCCCAACTGTAGAAATGATGAGGAATACATCACCATATGCACACTATCATTCACTGAAATTTTTATTTAGCTGTTTCTAATAAAGAACACCCATATGGCCATCAAAGACATATTACAAACATGTTACAGATTCTGGTACAGATTTCTTAAAATTCAGAGGGAAGTATGTGGATCAAAAAAGCATGAACAGACCAACCCTCAGGAAGGTTTAAAAGCTTTAAAACCTTAAAAACAAAATGTCTGAACTAGAATATCTGATTTATTAAAAAATTTCTTTACTGAGACATTAGAGAAGAAACTAACTTTTTAAACAAAGATAATTTTTTAAAGTAAGAAATCTTACAAAATATTTATCTAAAACAGAATCCAGGCATGCTGGCTACAGCATCTCTACTGACATACCTAAAAAACCACAAACTACTATGAAATAGGTCTGGAAACATGTGACCCATGTAGAAGAAGTCTTTAATAAAGAAAGGTTTCTTTCTAAATTATATCAGTATTCACAAGGTAGAACAACTTGTTATAGATGCATAGCATTAGTCTCATATTTGGTAGTATCTTTACTAATAGAGAATAGGTCCAAATATCACACTTTTTAAATAAAGCTTAATTATCAGAGGTTAGAATTGAGAGGCACAGGGATGAGGTTCCAGGACATCAGACAAGAAGATGGCTGCAGAATGAAATTTTTGTTAAATATTAACTAAAAGTCAAACATGCAAGAAAATATAATATATGCATCAGACAGTTGTAGGATGAGGTTAAAGAAAAGATGCAGTGGGCAAGATTACTATTATTAACAATAAGAGGAGAAAGAAGAACAATCTCTGTTCGAACAGGGAAGTAGGGACAGCAGGGGCTGAGAGGATGGAAGACGAGGATCCAGACTCCAGTGGCCCCAGCAGATACATCCAGCCCAGGTCTCAGCTTCAGGCAGAGGACTGGGGAAGGGGAGAAAAGGTTCTTTCTGACCCTGTTCCCTCATCGTGTCAATCACCAAGGGTCTATATCAAGACTCTTTTCAAGGTCAACCTCAGCAGGTAGCCTGGTGTGACAAGAGGGCCTCCCGTGTCTAATACTCCCTGACCTGTGTGCTAACCAGTGCGTGCCTGCAACATAAGGTTTAACATGTAATCTCTGCCTAATATAACATACAACTGTTTTCTGTATAACCAGTCAATTAATTAAAAGTATCAGTGAACAATGTTAGATTCTTCAGTTTTGTCACAGGGAGGGAAAGGCAGGGGACAGAGGTATGGGGTGCTTGGAACTGGCCAGAAGGCAACAGCAGGAAGGGCAGAGGAAATGCCACCACAGAGTGATGTGCAGCTATGGGCCAGCATCTCACTTTAAACAAGTTTATCTCACTAACCCTATGGCTTGAAGTGCACAGTCAACTGAGGACAACTCTGATGTACACACTCCCCAAATCTTGGGAAACTAAAGCTGTCTTGTGAGAGTCAAACTATAAAACTAACAAATGATATCAAAGCTACAAAGTCTTCTTAAAGAATCAAAGTAAGATTTGCCTGAAAACCAGAAATTCCACTCCTAGGTATATTCCAAGAGAATATAGGTATATTCTAAGAGATTTAAAAACATGAGTCCACCCAAAAACTTATATATAAATGTCCAAAACAACATTATTCAAAAGAGCCAGAAAGTAGAAACAACCTAGAAGTCCATCAACTTGAATGGGTCTATCAACTCATGTATGAATAAACAAAACATGGTATATTTTGGCAATGAAGGGAATCAAGTACCAATATATGCTACAACTTGAATGACTTGAAAACATTATGCTAAGTGAAAGAAGCCAGACACAGAAAGAGGCCAAATGCCTATGATTCCATTTAAATAAAATGACCAGAAGAGGCAAATCCGTAATGTTGACTAGTGGTTGCCGGGGCTGAGGGAAGCAGTGGCTGCTAATGGGTGCAACATTTCATTCTGGGGTAATAAAAATGTTCTGGAATTAAGTAGTGGCAAAGGTTGCGTGAAGTGGTGAATATACTAAAAACCCACTGAACTGCACGCCTTAAAAGGGAGAATTTTATGATATGTGAATTATACCTTAATTAAAAAAAAAGATTTGCCTGAAGCCAGTAACATATCCAGACTGCCCATCAGAAGGGGAGACTTGTCAGCAACAGAAGCTTAGAAAGCGGGGTGGGGGTGGTGAATGACACATCTAGAGGAAAAGCTTCATGGCAGAGGGATAGGAACACTGAGTTCAGTCCCATTGGAAGGCTTTTCTCAACAGCACTAGCGCTGCAGGATTCATCCCAGGCTGCTGTGAACACAGCCCCCTGGAGTTGGGTAACACTGCAGCCCTGAGATCCCTTGTCAAAACCTCATATGCACTAAGCAGCTCCATAGACTTCAGCTTCCACTATGTTCCACTAATCCAGTATCACTTATTTGTCATTGTAAATTATGTTATTTTCATTATTTTGTACAATTCATAATTAAATTACTATTTGAATTATTACATATTATTAAAACTATTAAGCTGCCTTTCGATCTTTGTAAACCTAGTCAAGGTGATTCCATCCTCAAGAGATGAATCACATCCGTATTTTTAGACCAAAGAGAACATGGCAAGACTAGGATGACAATCATCCTGGTTTTCCTATGACTGTCCAGGTTATAGCACTGAAAGTCCTGCATCCTGGGAAATCCCTCAGTTCCAGGCAAACCGGGACAATTGCTCAACCTAGACAAGACACTAAGGTTGGTAACTATGCCAAGATAATATTGCTCTAACAAGGGCAGTTACTGTGTAAATTGACTGACACAAACCCATTCCCACCACCTTCTCCTTTGTCTTCTAACCAAAGACATTGGAAAACTAAATTCTGGATCTCCTGGACTACTTGAAGCTAGTGATGGCCATGTGACTCAGCTCAAGGAAGGGAGGTGCCTCATTTCCTGAATGATAAGGAAAAGCCTCACTAGGAGAAAGCTTTTGCTGTTATGCCTGGCCCTTTCCCTCTTTTCCCACTGGAACAAAGAAGTGATGCCTAGACAGGAGGAAGCTATTTTGTGAGAATGAGAAGAACATGAGGAAGGCCTCTATGCTAAGGATAGTGAAGCAGAAAGACACAAACAACTTGGGTCCTGATGGCGTTGTGGCGTCACGGGAAGCTGACTGTACCAGCCTTGGAGGGCGTACCCCCAAGAGACAAAGAACTCCCTGTTCACCCTCCACTGAAGCTCTCTAATATCTGAGTTGAACATATCCCTAACACATTATCTATGAAACTTCTTAAGAAAGAGCCAGCCGGCCACTCCAGGCTTAAAAGTAGTCATGGGAAACAAACTGTTCTCATTTTTTTTTAGCTTTTTATAGCAGGTATGTACATTTTACAAATTAACAAAAAGCTCAAAGACAGAATAAGGCTTAGGTCATACACAGAATAAGGATATTTGCTTTTAAGGCTGAAAGGTTAATAGTTTGTTTTCCACTGTCAGGAAATAGGTGTGAAGTGAATGTCAAGTCTACAATGTCAAAATGGCCTCTTTAAAATGTCATGTAGCTTTCTTAGAGATACTCTGTTTTGAATCAACAAATGTTTTTTCTTTTAAAGCTTTAATAGATACTAATCTTTCCACTTAACAAATGTGAAGCCTATGGCTTGGAGATGAAGTAAAAGGCCCAAAGGCACATAGTTAGAAGGTGAAGAAGCCAGTATTCAAACATCATCAGCCCAACCACTCTCCCTGACTCTGCCCCAGCGATATGGGTGGGGAATGGAACAGTACACCTTGAAAGATGCACCATCCTGCCTAAATGAGAAAAGGACCAGTGGAGGCTCTGCACTGTGGCACATACGACTTCATCATGATTTCTTAAAAAAAAAAAAGATTTAAAGAAGTCTGATTTAACTGCAAAGAGCCTTCACTCTTAAACACTTAAAGGTTTATATGTATTCAATAATAAGGTATCTTTGCTAATACAATTTTTAGCTAATACAATTATTACTTTAGATATTTGCTAATACAATTATTATTTATTAAAGAAAACAAACTGAGAAATGAAAAGTGCTCAGAATATCTACTAACATGAAAAATAAGCCCCCTTGCTGGGCTAATCCTTGAATGCAGGTATTCCCAGGTACCTGTTCTCTCCTCTGCACCTATCCTCCCTCACAGACTCCTCTCTCTCATCCCATACAACTTATACCTAGAAATGTCTCAACCATTCCATCCATCCTCTCAGCCCTCACAGACTCCGGTTCTCCCTTACCTCAATTAGCATATCACTCCCTGCCTCCAATCTCTCTACCCAACAATCAACATTTCACACTTTTACCTATGATCTATCTAAAACATAAACTCTCCTCCCCTGCTTAAAAGCCTACATACAGAATAAAGTCCAAATTTCTTCACTGGACACCACTCCCGGGTCTTCCTGGCTTCATCTTCCATCACACTTCCCATACCCTGAGCCATACACTCTGTTCAGCTATCCACTACTTACCCACTGCCCATCCATGCATTCTTGATCACATCTCCAAAACTCTGGCTTGCTATTCCTTCTGCCTAGAAGAGAACATCTTCCCCTTTTTGGAGCTGTCTGGTGTACTCTGACACTAAATCTTAACCTAAATTCTTCCCTCTGCACAGCGTTCCCCAGCAAAACAAATTGCTCATCTTTATGCTCTCAAAGTAACATGTCACCCCAAGCTCAGGCACTCAGCACACAACATTAGCATTACTTGTGTGGCTAGTTACTGATGTACCCCACTAGAGCCTCCCTGATTGACCACTGTGTACTACACCCACAATAGGTACTCAGTGAATGAATGCATACAAAACATTTGATGAGTCACTGACTACAAGTGGACCCCATTAATCCTGGAATTTCTTAAGGGAAAGAGTGGTATCTTGCTCATTTCTGTATCCCCAGCACCAAGCAAATCTAAGATGCCCAATAAAAGTTTGCTCAACTTAGTATCATCACAGCCCCTTACGTCTGTCTCCATTGAGTAGTGGTTTCATCCCATCCTTTTCTGTGAACTAAGAAATGAGATATGTCTACTTGGACAGAGGTTTAATTACCATTCAGGAAATTTCATTCTGATACCTGTATTTCTAACTTATTTCAAAGTTTTCTTTGTACAACCAACAGGCAATATTTTTACAATCAGGTCTTTTTCCCTTTTGGAGGAAAGGAGAAAGAACAATGGAAAGAAAGATTGTCAATGTTATTACTCACTGTGGATAGGATTAGACTCCAAAACAAATCACCCCGAAATTCAGTAAAATCTGGAAAAAAATCTCTCTTCAAACTTCTATGCTTCCACATCTGACAATGAGAATCTTAAAAACCACGTCCTTCTCTTTTCTCCTTAGCTTCCCAGGATGTTTAGAACTAAATTATTCATTCTAGACGTAGGGTTTATCTGTTCTTATTTTTAGTGTCTTGAAGAAAAGGCTAGTATATTAAATACATTTTAATAACCTAAGTGACCTAAAATCATTTTTGCATGCAAGCATAATAAAACTGACATGTAATAGCTTCAATTAGGCAAAGCCACTTTCTGTAGCATCAAAACTGCAGTAAAGCCTTGAAAAAAATTTTGTCTCCAAAATCTCTGCAAAATCATCCCCTTTTCTAAATTATTCCAATATATTTTAATGAGCTTTTTCATTTCAATTGGGATCTTTAAACCATCGCATATTTAAGTGTCATTAAAAATCTTTTGTAAAGCATTACACTGCCCACATTGACACACAAAACCTTAGCTCTACATTATTCTGCTCCCAGAATAACCTTGTGGTTGGCTTAATTTTGCCTCGGAATCAAAGGTCTACTTAAACTGAGAAATAATTCTGGAAGATAACTACCAAAGTGGTAACTCTTCAAAATAAAATTGTGCCTTAGTATTTGGAGGTGCCTAAGAAATAATACTACAAAAAGCAACAGAAAAATAAAAGTTAAGTTAGCTTTTAATCAAACAAGTCTTTGTATGAAAAGAACTTCCAGGCACAAAGAGAGAACACATGCGTATCTCCCACATTCCTCTCGTAACAAAGCAGACATGCTCCTAAGAAGTTGAAGCCTATTTTTCTATAGCCACAGTAAAAACATGGGAGATACATTTACATTTTCAGAGCTCTTCAAATAGTGGGCAATGTTGACATGAAGCTACAAGTGTAAATATTTGTTCCTTTCTTGGTTTATACATTTCACCATGATAAAATTCTGTATATAGAGCCACTAATTAAAAAGGAATCTATTTGGCTTGTAGGATGCTTGAGGTTGTATGTTTATTCGAGATGAATAAAATGGTGCACACTAGAAAGGAATGGGCATTTGAATTTTGAACTTTAATGGTTTAACATGTTCCTCCTGGGAAGGAAAAGAGATTTCATTTGTCAAATCTAAGAAGCTCCTTCAGAGGTAATCTATGTGAAGATACAGCAGTAGGGTAAAAATTACTATCTCCCCTGACTTGAAAGTAAGGAAGGATAATGTGTGCTGAAGAAACAGCAAAGTAAATGTTTGAGAGAAAGGAAGACAATTTTCCATTACTTTGATTTTAGGGTGATATTACTATTTAATGGCAATCTAATAACAAGGTCCCTTCAGTGTCCAAGACTGCATTAATATGCTTCTCAGAGCTAACTAGCTAAACAAAATTAATTATCACACAGCACATTCAGATGAACACCCAGCACTATGACTATTTACTTCAATACTAAACTGGATGGAATCTAGACCTGAAGCCTGAATTGATTTCTTATAATAAGCACCACTGCCACAAACAACTAACAGTTACTGAGTTCTTCTGGGACTGTTTGAAGCACTCTGTGAGAATTAACTAATTTAATTTACCAAACAGCTCTGTGAAATGAGTTCTATTACCCTCAATTTATCAAATAAAAATTTTTTTTTAATTTAAAACACATATCTTACACAGAGAAGTAATTAAGATAAGTAACTTCTCTTACTGTTAGTAGGTCGAGAGCTCAAAAATAGGGAGTCAATTGTATATAATTTGAGATTGGGCCCTCCCTTCCCACTCCCTCACACATCTCTAGGATCCCACAGGGCTTTCCTCCATTCTCAATGATGCTCCTTCTGTCTCTTAACTGCCTTGGGAATCTGATCCCTGGCCTGTGCTCTTGCAGAGAGATCCACACTCTCCCCCAGGTAAGCTATCCCGCCCCATTCATTTAAATACCAGATATACACTGATGAGTCTCAAATTTGTATCTCCAGCTCAGACCTCTCACCCAAGATCTCGACTATCCAACTGTCCACTCTGGGTATATCTCCATTAGGATGTTCAATAGGCCTTTCAAATTCATGGCCAGGAACAGAGAACTACAGATTTTTTTTTCCTGTCAAATTACATTTCCACATCAGACTCTAGCCTTCCCTCCCAGTAAACAGCACCATCATCTACCCAGATTCAGCTTTAAGACCTTACATCTACACCCCGCATCCAATCTAGTCTTAAGTCCTGTTGTTTTTATCTCCAAAAATTATTCTAAATCCCAACTTCTTTCCTTCCCTGGATCCCCACACTATAGTTACACTGTGGCTGTCTTGCTGTCACTCCAACACCTTGGCCTGTTTCTGGCTCATGGCTTTTGCCTGGGCTTCTGCTTAGGACACTCTGCCCTGAGGCAAAGCTGCTCTTTCAATTCCATTCAGGTCTGAACTCAAGTGCCACCTTCTCAGAGAGGCTTTCCCAGGCTAGTCATGCTGAATCTTTAGAGCACCTATCACTTAACAGAACTGAAGGAATCCTACAGCATTACTTAGTAAGCTCCTTGAGGGTCCTGTCTGTCCTGCTCATGGCTGCTGCCTAGCAAGGCTGGTACACAAAAAGCACTCCATATTTGGTGATTTCAGCACTGGAAAGAGAGGTGACTGTGAAGCCGACTAAGGGAACTCTGACTTACAGCCCATCAATCATAAAGAAACAAACAACATAAGACAGCCAGCAGGAGCCACCCAAGTGAGTCTTCTGCTTTCTTATTCCCATGTGACTGCAAGACCTCTGTTTATAAGAATTCCATGCATGGCTTTCCAACTCTTGATGGTAACTCAACTGAAAAATGTATTTTATATTATGACCTAGTATATACATACATATATACTTAACTAAAATAGAAGTTCCATGAGATCTTACTTAGTTTTTCTACATGGGACATGCTGTTTATTCTGTTTGTTTGGGTTTTTTTTCTTCAATGCTAATAGTAATTCACTACATTGACTTACAGCCAGCTAATGGGAGAGAATTCAGTTTGAAGAACACTGATCTCATGCATGTATTTTGGTGTTCTGGGGAAAGAACGTAAAGTTTCTGCCTCATCTGATAACTTTAAATCAGTCACTTCATCTCCCTGAGCCTCACCTCACCTGTAAAATAAATCCCTGTGTTAACTGTTCATAGAGTGGCTGGCTTGAGGAGAACAGACTGAGGGAAGAGCACCTAAGGAAGGAGAGGATTCTTTAAGAATTCAGTCTCTAACCATCAGGGTGCTCCACGGGGGCACCTCTACTTACCTCTCTTCTCTTTGGCCACCACATCCAAGCCAACAGCAAGTTCCATTAGTTTCACCTCTGAAACCATTTTAGATACGTCTTCCTCTCCATCCCTACTGGCACACCCCAGGCCAAGCCTCCATCACTCCAACAGCCTCCAGCAAGGCCTGCCTGCTTCTCTCGCCCCCTATAGGCTTTCCCATGCAGAGCAGCCTCAGTGGCTTTTAGCTTTGTTTTGAAAAAATTTCAAGCCTAAGGAAAGTTGCAAGAATATTACAATAAATACCCACACACCCTTAACAATTTGCCATCTTTGATTCTTTTTTTTTCAGAACCATCTCAGAATAAGCTGCAAAGATCGTGACCCTTCACCCCTCTTAAGAACAAAGACATTCTCTTCCTAACCACAATGGGTTATTAAAATCAGGAAATTTAACACTGACATAACAATATTATCTAATATTCAGTCCACTGTCAATTTTTTTTTCCCAATCCAGGATCTTACATTTCATGTAATTATCATAATTCTCAATGATTTTATAAACACAAATCAGACTCTCTTGTTCCCCAACTTTAAACTCTCCTCTGTTCTTCCCTGGGTCTCTCTGCTATACCCACATGAGCTGCCATTTTCTTCCCCCACCACAAGTCCTGGGCCCATTCCTCCCTGAATCCTTCAGCTCTTCCCACAGCTGACCCCTTTTCTCACCCTTCATCTCTCCTCAGGAACTTTCCAGAGCACAGTGTCTACAGCTGCACTTCTTGGTGTTTCTCTCTCACTTTGCTCTTGATTTCCTTCATGTCACTTAGCACAGTCTGTAATTACCTTGTTGGTTTATTTGCTTATCATCACCTCTCCCAGTAGAATATAAATTCCATGAAAACAGGGCTGTCTCTGAGAACACTGCTTGACTCTGAGTTAGGCACTCAATAAATATTATTTTTGAATGAATAAATGAGAAAATAAACAAGCAAACTGCTTTAAAAAAAGTGGTCATGTTAATGATATCACTGTATAATGTAAGGCTGCATACCAATAGATCCAAGTCAGTGAGACCCTTTCTCCTCCACAGGACAGTGCAGTATGTAGTCACGGCTGGGGTGCATTCACCATTAACACTCATTCTAACCTAAGGTAAGCAGTGAAGAATAGCAAGATGAGTAGGAACAAGACGGCTGAGCACACCAGAAGAAGGTGGCTCAGAGTGTTTGCTAGAAAGACTCCAAAAGGGAGCCCAGAGCATTATAAAGAAAGGAGACTGTCTCTGGAGTCAGAAGACAGGGTCTGACTCCCACCTTTGTGACCCCCTAACTCTCTGGGCCTCAATTTCTCCATGTTTAGTAAGAATAATGCCTATTCCTTAAGATAATAGACGACAGGGCCTTTAAAACTGAAAGGAAAAAAGGCTCCTGAAGAGAAGTGAGAAGGAAGCAAATTATGGCACACAACCGAGCCAACAGTCAATTATTCTTTATTAACAATAACCTCAGTGAAATGCCTGGCATCAGGTCTGGCACAGTCTAGGTACTCAATGTTCCTTTCTCCCTCTGTTGACCCAGAGCAGAGAGCAGATCAAAATATGCAAATAAGTGCTAACAGAACCTAAAGACAAAAGGTGCTTCTCAGCACATGGGCTCCTATCCTTGGAGCAGTTGGAGTAGAGGTTGCATGACCACTTGTGAGGATTCTGCAGAAGCAATTCAAGCACAGACTCAACTACATGGCCCGTAGGGTCTCTTTCAACTCTGATTCTCTGTAGTTTTTTAAAAACTGAATTGAGTATGTCCCAGTGGTAAGCAGCATGGATGATAAAAATAAGTCTCTATCTCTAAGGAGCTTACAACCAGCCTAGAATGTCAAGGCTTATGGAATTGAAGAGTTACAGACAATACTAAAGAGTAAGATGGATGGACAAAATAATGCTACCATGGTTCAGATTAAGAGAAATTACTAGGGGCTAGAGGACTAGCCAAGGAGAGGTAAAAACGTTCTCATCACAAGGAAAAAAAGAACGTTTGTAACTATGTATGGTGGCAGATGCGAACTAGACTGACTGGGGTGATCCCTTCACAATATATACAAATACTCAATCAAGTTGTACATGTGAAACTAAAGTAATGTTGTATGTCAATCATACCCCAATAAAAAACAGAGCTGGAAAGTCTGCTAGTATGCGAAATCTGTGTAACAAATGGCTTCTTGGGGAATGTATCCTTTGCTAATTAACATGAGTGGCAGTGTTCTTCTTGTGCTGCTGGTTCTGGCCCTGACATACACAACCATGTACTGGCACTTCTCGGACAGGAGGCGTGTCTACTTATTGGTTTAACATCCAGCACAGGTTCCAGAGCATGTGGTTACTTGGCAAACGCTCTGCTCCGCAGAGCAAGAGGAAGGCATAGCATGGAGAGGAGAAGGACTGGAAGAAACCTTCAGGGAGCAGGAGGAGAGGGGTGAGCCTAGAGGAGAAACAAGGCTTCAGCAGCAGAGTGTACACAGGAGAAAGTCTGCAGAATTAAAGAGGGGAGTGGTGCGTGAGATGAACTCCAGTTTCCATTTGCTCTCCAAAGTCTCAATGGCTAGTCTTCTACCCCTAATTCAAAACTATTTTTTAAATGTCAGATACTGAAAATGACTTTTGTTTTTATTTGACTCTTTCTACTCTTTTCCATCTGCCCGTCTTCAGATTATTTTAGTAAAATTTTTATAATACTAGGCAGTTGGCTTTCTTACATATCTGAACTGCGTGTTTTATTTTGGATCTTCCTAATAATCACCATATAGCCCACATGGTTATGTATAACACATAGTCTCTTCTTTTCACCAAATTCTAGGCTCAGGCAGTGACAGATTATGTCTTAAATTATAAACATTTGTATTATTTAATTTGTTTCCTCAGCTCTCAAGTGCTCTGCAGAAGTGAAATAACAATTAAAAATGATCTTTCAATAGACAATGTATGTTCAGGTAAGCAAAATGAAAATGAAAAGATAAAATAGATCTACTTGACATCAGCTGGTACCCGACTGGAAGATTCACTGTTCATCAAACAGAGTGTTTTTGACACTCATCCTAAATTAAGCTATCGAGTAGTCCAAGTAACAAGCTACTCAACTCTAAAATACAAACCAAGGTATGCAATTCCAATAACCTACCCTTAGCACTTTCAATCTAGGGCTCGTTTAAAATCTCTGTTTGCTACTTCTGACACAGCACCAGGAAACATACGACATGTCTTCTGATCATCCTAAAAGCATTCTCCAAAAGCCCTTCAAGTTTGGTGAAAATATGTCCAGCTGTTTCTGGACAGATTGTGTGTTTCTGTGACAGAGATAAACAGAAGCTTAATTTTAGCCTAATAAATAACATAACTACTTGTACTCAATTCAACAGAGGTGAGCAAGAGATAAGGTAAGGAATTACTAAAGGGACTTCGTTTAAATTGGGAGGTTCAAAGAGATTAGGAAAAAGCCTTTTTTAAAGAATGACATTTAAAATGGAAAATATTTATGAAATAATAGTATGTTTTTAAAAATTAAGAATGCCTCAGCTGCAGATATGCTTGGATTGCAGTTATGGAAAAGGACATTGCACACAGACAAATCTGGAAGACAAAAACAAAAACAAAATCATTGTGTTAGGGTAGTAAGATGATAGACAGTGCTCCCAATTCAAAATTTTTCTTCAATGTTTTTTTTTTAACCATAATTAACTAGCACAGACATATAGAATCTGAAGCCCTAAAAAACTTTCAGTTTACTTTTAGGCTTGACTGAAAAACCATGACTCAGTAACAGGACTGATCTTCACTGCAACAGCAGCAGGGCAGAACAGAGCATAAGCCTTGGAGGTTGAGAGCCCTGGGCTTCAATATGGCTCAGGCACTGATGAGCTGTGTGACACCAGACCAATTACTTACCCTCCCTGGGAGGCTGTTTTATCACCTCTGAGATGGAACTAATAACATGTGCCTCATAAAGTTGTTGTGAGTATAAAATGAAAGAACATAACATAAAGGGCCAAGTCCAGTGCCCAGAACAGAATATGTGCTTAATAAATGTTGATAGACATTACAATCATCACTAGTATACAAATCTGAATGAAAATGTGGGCTTTGAATCAAGTGTCCTGAGCCCAACAGATGACAAAACTAGAGAAATAAGATGGCTTCTCATTAATCACTGTTAAATGATTTCTCTCTGACAATAAGCAAATCAACCAGTGACTGTAGTCATTTTCTCTGAGGCCACCCACACTGCACTCTGCGTAAAACCAAAAAGATCAATCCAAGAAAAATTATCCAAAAGGAGGAAAGAGCCACAATTTCAGCATTTTACTAGAAACAAGTAAGAACCCCTTTATTAAAAATGAAGCCTCCTAAAACGAGTCCAGAAATTGAGATGAATCCATATAAAAATATAGTAATCTATAAAGCTGGAAATTGCTGAGATGGTAATCACTAAGGCATGTTTTAATTTCCAGGATATTTGTCAAACTTAAAAAAAAAAGCCTCCATTAGTCTATCATGCATCTTCAAACATAGACTCTGCCGTAAAATTAGAATACTTCTAACATCAAATATTATGATAGGATATTTTCTTCAACTTAGATGTTAGATAAAAAAATTCTCAAGCATTCAAACATTCAATAAACTATTGCTTTATCATTTAGTTAATTGAGCAAAAGGTAAAAACACTTTCGTTCATTCACTTCCATTGGAACAGAAAACAGTGTCCAAAGAGGAAGGTTTTCACTATGGCTTTGTTCAATACCTGGATTAGACTGACCACCCTTTAAGATAGTCTTTGTGTATTACAAAACCCAAACCAAGCCACACAGAGCAGCT
>JAVSCE010008077.1:0-10969 GCA_032199065.1 Smutsia gigantea | reverse complement strand
CAGAGGTGGATATCTCTGGATATCTGAGACTCTTTCAGGGGCCTGAAAGGGCAGGACTTTTCAGAATAATACTAAGTGACCTTTTCAGTTGCTGGCTTTTGCCCAGAAGGTACAGAAGCCGCAGGGGAAGACGGCAAGCCACCCTGCCGTGACTGCCCTAGCAGTCACTGGTTCTACATGCCTCCCTGCAAGAAAAGAAAACTAGTTTCTCTTAATATCCTTGATGGAGCAGTAAAAATTACTAATTTTATTAAATCTTGACCCTGGAGTCCTCATTTTTTTTCATATTGTTTGATAAAGCAGGACGTGTACATCAGCGCTCATACAGCTGAGCCGCAATCCGTGTGAGCCACTGTTTTTAATGAACATCATTTGTACTTAAAGAATGACTGACAGGCAAACTGTGGGTATTCAGACTTGTGTATTTGGGAGACACTTCCTTAAAATGAACCTAGTCAGTATGTCACTTCAAGGAAAATAGGAGCTCATACTTGTGGCCAGTGATAGAACTCAAGGCTTTCAAGTGAAAATTAAAATATTGAAAAACTTGTATCTGCCACCATGACTATGACATCTTCCCAACACATAAAGATTTTCCTGATGCAGTAGGTGATGATAACACAAATATGATTTTCCACTGCTGTATAACTGAATGTGTCAACATTTTGAAGATCTGCATAACTCAATATTTTCTACATAAATAGTGAATGATATTACAGAATTATGCACAGGTAAAACCTCAGCCAAGCAAGATATGCCATTGAATTTTAATTTTAAAAATATAAAAATTCACTGATACAGTTTCAGATTTTACATGAAACTAAACTTAATTGAGTTTTGATACAGTATGAAAAAAGAATAATTACCTGAAAGGGCTATTGAAATACTCTTCCCTTTCTAACTATGTATTTGTATGAGGCTGATTTTCTTCATGTGCTCCAACTAAAACAATGTGTTGCAACAGATTGAATGCAGAAGCAGATATGAGAATCCAGCTGTCTTTTATTAAGCCAGATATTAAAGATCATTTTTGCAAAAATGTAGGACATAGCCACTCTAATAATTTTTTGTTGTTGTTTGCTTTGGAAAATATAAGGGTTTTGTTTGTTTAATGTTATGTAGGCTAACATGTAATTGGCTTATTGTTATTTTTAAAGAATTAATAAATATTTTAAATTTTCAACAGATACATCCCACGTAGCCAGAAGCTCTTTGGGGTCCCCGGTAATTTTTAGAGCAAAGGGGTCCTAAGACCAGAAGATTCAGAACTGCCATCATAGACCATATGAAGAGAGTGACCTGATCATTTAAGTCTGTGCTAGCGGGACATACTTCCAATGGGTGTTCCTCTGTGTGAAAGCGTTCCTGCCCTGAGTGACTCAGGAAAGCGTATCAGTAGGAGAGAGTGCAAATGGTATGGTTATAGGGAATCCACTCTAATGTACTGAAAAGGCAGATCACTCACAGACTTGAGTGCTTTATTATAATAATAACTGGCATCCAGCCTCCGACTAGTTATGGTCTCTCAGTGCTAATTGTAGTACAGCACTTGAAATGTCCTTCCCTGGATGCTGGAGAGACAGTGGTGGCCTTGTGACTGAATCAGCCGCACTCAGAAGCCTACATCTGCTCCAGCTGGAGGCCTGGAGGAGGGAGCGAGGAGCCTGAGCTCCATGCGAAGACCAGCCCTGGAAAGACAGGCAGGGGCCAGTGTCTGGCGAGGAAGACGTAAGGGTAAGGTCTGTTACCTTCCATGAGCCTTTCACATGACAGTTATCATTTAGTGTAGGACCTGCAAGTAGTCTTTAGAGAAAATTTTACAATACAAGTAGTATGTACCAATGTTTGACTCGGGGCTGTAAGATGCTAAGGACCTAGTCATTACTACTAACTGGAGATCCTATAAAGCCTGGTAGAACTGTGAATTTTAAATGTGTAAGAGACTGATGGGAGTACCAGATCCAAATTCCTATCCCCCAGATTTTGATCCTCACATCCCTCTTCCCCCAGGATAATACAGCTCAAAATACACAAAATTTCCCCGTTTACACAGTAACTGGTCAATGCCTAGACCCTGGGCCTGGGGTGCCCAGTCCAGTGCTCTGACTTCTGCCCCAAAAAAGCCAGATCCTGCTCTAGCCTCTGTCCCGAGGCGTGTTAAGGGGCATTTGCTCCCCGCCCGCCCTCGCCTGGAGGACTGGGGTGTTAGCCAACAGCCTGTGCTGTCCCCAGGCTTCGAGAAGGTAACCGACAGTGTCTCACCCGCCCACACTGTAGGTTGATTGTTGTGGCTGAAGGGTTCACAGAGCCCGTTCCTATTTCCATCGGTAGTGGGTGCCCAGCCCAGTGTTCACCTGCAGTGCCAAGACTTTCACGTCCTTCTCTCCACCAGATAGATGGGTGTCGTGGACAATGCGAAGTGGACTGTTGTGGGTAAAAAGGAAGCTAGGCTCCAGGCAGCCAGTACAAAGTTGTCCTTTTGTGGCTCACTCAGAAAGCAAAGTACTATTAAAAATATATATATACCTATATATGCAATATATCTTATATATAATCCATTTATATGTGTGTGTGTATCTGGATCGTAACTTTCAGGAGGAAAGCAGAACCATAATCACAAACTTTAATGTCTCTCCACCCAGAAGAGGTTTGGGATTTGAATCTGTTTTTTTCTTTAGATTTGAATGTAGTTTTTAAGCATATGCAGAAAAAGTGACTTTAGTATGTATTTGTGGTGGGTCCTCAGGGCAGCCGGCTCTTCCCTGAGGGTGGGCGCAGACCGGCGGGAGCAGCTCTTTGTTGCCGTAGATCTTCCTTGAGCGCAGGAAGACTGCGTCTACCACACATAATATTTCCTGCTTCCAGGCAGAAATCTTGGTGATTACCTTGAGGCTCTCACACTTGTACAGAGATCCCTGAAAGTTTTTGTCCTTTTAGACTCTCAGATGCCATTTGAATGAGTTTATTTACAGGTGCTGCATGTTTATATAATAATGCTGATTGCCTGCCTTGCAAAGACAAGCGAGTCGTAGACTTTTCATGTGTTTACAGGGTTTGGTCCTTCCCCAAAGAAAGACTTCTTGTTTAATCTTCTGTTTGAACAGATGTGTGAACAAAAGGATTGCTGCCTCTCAGACTTCACTATTTAAGGTTTAATGAAGAAAAATAATGAAAGAGCACATGATTTTTCTAGTCTTTATGGCAGAGTCGGTGCGATCAGGCCAAGGGGAGGGCCTGTGGCCACACAGCTGCCTGTGTGTGGTGGTGACACAGAGTGACTTGAGAAGCTCTGTGCTATTCTCAGGAGCAGGTGAGACCGAAGAGCAACAGGCAGATGCTATGGTGATCTTAGAATCCAAATTGATCACCTTTTCATTCAGGCTTCTTAACAGGTCAGAGCCATCGGGGTCTGCGAGGGCCTTTGCATATCTCCTTGTGTCCAGTTTTCTCAGTGACCAATCAAACAGTAAATGTGGCTGTAAATACCCATGCTCTGTGGGCTGGTGTTTGCCCTGTATTTTCTAGAGAAACTAGCCCAGCAGACAGACCCATTCCAAGATGCTTCGTAAACACTCCAGTGACCTCAGGCAGCCTGCTGTGGGGCAGGCTGCCCATCCTATCAGGCTGCTCTGCTTCACTGTGCCATGACCTCTCCAAGCTTCCTCCACGTGGAGCTGGGAGGGTGCAGATGAGCAGCAGAGAAGGAATTGGCGTGATCTGCACCAGCCACCACTGTGTCTCCAGGAATGAGCCCTGAGGAGGTTTAGAAGGATGGCAGAGATTGTGATTGTATTTCCTCTGCCAAAATGGGAATTAGAGGTTGCTTTTGAAACTCCCTCTCCTGGACTATAGTGTCTCTTGCCTCAATTGTTACAAGTGGGGTGTGGGAAAGAGGGATCCTACCAACTTTTCTCATCTCCTTGCTACTACTGCCTAGCTGCCCTCTACAGTTCTTCAGTGATTTACCTCTGAAATTGTTCTGTACGTCAGAGGCTATTAATAGAGGAGTTTTTTCCCCTTAAATATTCTCTGTTCTATTCCAGTGAAGTTTTCTAATATAAACATAGATTTCATATGTGCCAGAGTAAATAGAAAAATGCTAATGTAATCCTGTGGCCGTGAGGTGGGGACATAGTCCTTTTCTCAGAACACCAACATCAAAGATTGCTGTCTGTAACCTGTGAGAGTCAATTTTAATTTTTCTTGCTCTTTCATATTGAAAATCTATATAAACCTTATTTCTTTTTCTCAGTAATGCCTTTCAAAAAATAACTATTACTTCAATTAAAATAATGTTAGTTGGTTTAAATCTAATGCCTCGAAGTACAGACAATGTGCTTTTGGTTCAAAGGAAAAAGAAAGAATATTTATTATCAAAGATCATTTGAATGTTTCATGCTATTGGCCTAAAGATAAGAGACTCTCCTGGTAGAACCAATGTAAACCTAAAACTTCACAGAAAGAAATAACTTGTACAGGATGATACACCGTTGATTTGGTCCAGTGTGGATTCATTTTGACTACACTTAGAAGAAGGAATTTTTCCCCACGAAAGTGTCCTCTCATTTATTATGACCCCAATATATATCTTTTACAACTTATAGCTTTTATCTTACAGAATTTGTACATTATACATATTTAGTAATTTTTATGATATACTGTCAAACACATTTTACAGAAACATCAGCAAAAATCACTGATTTTATAACCTTATCAAAATTAAATCAAGGCCGATATTCACAAAGTTTTTTAAGTGAGTCATTTCCAAGTTAAACATTTAGTTGTGGGTAGGTTTGGCCAAAATATATTAGGATAATTACCATTTATAGAAATAATACATATTTAATGTTTAAGTTGAATCTAAACAATTTCTTATATTTTGAATTTTATTTTTAACAAATAATGACTTTTGTAAAGATAGCGTATCAGGTTTAAATTCTTAATTATAATCATCATATTAGGACTAACATAATCAGCCATAGCCTGCCTTTTACCTTTTCACAACAGTTTAACTGTGATCTAAAGGAGAACGGTTTTCTCTTACTTTCCAGGTCTCAACAGACTGCTCCGTATAGTATGCATATGACCAAAAGAGAAGGACATAGTGAGAAGTGAAGTCATAAATGAGAATTATTACTTCAGTACTGTCTGATAAATTCAGTTTCTTAAGTAACCCCCATTTTCATTCAGTCTAATCATCAGGTAGATTTTTAACTGTATGTTTACATTGTGAAGAAATTATTACTGTATTCCTCACATTTATTAAGTTTTATTTCTAATACAGATTCCATAAGTTGAATTTGATATTTTTCATACAAATACTGTAGTAGAAATACCTAATAATACCCAATAACTTATGGAAATAATCATGAACAAGTTATAAATTATATTCTAACAGTGTCAAGTTTTCTAAAGTACTTAATAGCAGAAATATTTATACTGTATAAATACTGTACAAAGTTGTCTTCACAATTCCTTCCTTATTATTATAATCATGACTCTTAAGATGAAGGAAAACTTTATCAGAAACACAGACTACAGAAGTTCTTCCTCAAGGCAAATCTTGATGGATAATTTTGAAGAAACTTTTTAAGAGAAAGTTAAGAACAATTAGGGGCTTTTGCAGAAACTCCCATTTCTGCTTTCTTCATATCATGACCCAGGATTCCCTATGAAATGCCACATAGTGTTCCAGTTGTCGGCCATTCTTTCTGGAGGAAAGAGAGTACATTTATTTTGCTTTCTTGGGCAAACAATCTCACCCTCTATGATAATGTTAATGAGGGACAGTATTATCTTTTAAATTCCTAGTCCACCTCATTTTACTAATTTTTCATTACTTACTTGAGCCTCCATTACTGTTGCTTCTTTATGGAGTTACCTCAATGTCATATGACTTCACAGGTTTGATGTGTTAATGAATGAGCTTGAGTCCAGTTCACATGATCTGGAATCTTTTCATCTTGACCACAGACCTTATATTTTGGTTTATAATAAATTATAACTGCCAATTGCAATTGCACTGTGACACTGTTTTCCTTATATCAACTATTGTAAAGGACTCTTTTACTGGTAAATAGTGAAACCAGCTTTTATAATAAGAGAACCAAAATGTTTATTAAATTAATAAAATTTTGTTTCACAGCTTCTTTATTTCAGTAAAGTATTAAAGTACCCTATTAAATGAGAATCTGAACCTAGATTGATTTTTTAATAAAGGATAGGATATTGAGCTTATGTGAGAAAAAAGTGATTTTCCTTTACCATCATCTAAAATAATCAGGTTTTAAAATGTAGAATATTTGGCAGAAGTTAAAGATGCACATGTCTGATAGCTGTGGTTTGAAAAGCTGGAGCTTTGTAATGCTTCCAGAGTCAGAAAGACCCAGAGTGATCATGTAAGTAATTGAAAATTGCCATTGCCTGGCATGATTCCCCATGGCTTCAGAAACTCAGTATGTGATGAGGGAGTGTTCTTGGTTGGCCCAGTTCCTTCTCTTTCTGTTTACTCTCTTTACTCTCATGTAAACATCCTCATCTCTCCTTACAATAATAGGTAATTATTTCTTGGGGATCAACTAAGATGATAAGCCTTCTTATTAGGAAGTTTTAACATTCATCTTGTCTTCTTGTGATGTAAAATAAATGGATGAGATCCCTTTCAAATTTCTTTAAAAATCAGCATTTTCCTCTCTTTATTAGTAATATTTTTAGATTCAAGAAATGATGTCTTTAAGCAAAGTACTGTCAACATTTTGTGTTTGACTCTCAGTAGATTTTGAAGAAGTCAATTTATTTTCATTGGAAATGGCTTGCTACTCAGGAACATACAGTTACATCTCATGTTTTGTCTTAAGTTTCTTTCAATAAAATGAATCTGAATATAAGCTGAAGAGATAAATGGCTTATTTTTAAAGAAAAGTAAATGTGCCATCTTTTGAAAACATGAGCCTGTCACTTTTAAGCCCCCTAAGGGTAGGAACATCTCAGTACATGTAGATATCTTTGTTCTCAACTGTATGGTATGGTGGCAGGACCTTAATAGGTGCCTAGTAAGTATTTGTAGAATTAAAAGTCATCCTTACCCACATTCATCAATTCATCAAACTCCTCTACAAGAAAATAACTGTCTATGTCTGAAAATGTCTTAGATGACAATTTAACTGGGTATAGATTCTGAGCTGACATTGATTTTGAGGAACCTCCATATTGCTTTCCACAATGGTTGAACTAGCTTACATTCCCACCAGCAGTGTAGGAGGGTTCCCCTTTTTCCGCATCCTTGCCAGCATTTGTTGTTCTTAGTCTTTTGAATGCTGGCCATCCTTACTGGTGTGAGGTGATACTCATTGTGGTTTTATTTTGCATCTCCCTGATGATAAGTGATGTGGAGCATCTTTTCATGTGCCTGTTGGCCATCTGAATTTCTTCTTTGGAGAAGGGTCTGTTCATATCCTCTGCCCATTTTTTAACCAGGTTATTTACTTTTTGGGTGTTGAGGCATGTGAGTTCTTTATATATTTTGGACGATAACCCCTTGTCTGATATGTCATTTACAAATATTTTCTCCCATACTGTAGGATGCCTTTTTCTTCTGTTGATGGTGTCCTTTCCTGTACAGAAACTTTTTAATTTGATGTAGTTCCATGACTTCATGTTGGCTTTTGTTTCTGTTGCTCGAGGAGATTCGTTCAGGAAGGATTTGCTCATGCTTATATTCAGGGGATTTTTGCCTATGTTGTCTTCTAAGAGTTTTATGGTTTCATGACTTGCATTTAGGTCTTTGATCCACTTTGAGTTTACTTTTGTGTATGGGGTTAGACAATAATCCAGTTTCTTTTTTTTTTTAATATAATTTATTTTATTATCATTAATTTACAATTACATGTGCAATATTACGATTATTAAACTACCCCTTCATCAGGTCCCCCCCACCAACCCGATTACGGTCACTGTCCATCAGCGTAGTGAGATGCTATAGAATCACTACTTGTCTTCTCTGAGTTGTACTGCCCTCCCCGTGCCCCCCCAACATTAAATCTGCTAATCGTAATGCCCCTTTTTCCCTCTTATCCCTCCCTTCCCGCCCATTTTCCCCAGTCCCTTTCCCTTTGGTAACTATTAGTCCGTTCTTGGGTTCTGTGAGTCTGCTGCTGTTTTGTTCCTTCAGTTTTTTTCTTTGTTCTTATACTCCACATATGAGTGAAATCATTTGATACTTGTCTTTTTCGGCTTGGCTTATTTCACTGAGCATAATACCCTCTAGCTCCATCCATCTTGTTGCAAATGGTAGGATTTGTTTTCTTCTTATGGCTGAATAATATTCCATTGTGTATATGTACCACGTCTTCTTTATCCATTCATCTACTGATGGACACTTAGGTTGCTTCCATTTCTTGGCTATTGTAAATAGTGCTGCAATAAACATAGGGGTGCATCTGTCCTTTTCAAATTGGGCTGCTGCATTCTTAGGGTAAATTCCTAGGAGTGGAATTCCTGGGTCAAATGGTATTTCTATTTTGAGTTTTTTGAGGAACCTCCATACTGCTTTCCACAATGGTTGAACTAATTTGCAGTCCCACCAGCAGTGTAGGAGGGTTCCCTTTTCTCCACATCCTCGCCAACATTTGTTGTTGTTTGTGCTTTGGATGTTGGCCATCCTCACTGGTGTGAGGTGATATCTCATTGTGGTTTTAATCTGCATTTCTCTGATGATTAGCGATGTGGAGCATTTTTCATGTGCCTGTTGGCCATCTGAATTTCTTTGGAGAAGTGTCTATTCATGTCCTCTGCCCATTTCTTAATTGGATTATTTGCTTTCTGTTTGTTAAAGGTGCGTGAGTTCTTTATATATTTTGGATGTCAACCCTTTATCAGATACGTTTTTATGAATATATTCTCCCATACTGTAGGATGTCTTTTGTTCTACTGATGGTGTCCTTTGCTGTACAGAAGCTTTTCAGCTTGATATAGTCCCACTTGTTCATTTTTGCTTTTGTTTCCCTTGCCCGGGAGATATGTTCATGAAGGAGTTGCTCATGTTTATGTCCAAGAGATTTTTGCCTATGTTTTTTTCTAAGAGTTTTATGGTTTCATGACTTACATTCAAGTCTTTGAACCACCTTGAGTTTACCTTTGTGTATGGGGCTAGACAGTAGTCCAGTTTCATTCTCTTACATGTAGCTGTCCAGTTTTTCCAACACCAGCTGCTGAAGAGGCTGTCATCTCTCCATTGTATATCCAAGGCTCCTTTATCAAATATTAATTGACTGTATATGTTTGGGTTAATGCTTGGATTTTCTATTCTTTTCCACTGGTCTGTAGGTCTGTTTTTGTGCCAATACCAAATTGTTTTGATTACTGTGACTTTGTAGTAGAGCTTGAAGTCAGGGAGTGTAATTCCCCCTGTTTTATTCCTCCTTCTCAGGATTGCTTTGGCTATTCGGGGTCTTTTGTGGTTCCATATCAATTTTACAATTATTTGTTCCAGTTCATTGAAGAAAGCTGTTGGTAGTTTGATAGGGATTGCATTGAATCTGTAGATTGCTTTAGGTAGTATAGCCATTTTGACAATATTTATTCTTCTAGCCAAGAGCATGGGATGCATTTCCATTTGTTAGTGTCCTCTTTAATTTCTCTTAGGAGTGTCTTGTAGTTTTCAGAGTACAGGTCTTTCACTTCCTTCGTTGGGTTTATTCCTAGGTATTTTATTCTTTTTGATGCAATTGTGAATGGAATTGTTTTTCTGATTTCTCTTTCTGGTAGTTCATCATTAGTGTATAGGAAAGCAACAGATTTCTGTGTGTTAATTTTGTATCCTGCAACTTTGCTGAATTCAGATATTAGTTCTAGTAGTTTTGGAATGGAATCTGTAGGGTTTTTTATGTACAGTATCATGTCATCTGCAAATAGTGACAATTTGACTTCTTCTTTACCAACCTGGATGCCTTGTATGTCTTTGTTTTGTCTGATTGCTGTGGCTAGGACCTCCAGTACTATGTTGAATAACAATGGAGAGAGTGGGCATCCCTGTCTTGTTCCTGATCTTAGATGAAAAGCTTTCAACGTCTCGCCGTTAAGTATGATGTTAGCTGTGGGTTTGTCATATATAGCCTTTATGATGTTGAGGTACTTGCCGTCTATACCCATTTTGTTGAGAGTTTTAATCAGGAATGGATGCTGAATTTTGTCAAATGCTTTTTCAGCATCTATGGAGATGATCATGTGGTTTTTGTTCTTCTTTTGTTGATGTGGTGGATGATGTTGATGGATTTTCGAATGTTGTACCATCCTTGCATCCCTAGGATGAATCCCACTTGATCATGGTGTATGATCCTCTTGATGTATTTTTGAATTCGGTTTGCTAATATTTTGTTGAGTATTTTTGCATCTACGTTCATCAGGGATATTGGTCTGTAATTTTCTTTTTGGTGAGGTCTTTTTCAGGTTTTGGTATTAGAGTGATGCTGGCTTCATAGAATGAGTTTGGAAGTATTCCCTCCTCTTCTATTTTTTGGAAAACTTTAAGGAGAATCGGTGTTATTTCTTCTCTATATGTCTAGTAGAATTCAGAGGTGAATCCATCAGGCCCGGGGTTTTGTTCTTGGGTAGTTTTTTGATTACCAATTCGATTTCGTCGCTGGTGATTGGTCTGTTTAGTTTTTCTGTTTCTTGCTTGGTCAGTCTTGGAAGGTTGTATTTTTCTAAGAAGTTGTCCATTTCTTCTATGTTTTCCAGCTTGTTAGCATATAGATTCTCATAATATTCTCTTATGATTCTTTGTATTTCTGTGGGGTCCGTCGTGATTTTTCCTTTCTCATTTCTGATTGTGTTTATGTGTATAGATTCTCTGTTTCTCTTAATGAGTCTGGCTATGGGTTTATCTATTTTGTTTATTTTTTCAAAGAACCAGCTCTTGGTTTTATTGATTTTTTCTATTGTTTTATTCTTCTCAATTTTATTTATTTCT
>JAVSCE010008076.1:0-60388 GCA_032199065.1 Smutsia gigantea | reverse complement strand
CATAACTTCTAAAGTAAATTATACTTCTAACAGTATTTGCAATTAGAAACATTAAATATCATTTTAATGTTTACTGAGTACATATTTACTGTGTGGTTAGACTGTACTGTCTTAAATGTGTTATAGTCATATGTACGGTGCAGATATGATACAATTACCTTCATTTATTAGAAATGGAACTTTGTTTCAGATAGGTTAAATAATACACTCAATATTCAATAGTCAGTAGGACATAAAGTCAATGTTTTGAACCAAGGTTGAGATTCCACACTGTATTAGTTTTCTTCACTGTGTATAAAGTGCCACAAACTTAAGCAGCATAAAACAAGACCCACTTATTAGCTCTGTAGTTCAGATATCTAGCTCCGTTTCACTGGATTCTGTGCTCAGGGTCTTACAAGGCTGAAATCGGAGTCAGCTGGACTCTTATCTAATGGCTATGAGAAATAATCCATTATTAAACCCATTTAAGTTGTTATCAGAATTCAGTTACTCATGGTTATAGGGTGAAGACACTCCAATATTCCTATGGGGTGGGGCACTCTCTGCTTCTTAAATTCATCTATATTCTTCCTAATATGACCCTTTCCATTTTCAAGCCAGGAAAAGTCCTTTTCACTCTTTAATTCTCTGTGACTTCCTCTTCTGCCAACAGCCAGAGAAATCTCTCTCATATTAAGGATTCATGTGATAACATTAGGCTCACTTGAATAATTTCCCTATATTAAAGTCAACTGTGTCATATAAACTAACAACATCATGGAACATTGCCCATTCATCCACAACTCTGGCATTAAGCTCCCTGTCACTTTGGTTTTATTTATGGTTGAAGGTTTCATTTTTTTTCTGTCCTGGTTGATATTTAGGAATACACTTGAAAAGGATACATTAAAGACCACCAGCCAGAAATTCTTTAAAATGGAAGATTTGAAATTTACAGTGCTTTAGAATAGAAGTCACTAGTTACCAACTTGAAAGTATATGATGGTATACATTAATACACAGCACAGCATATATAGTCCAAACTCAGCACAGTACATATAATACAAGCTACTCCAAGGAATGTTGTTGTGAAATTTTAAAGAATATGAAATATAAAGAAGATCCTAAGAATATTAAGACAACAAAAACAGAGAAGAAAAGGAAGGAGAGAAATAAAGAAGCAAGCAAGCAATAATCGAAAGTGCCCAGGACATTTTAATGTTAGTACTTGGCATTATTTGACAATTGACCTTTTTTCCTTTTTTTTAAAGGTATTATTGATATAGATTCTTTTTTTTTTTTGGTTTCACATAATAATAAAAGTTTATTTCTTGCTCTCATCATAGACTAATGTGGGTGTTCCTGGTTGATAGGTGGATTTCTGTGTGGTGGCTGAGGACCCCAACCTACTCTTACACTGTGGCTTCATCTTCTACTGGTACTCTAGACCTCCAAAAGATGAACAAAGAGCAAATGGACAAATCGCCATTGTTTTTTAAGGGCACACATCATTTAACTCAAGTTCCACTGGGCAAGACTAGTCATTTGGCCCTACCCCAGTGCAAGGAAGGTGGGAAATGTAATTTCTAGCTGGGGAGCCACTTTGCAACAGTTCAACATTATGGCAAATGAAGTATGATTTTTAGAGACAGCCAACTATCACTGTGAAACCCTGTCATATAGATGTTACCCCAGGAACCTGAGGATCAGTGAAGGCAAGTGTCTTGCTCAAGGTTACACAGTTAGATCCATGATCACAAATTAGGTGTCCATTCCAGTGGTATACATTCTTATGAAAGTTTCACATGAGCAATGTTGTGGTTAGTACATTCACCCATAGTATCAAGTCCCCCCCACACCCCATTGTGGTCACTGTCCATCAGCATAGTAAGATGCCACAGAGTCACTATTTGTCTTCACTTGGCTACACTGTCTTCCCCATGACCACCCCCACACCATGTGTACCAATCATAATGCCTTTCAACCCCCTTCTCTATCCCTCCACACCTGCCCTGCCCCACCCCTCCCCTTTGCTAACCATTAGTCCCTTCTTGGATTCTGTGAGTCTGCTGCTGTTTTGTTCCTTCAGTTTTGCTTTGCTGTTATACTCCACAAATGAGTGAGATCATTTGGCACTTGTCTTTCTCCACCTGGCTTATTTCACTGAGCATAATACCCTCTAGCTCCATCCATGTTGCTACAAATGATAGGATTTGTTCTCTTCTTATGGCTGAATAATATTCCATTGTGTATATATACCACATCTTCTTTATGCATACATCCACTGATGGACACTTAGGTTCTTCTGTATCTTGGCTATTGTAAACAGTGTTGCAATAAACATGGATGCATATGTCTTTTTGAATAAGGGATATTTTTTCTTTGGGTAAATTCCTAGGAGTGGGATTCCCGGGTCGAATGGTATTTCTATTTTTAGATTTTTGAGGGACTTCCATATTGCTTTCCACAATGGTTGACCTAATTTACATTCCCACCAACAGTGTAGGAGGGCTCCTCTTTCTTTGAATCCTTGCCAGCATTTGTTGTTTCTTGTCTTTTGGATGTTGGCCAACCTAACTGGTGTGCAGTGATATCTCACTGTGGTTTTAATTTGCATTTCCCTGATAATTAGTGATATAGAGCATCTTTTCATGTGCCTGTTGGCCATCTGAATTTCTTCTTCAGAGAAGTATCTGTTCATATCCTCTGCCCATTTTTTAATCACGTTATTTGCTTTTTTGGTGTTGAGGCATGTGATTTCTTTATATATTTTGGATGTTAACCCCCTGTTGGATATGTCATTTATGAATATATTCTCCCATACTGTAGGGTACCTTTTTCTTCTACTGATGGTGTTATTTGCTGTACAGAAGCTTTTTAGTTTGATATGGTCCCACTTGTTCATTTTTGTTTTTGTTTCCCTTGCCCAAGGAGATGCGTTCAGGAAAAAGTTGCTCATGTTTATATTTAAGAGATTTTTGCCTATGTTTTTTTCTGGGAGTTTTATGATTTCATGACTTACATTCAGGTCTTTGATCCATTTTGAGTTTACTTTTGTGTATGGGGCTAGACAATAATCCATTTTCATTCTCTTACATGTAGTGTCCAGTTTTGCCAACATCAGTCATTAAAGAGGCTGTCATTTCCCCATTGCATATATCCATGGCTCCTTTACTGTATATTAACTGACCATATATGCTTGGGTTTAAATCTGGGCTCTCTATTCTATTCCATTGATCTATGGGTCTGTTCTTGTGCCATTACCAAATTGTCTTGATTACTGTGGCTTTGTAGACAATTGACCCTTTTTTTGATAGAAATTATTTTTAATGTAGAATTCCTTATCCAGCTAAATAATCAACCAAGTAATAAACATACTTTCAGATCTGTTAAAATTCCAATAATTTACTACCTGTGTTTTCCTGGGAAGTAATTTGAGAACGTTTTCCAACCATATGACAAAATAAATGCAAAAGATAAAAAATTGTGGTTTATTAAACAGAAACTTTGATTCAGGAGAACAGTGAAGAATAGCATTAGGAGAAGAGATATGCTTCAGGCTCAATAAGTAAAGAAACCCAGTACCAAAAGAAGATGAAAAGCTCCAGGGTGCCAGGCTCGAAATAAAGAAAACATACAGATTTGATAGATGTCCTTCCTGGTATTATTTAATTTTTTGACTAAAATAATTTTAAGAGAAAGGAGGAAAAGATGGCAGTGTGAGTAGGGTGATGGAAATCTCCTCCCAAAACTATATATATTTTGAAAATAGAGCAAATACAACTATTCCTAAAAGAGTGACCAGAAGGTACAGTACACCAGCCAGGCTACATCTGCAAGAACCCAACATCTCATGGAAAAGGGTAAGATATAAAGCCGTGACCTGGTGGGACCCGAGCATACCCCACACACTAGCTCACTGACGGGAGGAAAAGAATCAGCGTGGGGAGGGAGTGGAAGCACAAGACTGATAAATAACCAGCCCTAGTATTCTGCCCCAGGGCACAGACACACACTGCATGGTGCTCTGGATATTAGAGGAGCGGAAAAGCAAAATCCAAGACTAAGACTGTGAACAGGTTCCTTTAGCCGGTTGCCCTGGGACAAAGGAAAAACAGGTGCTTTAAAAGTCTTAAAGGGACAAGGGTTTAACAGGTGGAAAAAATTGTCCTGGCACACTCAGCCCAGCAGGCTGGGAACTTTTAGGAACTTCAGGCACCCTAACCTCTTGGTTGGCAATGCAGCTCCAAGGCCCATCATGGTGATAAGCAGCCTGCCATTCCCTCACACCTGCCACCACTGCAAGCAAACTGCTGACCCACCATTGCTGCAGAATAGCTGGGGAGTAGCCCCACCTACATCAAACACAGCTTAACAAACAGGCTTCTCCCTGTGCACAGGTAACTGGCCCAGATCCAGAGGCTGCTACCTACGTGCGGTTGACTGGAACAGACTGGATAGGGGCGCAGAGTCCAGAAGGCACAAAGGGGCTCTGTTCTTGCAGCAGAACATGTGCCACTTGCCTGCAACCCCACACCAGTGCCCTAGGCCATCCCGAGGGTGGCCCCACCCACGGCAGCTTAACCTAGAGGCTGCTCCCTATGTGTGGTTAACCAGCACAGACAGCAGAGACAGGCACGGTGACTGGCAAGTAGGAAGGGACTTTGTTCTCCTAGCTGACACATGCGCCACTTGCCGGCGACCACTCCCATCACCATGGAAAGGCAGAAAAATCTTGTTCAGTCCAAAATCCCTCAAACAGCAAGGAGAGGGCTTAGTGATACTGAAATCACCAATCTTCCTGAAAAAGAATTCAAAATAAAAGTCATAAGCATGCTGATGGAGCTACAGAGAAATATTCAACAGCTAAGGGATGAATTCAGGAGGGAGATAACAGAAATGAAACTAACAATAGAAGATTTAAGAACCGACTGGATGAGATGGAAGAGACAGTTAATGAAATAGAAATCAGAGAACAGGAATACAGAGAAGCTGATGCAGACAGGGATAAAAGGATCTCTAGGAATGAAAGAATCTTAAGAAAACTGCATGACCAATCCAAACTGAACAATATTCGCATTATATGGGTCACAGAAGAAGAAGAGAAAGAAAAAGGGATAGGAAGTGTCTTTGAAGAAATAATAGCTGAAAACTTCTCCAATCTCAGGAAGGTAATAGTCTCTCAGACCATGGAAGTCCACAGATCTCCCAACAAAAGGGACCCAAGGAGGACAACACCAAGACATAATAATTAAAATGGCAAAGATCAAAGACAAGGACAGAGTATTAAAAGCAGTCAGACAGAGAAATAAGATCACATACAAAGGAAAGCCCATCAGGCTATCATTAGACTTCTCAACAGAAACCTAACAGGCCAGAAGAGAATGGCATGATATATTCAATGCAATGAAACAGAAGGGCCTTGAACCAAGAATACTGTATCCAGAAAGATTATCATTTAAATTTGAAGGATGAATTAAACAATTCCCAGATAAGCAAAAGTTGATGGAATTTACTTCCCACAAACCATCTCTACAATGTATTTTAAAGGAACTGCTCTAGATTGAAGTATGCCTAAAGCAAAATAGCTGTCACCAGAGAAAATAAAACCACAGCAATGAAAGTAGACCAACCAAATACTAACTAAATGCAAAATAACATCAGCTATCCACAAAATCAGTCAAGGAAAACACAAAGAGCATAGAATAAAACACCTAACATATAAAGAATGGAGGAGGAAGAAAAAGAAGGGAGAGAAATAAAGAATTATCAGACTATGTTTATAATAGCATAATAAGTGAGTTACGTTAGATGGTTAGAAAGAAAAGAAGCTGCCTTTGAACTTTTTTAACCACGAATGCAAAGCCTGCAATGGCAATAAGTACATAAGTATCAATAATCACCCTAAATGTAGTTGGACTGAATGCAACCATCAAGAGACACAGACTAACAGAATGGATAAAAAAGCAAGACCCATCTATATGCTGTCTACAAGAGAATCATTTCAAACCCAAAGACATACAAAGACTAAAAGTGAAGGGATGGAAAAAGATATTTTATGCAAACAATAGGGAGAAAAAAGCACAAGTTGCAGTGCTTGGATCAGACAAAATAGACTTCAAAACAAAGTAACAAGAGACAAAGAAAGACATTATATAATGATAAATGGGTCAGTCCAACAAGAGGATATAACCATTATAAATATCTATGCATGCAACACAGGAGCACCTACATATGTGAAACAAATGCTAACAGAATTAAAGGAGGAAATAATGTATTCACTTTAGGAGACTTCCAATACCACCCACTCCAAAGGACAGATCAACCAGACAGAAAATAAGAAAGGACACAAAGGCACTGAACAGCACACTAGAACAGATGGACCTAACAGACATCTATAGAAGCAGCAATACACACATTCTTCTCAAGTGCACATGGAACATTTTCCAGAATAGACCACATACTAGGCCACAAAAAGAGCCTCATTAAATTAAAAAAGACTGAAATTGTACCAGACAACTTCTCAAATCACAAAGGTATAAAACTCAAAATTAAATTAATTGTACAAAGAAAACAGAAGGGCTCACAAAACTTGGAAGCTTACAACATGCTCCTAAGTAAAATGGTTCAATGAGAAAATTAAAACAGAGATCAAGAAATATATGGAGACAAATGAAAACAACATTGCAACACCCCAACTTCTGTAGGATGCAGTGAAGGCAGTTCTAAGAGGGAAGTATATAGCAATCCAGACCTACTTAAACAAGGAAGAACAATCAAAAACGAATAGTCCAAATGCATAATTATTGAAACTGGAAAAAGAAGAACAAATGACGCCCAAAGTCAGTAGAAGGAGGGACATAATAAAGATCAGAGAAGAAACAAATAAAATTGAGAAGAATAAAATAATAGAAAAAATTAATGAAACCAAGAGCTGGTTCTTTGAGAAAATAAACAAAATAGATAAACCCGTAGCAGACTTATTAAGAAAAAAAGAAAATCTACACACATAAACAGAATCAGAAAAGAGAACAGAAAAATCACTATGGACAACAACATAGAAATACAAAGAATTGTTAGACAATACTATGAAAAACTATATGCTAACAAACTGGATAATGTAGAAGAAATGGATAACTTTCAAGAAAAATATGACCTTCTAACACTGACCCAGGAAAAAACAGAAAATCTAAACAGACCGATTGGCAGCAATGAAATTGAATTAGTAATCAAAAAATTACTCAAGAACAAAATTCCAGGACCAGATGAATTCACCACGGAATTTTATCAGACATTTAAAGGAGACATAGTACCCATTCCCCTTAAAGTTTTCCGAAAAATAGAAGCGGAGGGAATACTTTCAAACTCATTCTGTGAAGCCAGTACAACTCTAATACCAAAACCTGGCAAAGACCCCACAAAAAAAAGAAAATTACAGACCAATATCCCTGATGAACATAGATGCAAAAATACTCAACAAAATATTAACAAACTAAATTCAAAAATACATCAAGAGAATAATATACAATGATCAAGTGGGATGCATCCCAGGGATGCAAGGATGGTTCAACATTTGAAAATGCATCAACATCATCCACCACATCAACAAAACGAAGGACAAAAACCACATGATCATCTCCTTAGATGCTGAAAACGCATTTGACAAAATTCAACACCCATTCATGATAAAAACTCTCAACAAAATGGGTATAGAGGGCAAGTACCTTAACATAATAAAGGCCATATATAACAAACCAAAGCCAACATCATATTTAACAGTGAGAAGATGAAAGCTTTTCCTTTAAGATCAGGAAAAAGACAAGGATGCACACTATCCCCACTTTTATTCAACATAGTAGTGGACGTCCTAGCCACGGCAATCAGACAACACAAAGAAATAAAAGGCACCCAGATTGGCAAGGAAGAAGTCAAATTGTCACTGTTCACAGATGACATGATATTGTACATAAAAAACCCTAAAGAATCCACTCCAAAACTACTGGGTTTAATATCTGAATTCAGTAAAGTTGCTGGATACAAAATTAATACACAGAAATCTGTTACAGTCCTATATACTAATGATGAACTAGCAGAAAGAGAAATTAGGAATATAATTCCATTCATAATTACATCAAAAAGAATAAAATACTTAGGCTTCAACCTAATCTAGGAAGTGAGAGACCTATACCCTGAAAACTACAAGACACTCCTAAGAGACAATAAAGAGGACACTAATAAATGGAAATTCATCCCATGCTCTTGTGTAGGAAGAATTAGTATCGTCAAAATGGCCATCCTGCCTAAGCAATCTACAGATTCAATGCAATCCCTATCAAAATACCAACAGCATTTTTCAATGAACTGAAATGAGTAGTTCTAAAATTCATATGGAACCACAAAAGAACTCAAGTAGTCAAGGCATTCTGAATAAAGCAGGAGGGATCTTGCTTCTCAATTTCTACTACAAAGCCACAGTAATCAAGACAATTTGTTACTGGCACATGAAAAGACCCATAGACCAGTGAACAGAATAGAGAGTCTAGATATTAACCCAAGCATATATGATCAATTAATATACAATAAAGGAGCCGTGGACATGCAATGGGGAAATGAGAGCCTTCTTCAACAGCTGGTGTTGGCAAAACTGGGCAGCTACATGTAAGAGAATGAAACTGGATTACTGTCTAACTCCATACACAAAGTAAACTCGAAATGGATCAAAGACCTGAATATAAGTCATGAAACCATAAACTCTTAGAAGGAAACATAGGCAAAACTCTTGAATATAAACAAGAGCAACTTCTTCATGAACGTATCTCCATGGGCAAGGGCAACAAAAGCAAAAATGAACAAGTGGGACCATATCAAACTAAAAAGCTTCTGTACAGCAAAGGACACCATCAGTAGAACAAAAGACATCCTACAGTATGGGAGAATATATTCAGAAATGACATATCCAATAAGGTGTTGACATCCAAAATATACAAAGAACTCATGCACCTCAGCAAACAAAAAGCAAATAAGCCAATTAAAAAATGGGCAGAGGAGCTCTACAAACACTTCTCCAAAGAAGAAATTCAGATGGCCAACAGGCACATGAAAAGATGCTCCACATCGCTAATCATCAGAGAAATGCAAATTAAAACCACAATGAGATATCACCTCACACCAGTTAGGATGGATACCATCCAAAAGACAAACAACAACAAATGTTGGTGAGGATGTGGAGAAAAGGGAACCCTCCTACTCTGCTTGTGGGAATGTAAATTAGTTAAATCATTGTGTAAAGCAGTATGGAGGTTCCTCAATACACTAAAAATAGAAATACCATTTGACCCAGGAATTCCACTCCTAGGAATTTACCCTAAGAATGCAGCAGCCCAGTTTGAAAAGACATAGGCACCCCTATGTTTATCGCAGCACTATTTACAATAGCCAAGAAATGGAAGCAACCTAAGTGTCCATCAGTAGCTGAATGGATAAAGAGGTGGTACATATACACAATGGAATATTATTCAGGCATAAGAAGAAAACAAATCCTGTCATTTGCAATAACATGGGTGGAGCTAGAGGGTATTATGCTCAGTGAAATAAGCCATGCAGCAGAAGACAAGTACCAAAAGATTTCATTCATCTGCGGAGTATAAGAACAAAGCAAAAACTGAAGGTACAAAACAGCAGCAGACTCACAGAACCCAATAATGGACTAACAGTTACCAAAGGGAAAGGGTCTGGGGAAGATGGATGGAATGGGAGTGATAAGGGGAAGAAGGGGCATTATGATTAGCACACATAAGTGGGGGGCACACAGGGAAGGCAGTATAGCACAGAAAGACAAGTAGTGACTCTATAGCATCTCACTATGCTGATGGACAGTGAGTGTAATTGGGTATGTGGTGGGAACTTGATAATGGGGGAAATCTGGTAACCAGAATGTTGCTCATGTAATTTTACATTAGCGATACCAAGATATAAAAAATTTTTTAAATTTTTTAAATGGCTGTACCAAGAAAAAAAAAACAGGAGCAAAAAGGAATACTGTAATTAGAGTATACTTATCTATGTAAGCACGTTAAAAAATTATAATAGTGTAAACATTCTATATCAATTTAATAAGACATTTCCGCTTTCATTTTTTAATCTAATTTAGTGATTTCGAATGACTACTCGAGTATTTTTGTCTTCCTTTTAAAAATGTTATTCTGAATAATAAATATAAAGTAACTTCTGTGATCTAAGCCCTAAAGTAATATGCAAAATTGTCAATTATCTTTCACAGTGGATTGTTTCAAATAACTAGCATTATATATGTAATATGTTCTTCTTGTAGTAAAGTATTAAAATTCTTATTTACCACTTTTGACAATAATAATTTTATAGCTGGAGCAAACTTAAAATTACTGAGCATGTCTTAAATTCAGCAATATATTATACCTAAGAATAAAATAAAGAACATAAAAGTAAAAAGTTTTAGATCATATACACATTATTTTGTATATTAAATCTTATTTTTATTAATTCTTTGTAAAACCTGTAAAACTGTATGTTATAGGTGCAGACAGCATCATATGTTTTATAAATTGCATGTGTTTATGAACTGGTTTTTATTCTATCATTCAGAATAAAAGTATATATATAGTTAATGTAATGTATTAATATAAATATATATATTGAATTATCTGATAGTGCATTTATAACTAACTTTGATCAAAATGCATTTCTAAAGCATCAAAGAGGTTCAGTTACTTTTCCAGTATTGAAGTATTTCCTTTGATATAGAAATTAAACTTGAAGTTCTTCATCCTACTTCTCTTTTGACTTTGTGGCACTGTATAATACTGAAGTATTTTGAATTGATAAAATATAACAAAATACTGCTGAGAGAATATATAATATATACTTTATATGTCCACAGTATAAATTTATAAGTTTATAATGTACAATCAACATAAGTACAGGGAAACAAAAGTTCATTTTTAGGTAAAATTTTGTATTTTAATATGCTGATAATCTGAGAACAGATACATTTTCATTAAGCAAAACTTGTCAGAGTAATACTCAAACTTTTTTCCTTATCTATAAAGGAACACTAATAATAAAATTAGTTTTAATTCTTAATGTTTTATGTGCTCATAGATTCTATCTTTTCTACCAAAATGTTGAACAAGAATTTAATTACTTCCTATCAAAGATACATTTATTAAGATATATCTACTGTAAGGAAATAAACCAAAAATATTCATTTGGATGGATCACTGAACATGAGTCAAATATCTAGCTTGTCTAATAGAGAAAATGAAAGAATAAAGAAAAGCAGCTATGTCCTTGACCTAAAAATGAGAGATTCCATTGTTCACTACTACTATTCCCGAAGCATAGCCTATACTACATTTTATATAGATAGACTTGTACCAATTTTCTCTTCAAGACTGTTTGTTCACATCATCTGTAGTAACTGTCAAGATAAATTGAAAATTCTGGAACATATGACATTGAATACAGTGGGAGCTATACTTATAGTAGCTATTTCAGCTTGTCATATTATAAATTTCTTCACTCAGAAATGAAGTATTTTACTGGTAAAAGATAAATGGCAGCATTCTATGAAAAAAATGTTTTGGCCTTAATAATTTATTCATCCAATTATACCAAATGATAAAAGGTAAATGAATGTATCCTGAAAACAAAATTTGTGGATGTGACATAGTTTTTAAGTAATAAAAATGTAATTTTAATTAAAACACCTCTTTGATATTAAAAAAATTTAAGTAATATGTAAACTTATTTAAAAGTATCTACATTTATGTGCAGAGCATTTTTTGGATAAACCACAGGTGACCTTTTTAAAGTCTATGAAATGTAATATTCTGTTCATAGAAATTTGAGTTAATTGAACTTGATATAAGACAAATCCTTAGAAACAGTTGAAATGCTTCTGCTATTAATAACTGTTACAAAATTAGATTATTAATGGTTCTTAAAGAGCAGAAAAAAATGATCTGTTACATTAGATCAGTATGTCTAAAATAGGATGTATTTAACAGCTGGTATTATGCTTTAGGAGAATTTCACTGTCTTGGCTTTATATCTATATGAAATAATTAGGTTTAATGAGTAGAAGATAGTGTGGTATTTTGAAATTCTTTTTCAAAGCCAATGTAGATCAGATATTATTTATTAGAATTCTGTACAGATTTGAAAAATCCACTTTTTTCCTACATAAATTCATTTTCCAGATTGTTCTCTAAGAGATTCAAACAATATTGTTCTGCCTATACAGTAAGCAAACTGTGACTTCATGGAAGGCAGGGTTGAGATCTTTGCAATACTTAGCATAATTAGGATCTCAATAATCTACTTTCAACAATAGAATATCTAGACAGTATGTCAGTAAGGAAACAGGAAGCTTGGAAAAACTATAAAGCAATGAGACCTACCATTTATGTAGGTAGACATTTATGTAACACTCCACCCGAAATAGCAGAATGCACAGAATACACAAATGTATATGGAACACTTTCCATATAGACATATATTTGGCTATAAAACAAGTCTTAATAAATGTTTAAAAGACTCAAGTCATGAAAAGTATCTTCTCTGACCACAAAGAATGAAACTAGAAATCAATAAAAAGAAGAAATATGGAAAATTCACAAATATTTTCTAATTAAACATCACACACTAAAAAAAACCAATAGGTCAAAGAAGACATTTCTGATTTCACAAGAGAAATTTGACAATGCATTGTCATGAATGAAAACAAAAACACAACATGCCAAAACTTGTTGGTACAGCAAAGGCATTCATTGTTCAGAAGAAAAACCTAAAACCAGTTAGCTAACTTTATATTTTGAAGAATTGAAAAAAGAAGAGCAAGTTAAACCAGAAGCTAATAGGAGGAAAGAAATAATAAAAATCAGAGCAGAGGAAAATGAGCTAGAAAATAAAAAAAAAACAGAGATAATCAACAAAACCAAATGGTTCTTTGAAAATATCATTAAAATTGACAGAACTTTAGCTAGTGACTGAGGAAAAGAATACAGAGGATACAAACAATAAAAGTGGAAGAAAAGTGGGGAATTATCACTTATCCAATGTATAACAAATACTATCAACAATTGTATGCAATGAGGTTAAATAACTGACAGGAAATGGACAAATACATAAAGTACCAAAATTGACTCAAGAAGAAATAGGATATCTAAGAAGACCTCTAACAAGTAGAGATTGAATCAGTAATCAAAAATTTTTTAACAGTGAAAAATGCAGGGTCAGATGATTTCACTGGTGAATTCTGTCAACATTTAAAGAATTAAAATAAAATGTTCTGAAACTTTTCCTAATGATGTAAGAGAAAAGAACAGTTTCTAACTCATCTATGAGGTCAGCATTACCTTGATACCAAGCCAGATAAAGAAACCACAAGCAAAGAAAACTACAAACTTGTATCCCTCAGAAATATAGATGCAAAACTCCTCAACAAAATACTAGCAAACCAAATCCAACAGCATATTAAAAGGATTATATGCCATGACTGAGTGGGATTTATCCCAGGAATTCAAGATTGTTTCAGCATAAGACAATCAATGTAATACCACATTAATAGATCAAAGTGAAAACAAAACAAAACAAAAATGGTCATCTCAATTGTGGCAGAAAAGAAAAATTGTCAAAACCGATATGCTGTCATGAAGAAAAAAAAAAACACTAAGAAATGATGAATGGAAGGAAGTTCCTCAACATGGTAAAGGAAATTCATGAAAACCTCACATCTAATATCATTTTCAATAATTAAATAATGAAAGACTGAAATATTTTTTTAAAAATAAGTAATAAGGAATAAGATGAGAATACCCACTGCCACCACTTTTATTCAGCACTTTACTGGAAATTCTAGCCAGAATAATTAGATGGACAGATATAAAGAAGGAAGATAAAAGAAAAAAACATCCAAGTTGGTAAGAAAGTAGCTAAACCATCTTTCTTCATATTGTGATGCATGATCCTATATAGGGAAAGTCACAAAGAATAAAAAATAATCTATAAGTTTTGCTTAGGTGACTTAAGCAGAGTTGTGGGGTACAAATCAACTCACAAAAATCACTTGGATTTTTACATATCAGCAGTGAGAAATGTAAAAAGAGAATTAAGAAACAATTCATTTTACAATAAAATTCAAAAGAATGCAAAGAATAAAATTAACCAAGGCAGTGAAAGACATGTATATGGAAAGCTGCTAAACATTGCTGAAAGAAATGTAAGAAGCCCTAAATAATGGAAAGAAATCCCATATTCATGGATTGGATGACCTAAGAAGACCTTCTACAAATTGAATGCAATCACTATGAAAGTCTCAATGGTCTTTTATCCAGAAATGGAAAACCTTGTCCCTGAATTAATATAGAATTGGAAGAGCCCTCAAACAGCCAAAACAATATTGAGAATGAATAACAAACTTGGAGAACTCCACTTCCTGATTTTGCATTTTTCTACAAAGCTACAACAATCAAAACAATGTTATACTGGCATAAGATTTGATATACAGACTATTAGAATGGAATTGAGATTCCAGAAATAAACCCTTATATCAATGGAAAATTGACTTAGAAAAGCATGTCAAGACCATTCAGTGGGGAATGAATAGTCTCTTCAGCAAGTGGTGATGGAAAGACAATTGAGAAAGTTGATCTCTGAACTTTGGGAAGGAAAAGGTCTTAATATTTAAAAAATTTTGGGTGAGGTTTATTATTTGTCATGCAATTGAGAAACACTTTACATGTATTTTATTGTTTTGTTTTTAATATTGGTTTGGACTTTCTTTAGAAGATTTTACATTGCTGGGTGTTTGATAATAAAAGTATATACTTTTCAAGTGAATATTCTGCTACTTGATTTTAGGTGAATTTTGTATCATTACCAGTATTTTTAGTGTATTAGAAAAAGAATGAGGTTCTCATCTGTCACAAGTTTTTGCAATGAACTACAATGGAATTTCAGTTCATTAAAAAATATATTTCTTTGATATTTTGTAGTAAAAAGCCTGTAAAAATTGATCCCCTGTTGACAGTTTTGTATTGC
Organism: Smutsia gigantea; assembly: GCA_032199065.1. Classification (NCBI taxonomy): domain Eukaryota; kingdom Metazoa; phylum Chordata; class Mammalia; order Pholidota; family Manidae; genus Smutsia; species Smutsia gigantea. Next base: position 45,328 of record JAVSCE010008076.1, on the reverse strand, counting down.
ATCTATGTAGCACTATACTGTAAAGCATGTCATATGAGGCACATTAGATATATCATTGCCAAGAAGCTGACATCTGGCCATAACTTTTAGTGTTAGTTGGTGTGTCTCTTGGTAAAGCACAAATACACTAAATGAAGGACTGAAGGAGTACTGATTTGAAATTCCAAGGGAGAATCAATCCAGTGTCAGAATTATTTTCTGTGTCTTTAATTTATAATTATGTATTTAAAAAAATTAACTTTTTTATAACAGTCTCTGAGTTCAAATGGAAAACCAACAAACTTAAAAGATACATAAGTAACAGAAATTTTGGAAAAGTAACAATACTATTCCCAGATATGTTCCTCCCTTGCAAGCTAAAATGGCTTTTAGGATTGATTCAATGCTAAGGATCTACTGAAAAAAATTACAAACTTACAGAATCATATTTTGATGATTAATTATAACATATCCATTGTTCTCAATTGTAATATATGAACTCACTATCAACAAAATGATGCTCGCAAAACACAGCAGGCATTTATTTTCCTCACAGTGTTCTTCTGACATCCAATCCTATTACAATATATCCAGATTCTTATAATCTGTTAATTAGGAGAAAGCAGATCTTGTAGGTGGAAATCTTCAGTTACTACTTTGAATCTAAGCATGTGTAACAAAATTGTGCCTGTTGATGTTTAATGAAAATCTTGGCAGAAGTGTACATTTTGACATAGAATGAGGATGGGAAGAAATATCATTAAATGTAAATGACAATCAAAATGTCAATGGTAACTTGGAAGCAAGTTTATATTATTTTGCATATTTAAAAATATTACTTTCTACCTAAATACTCTGAATACACTAATTCCATTGACTTCAGTATCAATATTTGAAAACATTTTTATAGATACAGCTTAATCAAGCAATTTAAGTATAAGAAACGATTTTTCTGTTGATACTGCTGCTCAGTTTTTCATTCCTCCATTACTTATGCAAGTGGTTACTTGTTCATATGATTAAGTAACAATTTTCATTTCTAGTGATACCTCTAAAGTGATAATTCATTATACTAATAGTATATGTTCACTTAGAAGAATGGCATCTGTTTGTTTCTTCCTGAAAGACTGAATCACAGTTGAGAAGGAAGTATTGAGTACACAGGTAAATTTATAAGTTGTTCAGATAACAGTATCTGTTTGCTTAAAATATAAGTTTGTTCAGTTTCTTCTGAGTTGTTAACAGAATTTTTTATAAACATGCAAGGTACCTAACATTCTAGATCTATTTGAATATTTACAGATCAGAAAGAAAATCAGACTTTTCCAAAGTGTTTTTCTTAAATTGTGGACAAGCTAGTTTAGTTCTAGTCTGGTTCAGTGGACAGATGTTACTGGATAAGAAACGTATTTAAAACTTGAAGTAATTGACATGAAAGAAGGCACCAGCATAATCTAAATTCAGATCTCAACTTGCCAAATGGTAGTGACTAAATCTGTTCTCCAGTTAACACCTTTAGATTTAGTAGCACACCTTCATCTATGGTACATGGTCACCTATATCAGAATCTTTTAGGGTGTTATAAAAATGTAGACTTTTGGACTGAAAATTCTAACCCATCATTATCTCTGGGAGTAGAGTCTGTTAATACATTTTAATCTTCAATCCAGTTGTATCATATGAACATTAAAATTTGACAAGTATTTACCTAAAGATTTAGTACCTGCATGATACATCTGGAGCAGTAATTTCATTCATGTTGATGTCAAATTCTATGTCACTAAGATCTAGAACATATATTTCTGTGCAATCACTGTCATTGAGTTTTGGAATGTCATATACTTAAATATACAGTTTTAAAATGTTATGACTTTTTGTTAAAAAAAATTCTTTGATGTACTGACCTGTGTTGTATCATAGGAAAAAAATGTGTTCTATATTCTTAATAATCATCTCTCCCCCAAACTAGGAAGTTTAGTTTATAAGATGATGCCTGTTTGTAGTAAAAACAGTATTTGTTCTGTTTGACTTATTAATGAATACTGAGGATATCAATAAATGGATGGGAAATTTTTTATGGTACTAATACCCTTGATAATTCAGAAAAATTTCTTGAAGCCTGTTTACAATGATCTCTTTGTTATAATTATGTTGTTTTCATTTTTTTAATTCAAAGGGTTTCTAGTTTTGGAAAAAAGTAATTTAATATATTAAAGAAAGAATAAAGCAAATGCACATTTGTTGCAGAAAGTCTTCATAGCTTAAACTTTTTACCTTCTATAACTTAATTTTACATTTATTATGTATAAGCCACAATAAACAACACCCACTAGATACAACCCAATATAAATTGAGTCATGATAAGGTCCTTGATTTATACTTTATTTCTGTGCATGTGTTTTTTACCTTTATATCCTGTGCACGTATTCAAAATAATGATGTTATGGTCTTACTGGCTTAAGAATATAATAGTAATTCATGAGGAATAATAAAAGATATACTTTGTTGGCCTTACCTCCAATTTCATCACTGATTAATTCTCACTAATGCCACTAATGTCCCTTCAGTCCAAAGCACCATCAATTCTCACTTCAAATATCATCCTCTAGTTGTCTGCTCTCTGCAATATAGTTTTCATAGTGTAGCCAAGGTGGTCTTTCAAAAATCAAGAGCAGCTTTTTCACCAATTGTAATGTATCATTGCCTTCCAATCCTAAGTACTATCTAGGTTGCCCCTCTCTGTGAGATTTCATCTTAGACTACTCTGCTTCCATTCACTAAATTCTAGTCATTTCACCTTCTTTTCTTTTATTGACTCCCAAGGCTCTATATTGTCTCATGTCTTTTGCAACTACTATTCTCTTTTTTGAATCCTCTCCCTGCAGCTCTTTGAATGACTGACTCTCTTACCACTCAGATTTTTATTATATTCACCACCTCAGAGAGAACTTCACTAATTACTATCCTATCTAATGGAGACCCTGATCCCCAATCACTCTTCCTAATAACTCTTCTAACTCCTTGTTATAATCTTCAGAGCTTTTATATTCTTCTCATTGTGTAATTTTATTTCCTATCTCCACCATTTAAATATAAGTATCACAAGAATAGAAAAAATGGATGTCTTTTTTTTTTATTATTGTCATTTTCACTACTTTGAAGAAGTCCAGGCATCTAGTAGGCACTCAGTAGTTTTTGAATGAGTGGAAACCAATTAGGACTCATGAAACAAGTCTTCTCCAATTCAGGAGATAATTTTAAGGGTCCATAAATGTCCATTTCATGTTTATGTGTTAATGGATATGCATGTCATTGTGACTTGGTTAAAAGAAACTGTTTGTCTCATAAGAGACATTAATCAAGACAGCTTTTGGATGAATATTTTAAGAAGGAAGTAGGCCTCTGTGTTGTGGAAGAAGTGTTAAAAATCATAGAGGAGAAATAAAAATATTCCTAGAGGAAAGAGGCACATTGAACTAAGAAAAAGCCTCATTGATCAAGCCTTGGAAATATGCCCAGTTTAAGAATTGTCAACATTCTGCTTATAACTTTTTCCTGGATTTATCAACTTTAAAATGAATCTGTTGATTACCCACAACAACAAATGAAAAATTTATTTCACACATACTGTCTTCACTGCCCCAACCCAACATTTTTAAAATATTTTCTTCTATTTGATATTTTATAACTTTAAATAACCCAAACTTATTTTCCTGATACCTCAATTTTACAATATAACTGTTTTTGCTTTATATCTAGGTAAGGAAGATAGCACCATACACTTCTCTTAATCTATAAGTCATAAAACATAGAAATGTTTACATACCATTGCTGGATTCTTTGTCTTGATATATAATTTTAGATTTAAAAGTTGGAAGCTTTCCATTACTGTATTTCCATTACTGTATACCACTTTTACTTAGGCAATTCAGAGTCAGCTGAGGTGGCTCTGGAGATCTTAAAATGGTATTCTCATAATTATTTTGTTTCTCTCTTATCTGTTCTTTACTCAAACTCCTTTTATTATATTTTAAAGCTTTTTTATTGTAAAAAAGTTGATACACAATATTATGTTGGTTTCAGTACAACATATGAATTGCTAATTGTATGCATTATTACATGCTTGCCACAATAGCTGTAGTAACCCCATTTTCAAACAAAGGTATTACAATATGATTGGTTAAAGTCTCTGTTGTAGTTCCATTCCTATGTCTAACTTATTTTACAATTTTCAGTTGTACCTCTTTATCCCTTCACCTATTTCACTCAACCCTCCCACCCCCTTCATTATGGTAACCAACAGTCTATTGTCTATATTTGTAGGTCTATTTCCTTTTTGCTTGCTTTTAAGAGTCCACATGTAAGTGAAACCACATGGTATTTGTCTTTCTGTTTTTTTGACTTATTTTATTTAGCATGATACCCTCAGGGTTCATCCATGTTGTTGCAAGTGGCAAGATTTCCTGCTTTAATATGGCTGAGTAATGTTCTATTGTGTATATATACTACATCTTTATTCATTCATGTATTGATGGACTCATGGTTGCTTCCGTATATTTGCTATTGTAAACAATGCTGCAATAAATATAAGATTGAGTTTATCTCTTAAATTAGTGATTTTGTTTTCTTCAGGTAAATTCTGAGAAGTGTAATTGATGTGTTGTATGGTATTTCTATTTTTAGGCTTAAGAAGAAACTTCATATTTTTTCCATGACTGCAGGACCAGTTTACATTACCACCAACAGTGTAGGAGGGTACTCTTTCCTCCACATCTTTTCCAACACTTGTTATTTCTTGTCTTTTGGATAGTGGTCATCTGACTGGTGTGAGGTGATATGTTATTATGGCTTAGTTTTGCATTTCCGTGATGACTAGTGATGGGGAGAATCTTTTCATGTGTCTTTTGGTATTCTGTATGTCTTTGGAAAAATGTTCAGGTCCTCTGCTCAATTTTTTTAAATTTTGCTATCATAAATGTACAATTACATGAACAACATTATGGTTACTAGACTCCCCCCCATTATCAAGTCCCCACCACATACCTCATTACAGTCACTGTCCATCAGCGTAGTAAGATGCTATAGAATCACTACTTGTCTTCTCTGTGTTATACTGCCTTCCCTGTGTCCCTGTGTCAGTGAAACCATCCGGTCCAGGGTTTTTGATTTAGGTAGTTTTTTGATTACCAATTCAATTTCTTCTATTCACATATTATGTTTCTTCTTGGGTCAGCCTTGGAAGGTTGTATTTTTCTAGAAAGTTTTCCATTTCTTCTAGGTTATCCAGTTTGTTATTGTATAATTTTTCATAGTATTCTCTCGTAATTCTTTGTATTTCTGTGGTGTCCGTAGTGATTTTTCCTTTTTCATTTCTGATTCTGTTTATGTGTGTAGACTCTCTTTTTTTCTGGTAAGTCTGGGTAGGAGTTTATCTATTCTGTTTATTTTCTCGAAGAACCAGCTCTTGCTTTCATTGATTCTTTCTATTGTTTTATTCTTCTCAATTGTATTTATTTCTGCTTTAATCTTTATTATGTCCCTCCTTCTACTGACTTTGGGCCTCATTTATTCTTCCTTTTCTAGTTTCATTAATTGTGAGTTTAGATGGTTAATATATGATTGTTCTTCTTTCCTGATGTAGGCCTGTGTTGCAATATATTTCCCTCTTAGCACGGCCTTCGCTGCATCACACAGATTTTGCAGTGTTGAATTATTCTTGTCATTTGTCTCTATATATTGCTTGATCTCTGTTTTTATTTGGTCATTCATCCATTGATTATTTAGGAGCATGTTATTAAGCCTCCATGTGATTGGGAGCTTTTTCATTTTCTTTGTGTAATTTATTTCTAGTTTCATACCTTTGTGATCTGTGATGGTGGTTGGTACAATTTCAATCTTTTTGAATTTACTGAAGTTCTTTTTATGGCCTAGTATATGATCTATTCTTGAAAATATTCTATGTGCACTTGAGAATGTGTATCCTGTTGCTTTTGGATGGAGTGTTCTGTAGATGTCTGTTAGGTCCATCTGTTCTAATACATTGTTGAGTGCCTCTGTCTCTACTTATTTTCTGTCTGGTTGATCTGTCCTTTGGAGTGAGTTCTCAATTTTTAATTTTATTATTATTACTATTATTTTTTGGTGTTGAGTTGCATGTGTTCTTTATATTCTTTGGATATTAGCCCCTTGTCAGATACGTCATTTGCAAATATATTCTCCCACATAATAGGTTGCCTTTTTGTTTTGTTGAGGATTTCCTTTGCTGTGCAGAAACTTTTCAGTTTGATGAATTTTCACTTGTTTATTTTTGGTTTTGTTTCCCTTGCCTGTGGAGATGTATCCAGAGAGAAATTTCTTATGCTAATGTTCATGAGATTCTTGCCTATGTTTTCTTCTAAGACTTTATGTTTTTTTGTCTTACTTTTAGGTCTTTAATCCATTTCAAGCGTATTTTTGTGTATGGTATGACAGTGATCTAGTTTCACTCTTTTACATATAGCTGTTCAGTTTTCCCAGCAAAATTTATTAAACAGACTGTCTTTTTCCTATTGTATATTCATGGCTCCTTTGTGATGTATTAATTGAGCTATGTCTGTGAGTTTATTTGTGAACTCCATTCTGTCCCATTGATCTATGGGTCTGTTCTTGTATAGTGCCATATTGTTTTAATTACAGTAGCATTGTAGTTTAGCTTGAATTCAGGGAGCATAATACCCCCAGCTTTCTTCTTCTTTCTCAAGATTGCTTTGGCTATTCAAGGTATTTTATAGTTCCATATAAATTTCAGGATTTTTTGCTCTAGCTCATTGAAAAATGACATCAGCATTTTGATGGGGATTTCACTGAATCTGTAAATTGCTTTGGGAAGGATGACCATTTTGATAATATTAGTTCTCCCTATGCATGAGCATAGTACAGATTTCCATTTATTTGTGTCTTCTATTTCTTTCATCAAGTCTTAAAGTTTTCAGAGTACAGGTCTTTCACTCCCTTGATTATGTTTATTCCTAGGTGTTTTATTCTTTTTGTTGCAATTGTAAATGGAGTTGTTTTCCTGATTTCTCTTTCTACTAGTTCACTGTTAGTATGTAGGATGCAACAGATTTCTGTATATTGACTCAGAAATGCAAATTTAATTTCTGAATCCATTTGTTAGTTATAATAGTTTTTTGAAGGAGTCTTTAGGGTTTTCTACGTGTAGTATCACGTCATCTTAAAATAGTGACAGTTGAACTTTGTCTATTTGGATACCTTTTATCTCTTTATCTTGTCTGATTGCCATGGCTAGGATTCTAGAACTACATTAAACAGAAATGATGAGTGGGCATCCGTGTGCTGTTCCTGATCTTAGAGAACAAACTTTCAGTCTTTCACTGTTAAGTATGGCGTTCGCTGCAGGTTTGTTGAATATGGCCTCTCTCTTTTTTCTTGATAAGTCTGACTAGGGGTTTGTCTATTTTGTTTTTCTTCTTAAAGAATCAGATCTTTGATTCATTTATTTTTTTTCTATAGTTACTTATTTGCTATTTTGTTTTGTTTCCACTCTTGTCTTTATTATGTCCCTCCTTCTACTAATGTTGGGCTTTGTTATTCTTTTTCTGGTTCCTTTAGTTGTAGGTTTAAATTGTTTATTTGAGCTTGTTCTTTTTCTTGGGGTAGGCCTGTATTGCTATGTACTTTCCTCTTAGAACTGCTTTTGGTGCATCCCACATATTTTGAACCATTGTGTTTCTGTTTTCCTTTATCTCCATGTATCATTTGATTTCCTCTTTGATTTGTGCCATGATCCATTGGTTATTTAGAAGCATGTTGGTTAGCCTCCATGTGTAAGTGTTTTTTCTAATTTTTTTGTTGTAATTGATTTCTAGTATCATACTGCAGTGGTCTGATAAGATGCTTGATACAATTTCAATCTTCTTAAATTAAAACACTATTTTTGTCTTAATATGTGATGTATTTTGGAAAATGTTCCATGTACACTTGAGAAAAATATGTATTCTATTGCTTTTGGGTAGAATGTTCTGTAAATATCTGTTAAATCCATATGATCTAATATGTTATTCAATGCTCTATTTCCTTTTTTATTTTCTGTCTCTGTGATCTATCCATTGATGTAAGTGGGTGTTAAAGTCCCTTACTTTTATTGTTTTGCTTTCTTTTTGTCCTGTTAGGTGTATTAGTATTTGTTTTATATATTTAGGTGCTTTTATGTTGAGTGAATAGATGTTTATGATCATTATATCCTCTTGTTGTACTGATGCCTTTATCATTATGTGATGTTCTTCTCTGTCTCTTTTTACTTTCTTTGTAAGTCACCTTTGTCTGATATAGTTATTATAGCTATTCCAACTCCAGCTTTTTTTTCCATCCCTATTTATATTGTGTATCTTTTTCCATCTCTTCAGTTTCAGTTTGTGTGTCCTTAGGTCTGAAGTGAGTCTCTTGTAGTCAGCAAATAGATGAGTCTTGCTCTTTTTATCCATTCAGTATCCTATGTCTTTTGATTGGAGCATTTAGGGTATTTACATTTAAATGTATTATTGATATGTGTGTAATTTTTGACATTTTGTTAAATGTTTCTTGGTTGTTTTTGTGGTTCTTCTCTGATTCTTTGTCCCTTGCTCTCTTCTTTTGTGTTTTATGACTTTCTTTAGTCTTATGATTGGGTTACCTTTTCTTTCTTTTTTTTTGTGTCATAAATTTTGGGTTTATGGTTACCATAGGTTTCTTACATGATATCCTATGAATATAACAACCTATAATAAGCTGATGGATGCTTATGTTTAAGCACAATCTAACAGCACCACATTTCTTATTCTCTTCCTCCCCATTTGATGTATATAATACCTTCTTTTACCTCTTTGTATTAAGTGACTCCCTTAACTACTTTTAAGATGTAATTGCTTTTGTTATTTTTTTCTATTTGACCTTCATAGTAGTTTCTGAGTAATTGAGCTGCTACTTCTGCTATATGTTTGCTTTACCTGTGGAAATTTTACCTTAAATTTCTCGCTTCTATTTAGGGTATTTTCTTTTGCTCCTAAAGAAGTCCCTTTAACACTTTTGTAAGGATTTAGCAGTGGTGAACTCTTTTAACTTATGTTTATCTGTAAGGCTCTTTATCTCTCCCTCAATTCTGAATGAAAGCCTTGCTGGGCAGAGTATTCTTGGAGGTTTTTTCCCAGTCAGCACTTTGAGTATATCATGCCATTATCTTCTGGTCTGTAGAGTTTTTGCCTACAAATAAGCTGATAACTTTGTGGGTTTCCCTTATATGTAATTTGTTGCTTTTCTCTTGCTGCTTTTAATAAGATTCTCTCTTTATCTTTGATCTTTGATATTTTGATTCGGATGTGAATTGGTGTGGACCTCCTTGGATTCATCTTGTTTGGAGCTTTAGATGCTCTCTGGACTTGTAGACTGTTTCTTTCCTCAGGTTAAGGAAGTTTTCAGCTGTTATCTCTTCAAATAATTTTTCTACTACTTTCTTTCTCTCTTCTCCTTATGAAACTCCTATAATACAGATGTTAGGATGTTTGATGTTGTCCCAGACCTCTCTTACTCTATCCTCACTTCTTTTAATTATTTCTTTCTTCTGCTTTTAGTTGAGTACTTTCTATTACAATATCTTCAAAGTCACGGATCTGTTCTTCTGCATCCTCTATACTGCCATTAATTCCCTCCAGTGTATTTTTTATTTCATCTATTTAATTCTTCATTTTTGATTGGTTTGTTTTTTAGGCTTTCTATCTCTTTATTGAGGTCCACGTTAGTTCTGCTATTGTTTTCTCCAGTCCAGTGAGTATCTTTAAACTATTGCCTTAAACTCTTTATCAGGTAGATTGGTGAACTCTGTTTCAGTTAGCTTTTTTTTCTTGTTTTGTCATTTGTCATTGACAGTCCTATATTTCCTCATTTTGTATGACTTTCTGTGCTTGGCTCACTCTCTTGGTCTTGAAGTACAGGCCTTACGGAGGAGAGTCCACTGTGTAGACTGTGTGCCTTGTGGTTTTGGCAAGCTGGAAACTGAATAAGTGTGAGACAGGGATTTCCTGCTGTTGGTACTCCCAGGGCATGTTTCCAGGAGCACAGCCTGGGGGCCTTTGGTGAGGCTTCTGGGTAGACTCTTGTGATTTCTGCACTGAAAGGCAGAGAGGTGTGAGCCAGCAGTGGGTCAGGGGTGCACTCCAAGTAACTCCTGGCTTGGTGTCAGCTGAATCTTTTGTGCCTTCTCACCCATATGCCCATGTGCACTCTGGGCCATTTGGGACCACTCTGGGGAATTCCTGCATTGAGTGCCCACCAAGGCCTATTGGCAGCATGGAGTCAGGCTCCCTGCACATTCCCCCTCAGTCCCCGAGTGCTCTGGATTGCTCCCTGGAATAACTGTGTAGGTGACTGCAGGCCCCACTGGTGACTAGGATCAGGCACTGTGCATGCACACATTCCTTGACAGAACCTTCATGCTCTAGGCTGCTCTGGGGATTTACCGCATCCATGCTCACTGGTGCGGCTGGGGGTTGAGCTTGGGCATCCTGCACACACATTTCCTGGTGTCTCTTGTGTACTTTGGGCTGCTCTAGGGAATTCCCATTTGGGCACCTGCCAGGTCCCACCAGTGACCAGGGCTCAGGCCCAGCACATGTACTCTCTTCTTGCTCTAGGGAGTTGCCTCAGTGACACCAGCCCACAGATTCACGTACCCTCCCTGTGAGCCAATGAACTTTCCAGTGCTGCTGATGGGGGCTGGGCCACTTGATAACAGCAGGCAACAAGGTGGGACTGCTGGATTTCACCCAGATTCTGCTCTCAGCCACACCAAGACATGTTGAATGAGTGCAAACAATGGTGCTGGTTGGCTGCTTGATCCAGGATTGCCTCCAAGGGTTTCCTTGCCAAGCAGTGAATGTTTAGTTCTAAAACACGGGTTCTTTCACTGATGGTCTAGTTACATTTTAAGCTGCAAGGCATTTTTCCTGTGCCTCAGGCCAGGGAGTCCACACCTGGCTCTCCCAGTGATAATCCTCCTCCCTCCCCTCTGCTGGTGGCTGTGCAAGGGGGAGTGTGGGGATGGGAGGGGGGGAGATTCCTGCAGTTTCTGTGTTCTGTCTCTCCTGCCATTTTGGGATTTTTAAAATTTGGTCTTTCTGTCCCTCATGGTATAGCATAGCAGTTGTTCACTTTGGTCTCTGTTCTTTAGGGTGAAATGCTCTGTGTGTAGGTGTACATTCTGTGTGTAGGTAGAAGATGGATTCAGGCTCTCTCTGTTTTACCATCTTCCCAGAATCCTCTCAAACTCCTTTTAAATAACTATTTGGCTTTCTCAGATATCATGTATAACTGAGGAATTTTGTCTCTTTCCATGTTTTACAGGTTTAAGTTTTCTCAACTTTTTTTACTTATGATTCCTAAATACTTTAGGCAATGCAATGTTAACATCAAAAAAAATATTTTTCTTTCAGTTTGATGTTTTTTTTTTTACTACCATGTTTTGTATTGTAATTGGTGCAACATAGCTTAAAAATCTCAGAAATTCTTATTGGAAAATTTTGGCTTTCCTTTCCTATACTGTTTTTCATTTTTCCAGAGCCAGTTGGCCTTTTAGTTAATCTTTAATCCTTCTCTTATCTGCTGCTGACTTTCCTCAAAAATCTGGCAACTATTGGTTATTCCTTCAGATTCAGGAATATACTACACATATTAACATAAGAGTGATTGTTGAAATCCTAGCAGCAGTAGATCTGTTTCTTTTCTACGTCTTATCCCAGAATAGTGACATTCTCTGCAAGTTCTATGCAAGTGTAGAGGAGATATATAATGTTAAACTCCATATGTAGCAAGAGGTAGATTGCCACATACCACAACTTCTATTATTTCTTTCATGTTAATTCCTAAGTATTACAATGATTTCCTTTAATTTAGGAACTTTTTAAATCCTCAAAATACCTCTTTGAATGTTAGCACTGGTATCCCCAATCTACATATAATGAAACAAGGTTTAATAATTTGTCCAAATTCACACAGATGGTAGATGTCAGAGACATTTTTATATCTTAGTAATATGATGCCAGAGTTCACTATGACTAAATACCATCTATTATAAGAAGGTTATTTAATTTTTTCATTTCTTACTCTTTATTTGTGCTTATTTTAATAACCAGTACTTGTGCTGATATTTTCTTATTTTTAATTTCATAAGATTTATATAATTTCTGGCTTATTTTCCTTTCTTTTCAGCAGCATCTTTGGGAATAATACAGATTATTCTCATTTTATGAATTCAATTGATTCTCATATTTCTTTAATTAATCAGTTAGGACATTTGTATATTTGCATTTTTTATCTGTTTCCTGCATTAACTGTATTTTCTCTGAAGTTGGATAATCAGTTTGCTCTTCCTGAAGCTTCTGTTTTGTATTTTTCTCAATTGTCTGTTGGGTATTGGATGAACATTCATATTAATGAATAAAAATTAGATGCATCATAGAGGCAGAATATATTTTAGTTTTATGTTCTTTACTATGTTGAGATGTTTTTCCTTAGAATCCCTGTCTTAATTTCCTATTGTTGCTGTAATAAATTACCACAATCTTGATTGAAACAACACAAATTTGTTCTCTTAAGAACTGAACCCAAGAGTTTGAAAACAATTAATGCAGTTTTTATGCTGAGTTCTTCTGTGTTTTGTTTCTCTAAAGATAATGAATTATGGGTTTGCATGTTTACCTGAATTGAGAAGATTATAAAGGGAAAATGTCTGGAGGAGGAAAAAATTGCTTTGAAGTTTTTAGGTTTGAAATGCCTAACAGCCATCTAAATTGAGATTGCAATGGGTAGTAATTATGTAATTTGTGGTTTAAAATGTGATGAAATAAGGTCTACCTTGGGAAAAAGTAGAGAGATAAGAAAATAGGGCCCAGAGTGAAGTAATGACACCATTCAATATTTAGGATGGGCAAAAAAAAAATTACTAAGTAGAATGAAAAAGGGCAGTTACTGAGGTAATTAATAAAATTAGGCCTATGGTAAGACAGAAACTAAAGGAGAAAAGGGTTTCAAAGCAGAGGAAGGGATCAACTGTTAATAGTACCAATCTCTGATGAAGGAAAAGTAAGGTAAGAATTGAAAAACATTGGTTGAACTTGGTAATATAGAGGTTATTGGCAACCTTGCCAAGAACAGATTTAAGGGAATAGTTGGGCAAATAAATTATTAAATGAGGTAATTTTGTATCCAGGTTTCTAAAAGTATGGATTGCTTTATAATTACATCAAATTTTATAAACACATATTTTATATAGCATATAGACATCATAATTAATATATATCTTCAGTTTTCCCAAATTACATTGATACCATTTTAGATAATTGGGTATGAAATTGCAATCAAGCAAGTTGAGAATTAGCCTTTTTCTCACATAGTTACATCAGTGCATACATACCTTAGTAGCTTGTTTAAAATCAAATAATTTGTTTCTTTGACATTTTTATAGTTTAACTTTTCACCATGACCTGGTAGGGCTGAGAAAAGCTAATAGATGAAGTAGACTTCTAATATATTAAATGATGAGTAATGGTTGGACAGGTGGGTAAATAAGAAAGGTATCCTATGTAGGAAGAATAGCATGAGCAAAGATTTACACACTGGATTACAAAAGGCCTGATTAGGAAAAAAGAAGACTTGTCTGTGACGATATTATTTGAAGAGTGAAAAATTATATTACAAAAAATGCTGCTAGTTAAGGGACAACACAGAATTCTAGGTTAAACAATTTATATTTTTATCTTACAGGATTGAAGGATTCCTAATATATTTTGTTATGGTCATGTGATAAAATTAACATGATATATCTTGAATTGTGCATGGCAGATTGCATTAGGGTGATAAATATTGATTTTAATGAGTGCTCTTCTATCAAAGAAAAACTTTCCATTTAACAGACAAAAAAGCTGGCTCTGATGTGTGCTATCATTACAAAGTAAATATCTTTGTAAAATGTGAATTTGGTAGTATACGAAACCCTCTATTAAGTGGTTAAAAATATCTATATCCCTTTTCTCAACTATTTGGTCTCATTTTAATCAATAAAATGATTTGTAGTTAGTTCTTCCAATCATCTTTCTTAGTTTTTTATAATAATTTGAGAATATAGCTCCATAAGAGAGGTTTATTTTCATTTCTTTTCAATGATCATTTAGAGAGTATCAGATGCCTAGAAGGACATGTTGGGATTTATACTTCTCTGCTATTGCTATGTTTCATACAATAAAGGGAAAATTGGACTTTGAGTTAGCAACTCAACTAACCAAAGTGGCTTTAATTTACTCAAGTAATCAGTAAAATACTAGGTAGACTGTTCACTATTATAATGTTCATTTTTCCCTTGTACATAATGCCCCTGGCCTTGCCATTATTTCTTGAGAGCAGCTGCAAGAAAATTCTCTGTGTTTGGCAGAAGTCAAGAATTTATGATGTGCCTCAGCAGTACTAATGCATGTAGCAAAAACTCTTATTCTTAGTGTACTTTTGTAAAGCTAACTCTTGAAACTTACATCTGACCTGAGAGTATGCTTTACAACGCAATGTTTTTATACTTCTTTTCACTTGAAAAAGTTCTGCCCAACACAGATCCAAAAAATTCCATGATTTCTACTATGTGAGGCATTTAAAAAGAAGTCATAAATACCAAATCGAATTACCATAATCTTGCTAAGGCAAACTGAGTTATGAGATATGAGCATCAGCTTCTGTTACAATACTGACCTTGGATAAAATCAGTTCCCATGGTCTGACAACAAAAGGTTAATGGGTTATGGATAAAAGTGTGCAATTTAAGACAGTACACAATGAGTACTTTTTTATTTCAGCAAGATGAAAACTTAGCCATTCTTCTGATTCTTCAAAAGAACAGAAGAGAAAAATGCTAGTAAATACAATGACACCTGATTTTGATTAATAATATATCTTTGGGGCTTTACTGAAGCCATCACCTTTGCTATCTTGCTCCTGAAAATTTATTAGATGTGTAGAATTTCAAAGCTAGAAAGCATAAAAGATAATAAAGTCCTACCTCTAACTTAAACATGAGGAAATAGTCTATAAGTTAAGATCTATGCCAAAGTTTAGAGAATTAGTTTATGGTAGAGCAATTCTGAGAAATGTTCAGTTAATCTAAGTTAAATAACATTTTTATTGCAGGACTTTTCAGAGCCTTAAATAAATGAATGAGCACTGTGAATCTTCTAGAAGAGAATATAGTTTATACAGCTTATCATACTTATATAAAAATGAGACCTGTTTCTGTAGAGAATACCTATACATATTTTTCGTAGGATACAAATGTTCCATAGAACATAATTTAGGGAATTGCTAGAAAATATTGATAGATAAGGTTGCCTATTAATAACCTAAAAATTATGTATTCCTTAAAATTGTGATCAAAATTAGCTTATACTTGGCTTATAAATAAACATAATTCAGATATATTTATTGTATTTTTAAAAACATGTTTATTGAATTTCTCTATACTTGTATTTATATAAATATATAATTTTACATAAATGCTTAAATATGTTAATCTTTACTGCCCTCTCATCTGTCAGCATACCTGTTCTAACCAAGTGACTAATTTTAAATTAATTATATGTTCTTTCAGAAATATTCTAAAGTTCATTTAATTATACATAGGAATGTATGTACATAATCATTCATATCCATTTATGGAAATTGTATTTGTTTTACACAAATGACAGACTATTATGCACAATATTTTAAATCTTCTTTTCACTCAAAAGAATACATGGTAAAGCCTCCAAACCCCCTACTTTATAGTTTTCTTTTTTTTCTGTGGTTTAACTTTTTTCCCAATATGTAGATACATAATGGGTTATTTAACCAACCCTTTTTGATAGACAATCATATTAAGTCTAGTTTTTTACTTTATGCACATGTAGAACTAAATATCTTTGTATACAGAGTAATATCCAGATGTTCTTATTCTTATGGGAAAAAACTTCCTCCTGAAATGCTATTGCTAGGTCAAGGGATATGTATCGTTTTGAAAAAGTATTATTGCCATTGTAAAGCCTTTTGACAAGGCCATGATAAACATAATAGCCATAGCAATGAGCATAACCTTTTATTCATATCTCAACTATCAATGCTAACAGATTTTTCTATATCTGCCATTTGGGTAGATATATAGTGTTAATAATAGTTTTCAATCTTCAGAAAGGTTGATCAGTACTTCATCAACTCTTTCCTAAATCGGTGGGATAGACAAAATTGGTTTTGCCATTCCAAGATTAGGCAAATATCCTAAGGGAAACAAATGTAGTGACTGGAGCTCTCCTTGATGTTCTCCCCTTTTCTGTCACTGAAGCATCTGTTGTACTGCTCGTGTTGGTTGTTCATTGTCTTCATGCAGTTCTCATATATTTGCCTGGCTTTTCCTACTTTTTTTAAGAAATGGAATTGTACACAAGTCATTCTGGCATGACTGGATTCAGATATCTGCTGTTACTGTTTTTTTCATAGTTTTTTTCTTCTTCTCTATTTTGTGATCCTTATCTTTTTAAGCTTTTTATATTTAGTTACTTTATATTTTGTGTCTGATGCATTCCATACCTTAACACTTAAGTCCTCTGTTAATATTTACTTAGTATCTTGTTTCCTTTATTATTATCTTTAATAATGTGTTTATAGTTGCAGTTTTTTACTCAAGGATTTATAGATCAGATTTTTGTTTATTTTTCTGGGAATATGTTTATATCATCATCAAAAAGAGATATTTTAGATCTTGCTTTTCCAGCGTTCATAAAAGGATACATGAGCTAAATTTTCAAGACAAGATTAAATACTAACAGGGATAGGAATTTCCTTGTCCATTCCCCAATGTAATTAAACTACTTTAGTATTTCCACATTTAGAATATCAATTACTATTATCTAATTTTTATTTTGTTTTCTTATACACCAAATTTACATAAGGTCTTGTCATCAAATCATAAAAGTTTAAATATTTATTGAACAGCAATATTCAGTTGTGACCATCATCTGATCCCTGGTAGTTTTCAATGACATATTTTTATTAAACTCTCCAATCTCTTTTTTTTCTGTTAATTAGTCTATTTGGGTTTGTTTTTTGTTTTTTCTGTTACTTTTTGTAATTTAGATGTTATTTAATTAAGTGTACATTTGCATTTTATAGTTGTTTTGTTTCATTTTCATTCTTAATCTTCATCCTTGCTTTTCCTTTTTTAAAATTCAAATTTGTGAGATTTTGTTTTATTGATTTCATCTAAATATTGGATTTTAAATTAATTTTTAAAACCTTCTGACTTGGGGATTTTTCTGTTTAATTAGTTTAAAATGTTATGTTCTATTTTTTTTCCCAATTTCTGAATATATTGATGGTTTTGAGAAATTTTTTTGGCTATATATTAACTGAATGCCTGAGTAGATATTTATGAAACACAAGACTTTATTTTTAAATTTTTTTTCTCACAAACACGGAAAAAATGTCTGAAGGTTGTTGGCTGCAAGCGTGAAGTTTACCAGGGTTGCCAAGAGTATCTTTTTAATTTTGTTTTTATCTCCTATCTGCAACATCTCCAGTTATTAATATAATTAAGATAAAAAGAGAAAAGAATTTATGATACCAGTTACAGAACTGGAGTGAAGAGGAAATCAGACCTTAGATCATCTTTGTTAGTTAACTGGCTTTCCCAAAAGAGAATGAAAGTTTCTCCTATCTTCATAACAGAAGGTGGTTTTACACTTGGAGCAAAGTGCCCCATAGAAGTTAGGCTCTTACTGTCCTACAGGGAGAGTAGGTGGGGCACTATTTTCCTTGAGGAATACAGTTCAAAGGGATAACTCCCAGGTCTTTGAGAAAGACATTCCTGGATTGTTAAATCCTCAAAGGCTTTTTTAAAAATTTACATTTACATCTCAAAAAGGCAGAGAAACAGGTGATAGATACAAGTTCTCTAAAGTAAATGTTCTAAGAAAAGTGATACTAGGAGTGCCCTGTCAGGAAGAAGTCTGCAAGTTTAGGTAATCTGAGGGTAATGTTAAGTCTATCTTTGCCACAATGAACTTTCATTTATTTCTGCACAAGTTGAGGTAGAAGTTCAGGTTACGTTGGTAAATTCACTTCTCATTGTGGTCTCCATATTGTTCCTCATGTTCTTGTAATCTGTGCCCAAAAGATACAGTATCTTTGTTTAACACACTGACGATGAAAAATCTGAAGAGGGAGAGGGTAACTGCTTTTATATATAACTTATATATAAATGAGAACTCTGTGTCCAGATAAATTCATCTGATAGTTACTTTCTTTCACCTTTTCATCCCTTTAAACTGCAACCCTGTTTTTGCCATCTAGGAATCTCTGTTATTCATTGTCTTTGGCTGCTACTTGTGACATTGGGATAATCTTTCTTATCTTTTTTCTCTCTTGGCCATAAGAGATAAACTTTTTCCTGGCAAATGCTCAACTTTTGTAAAAGGTGATAAAGAGTTGTAGGTTGTTGCAGTCCAGAAACGTGTGATTTTTGCAAAATATTTCTTTTGAAAACAGACTATATTTTAAGGATATTTTCTTCTAGTCAATTCCTATAAAATTAACCATACCTAAGGATTTTGTTTACACATGGTTTTTAAAGTTTTGCTTTTAAATTTACTGGCCTCTTTTTTCTATCTGTACCCCTTACCTTTCCCATAATGGCTGCTGCCCTGAGGCAGTTTGAAATGATAGCTTAGGTGAAGATACACCATCCTGAATCCTCCCTCTGCCACCTGCTGTCAGATTTTATCAATCTTCTTCTGTGGCAGCTATTTCCTTGCTTCTCTGACTAGTTGCAATTTGGGGTACACATATTGTCTTTTCAAACCCAGCAGGCCCACAATTACAGGACTCTAAATCACTTAGATTGCAGGCCGCATGTGGAGAGCATATCTCTGAGCAAAGCTTTATTTTCTTCTTTTTTTAGACTCCTTTCAGAAATTTGAGTTCATTCCTCTTTTTTGAGATGACTGAAAGCAGCTAGAAGTAACCATTATATATCACCATAGTGAATGTCCCTACCATTTGTACTAATACCACAGCTTCAGCTGACATACATCCTGTGTGAATTTCCATGTAGAGCAGGTTATGTTTTTACTTACTATTTTCTCTGTCACAAGTTCATGCTTAATATTCATACGCTCACATCATAGCTGGATCTATGATCTTGGCTTCAGTCTGAGGTCAGGTCTGGAGTAAGTTGGGAAGGGGACAGTTGCAGCAACATGTGTTCATTTTATCAGAACAACAAAATATTTGTAAGCATCCATCCAAGAGATATCTGCTCCTGTGTCACTGGTCAGTACTTGTGCACAGGTACACTGAGCAGCAAGGAAGGTGAGGAGAGCTAGGATATTGCATTTCTAGCCTCTGAAGTCAACGTGGGCAAGCAAGAAAGGGGTTAGGAATGAGTACTGGGGAAGTCAGATGAGAAAGTGTATCACAGATGAATAATAGTTCCCTTAACTTATTCTTAATTTCTTAATAATGAAGATATAATGTCATAATTTTATCTAAATATGACATTTACTGTTCATTTGGTCATAAATATGACATTTGCTGTTAGTTTTAGTATGAAGTATCATCATTTTTATACTTCTAGATAGTTTTTATTTCTCTTTTGAGTTTATTTCAGTGTTTTGGGGGGTTAATAGCTTTTGTCTCTTAATTTCCAAGACACATCATCTTTTAATCACCATTTTACAGATAATTCTGTATTAGCAAAGTATGCTTTGTAAAATTTTATGGTTATTGTTATGCTGCTGGTAGTGGTAATGATGACAATAATTATTGTATTTTTTGCTTGTGACCAAGAATGCAATATTTTTGCAAAAATAAACACATGAAATATATATATGTTATACTAAATAATAGTTTGCCTTCTATTTATTAAATCAAATGCACTCATTTTATCACTGTATCCCTCTGTGTTCCTACTGATTTTCATCAACTAGATCTGTTAAGTTCTCCTTTAATCTTCAGTGTATTTTGATTTGTATATTTAGTGGCTGTGTTTTTTAGTGCATATAGGTAAATAAGCCTTATATTCTTTAGTCATTTATAGCTTTTCTCATTATATGATCTCCTTTTTTATCCCACTTGAATTTATTATTGAATTCCAACCAGCTTAATGTGAAGATGGTGACTCCTGCTTTCTTTTTATTTGTTATTTCACTGCTGTCCCTTTGTGCACTCCTTTATTTAAAATTCTTATTAATTTTGTTTTTGTTTTATGAGATTTCTTTCTTTTTTCAGTAAAGCATAGCTGGGTTGGGATATTTTACTCTGACAAATTAATTTTGTAATGAATGGAAGAATACAAAATAGGTATTCAACATTGTTTGTAACAAAGGCCATGCTGTTTTATTTCTTGAATCTTACTATGTTTACTTTTTCATATTGGTTTTTCTTCTTTGTTCTTATGTATATTTTTTATCACAATAGTTGCTATTTATTCAGTTTGTCAGTGAAGTATGCTATATGCTTGGACTGTGAAGGGTCTCTGAACAAGTTTCCCCAAAATGTGGCATTTTGGTACCTGGGCTTTTATAAGCTGAAGGCAGTCAAGACCTCATGGTTCAAGAAACTCTTTTAGCTCTGCTTAACTGCCTAAAGGAATTTTGATAGAAGACAATGCCCATAAAGAGGACTATCACCAGAAATAACAACAAGGAATATGCGGCAAGGTGTGGCAAGCTGGCTAGGGAGCTCAGCAGGGTCTGGAGATTAAATTCCTCTGTGTCCCATTGTCTTTGCCTGGCATGGTAAAGAATTTGTTGACTAAACATTTGCTCTTCCCCTTTTCTTGTGAATTGTCTTCCTTTTGAAGTCCTAGACCCCAACCCCTTTTTCTTTAGCTCAGAATGGCAAATAAGCCTCAATTGCTTGACTGCTTATGGGTGTCATGTTCTTATGGGGCCCCCATGCAGTCAAAGTGTTTTTCTCCTGTTAATCTGTCCTATGTTAACTTATTATTAGACTAGCTAAACTAAGAAGGGTAGAGGAACATTTTTTTCCTTCCTAGTAATGTTAGTTATTCAAAAAGAGTTGAGTATTTTCTATGGGCCAGGAGCTGTTCTAGAAAAATGAGATAAACAAAATAGAGGTGGGGGTGGGGGGAATCTTCCCTATGGAGCTTTATTATTGTTGGCTGGTGTAACTCTGGGCACTGGGGGGTCGGGGGAAATATCTTCCCTTACCCCCTCATCCTCCCCTGATATCTCATCTAACACCTCCTGGGCTGAAGGCACAGTTCCTTCCTCCTCCTCCCCCATGGCCTCATGCAATGTGGATTCCCCACTGCCTCCTCCCTTTCTGTTAAGGTATCTTCCAGGAGCACCACCTGTCCTCTCAAAACTGTCTCTCTTTCTAAAAGGCATCCTTTAGGTCATCTCCCAGCTCCTCTAGGCGACACTGAAGTGTGTCTCTCTCCTCGGTAAGCCTTTCCACTATCTCTGTAAACAGACATCCCACAATCCTGGCTGCTACATGGCCACTCAGGGCCTCTAAGCAGTCTTCTATCTCACAGAGTGCTAATTCCACAGCTTCTGGTGTCTCCCCCTTCCCCAGTTCTGGAGAAGGGCCCACCCATTTTGGAGTTGCTTTACCCTAGACCAACTCCCTACTAGGGGCTCCCTAAGTGGAAGCGCCATGGACTGGGGGCTCCTGGGTGAAGTACCATTCACCACTGCTGGAGGGAAGGGTGAATCATCACTTCTCCCTGCAAAAGCCTCTGGGGCTACCCCACCACCCATAGAGGGGATTTCTGGGTATCTTACCACCATCTCTAGGGGCAGCCCACCCAAGCATTGCACCCTTGAAGACAGATTTTGGTTTCAGAGGTTGTGTGTAAAATTGCAGTATTTCTAGAATCTTGTGCCTGGCTAGTACATCTGTATATCAATAGATGTTTCCAAGGGATGGAGAAAATTAGTCCATCTACATATCAACAGGCAATTACAAGGGTGTGTGAGAGCGGTTGGGTGGAGCTCTCTCTTCTAGACCCAAGAGGTTGGGTGGAGCTCTCTCTTCTGCTGCAGCCTGGTCAAGAGAGAGATGGGATGACTGCTTGTAAGAAATAAATGTTTTTTAATCTTATTTCTCCCTTTGACTGATTTAGGTTTCAAAGGTATTTTGCCCTGGAATTTTCCCCCCAGAGTTACAGAGGTTGTGTAACTCGAAGGGGGTAATATGTTCCCAGCCAAGGGCAAATAAACCTTTGAGGCCAAAATCAGTCAAAGGGAGAAATAAAGTGGGAGAAACCTGTTTATTCACTACAAGCAGTCGTCTGCTCTTGCTTGCCTGTGTCTCTAGCAACCTGGCTACAAAAAGACCCCAACAAACCTCTCTGGTCTAGATGCACACTTGCTCTCCACCTGTAATCACCTATTGATATGGAGATAGGCTACTTTTCTCCACCCCTTAGAAACACATATTGATATGGAGATGCACTAAGTCCAGGTAAGAGATTCTGGAAATATCGTAATTTTACTCACATGGGGTTCTTGTTCATGGAGTCAAAGAATGAACTTATCAAATGCTCAGGGTAGGCAAGCAGGAAAGAGGCTTTTTATTGAGAGAGAGAGAGAGCAAAAGTGCAGAACTCCAAGTGTGTGCTGGGAGGGGACATGAGTGCCCTTGTCTCGGCTTTGCCTAGGCATATATATCTTAGGTTTAACTGAGTTGTCTGTTTTCTATTGGTCCCACCAGAATGTCAGCTATGGTTAAACCAATCTCATTAAAGGTCATCTCTATTTAGGTTGATATGTTTACATGAAATGTTTACAGTCAGCAAAATATTTTCTTACCACAGAGTTTTGGTGGGAACTTCCCTATACAACATTGCATTGTTTCAACCACAGGTATCCTGTCTTTGTCTTTTCCTGAGTTCCTTATCCTGTTTTAACTAGAAGGGGTTACTTCCTGTCCTTCCCTGTCTTATTGTAGTCAGATACATTTATTATCTGCTGTGGTCTGAATGTCTGTGTTCCTTCAAAATTCAAATTTTGAAATCTTAATTCTCAATTCTCAATATGATGGTATTAGGAGGCTTATTAACTATTTTGTATTCTTCCGTTTATTAAAAAGTGAGTTTGATGTGCTTTAATGAGATTAATGGCCTTATAAAAAAGGCCCAAGAGGGCTCTCTTACCCTCACTCACCATTAAGAACATAATGAAAAATCAGCTATCTGAAACCCAGAAGAGGAGCTTTAGTAAAACCTGACCATAATAACACCATGTTCTTGAACTTCCAACCTCCAGAACTGTGAGAAATAAATTTTTGCTATAAGCCACCTAGTTTGTGGTACTTTATTATGCAGCCAGGATTTATACTAATTATCATTATATAAAACGAAGAAGCTATATCTCCTACCAAGATGCTTTATTTTTCACTCTCTTCAAACCCCGTAAGATAAGCCATTTTGAGGAGATTTCTGTCCTGTCTTTCTCTCCATACTCCCATCCTGAACAAAAACTTTGAAACATTTTCTTCCCTGTTGTCACCATTCATCTCCAAATTTTATGTCTACTTCTGTTATTAAAATTTTCCTTATAGTATGCCTATTCTGTTTCCAGACTTCTCATCTGACACCTCTTTTTTCTTTTTGTACAATGCAGGTAGTCTATTTTTATCCTTATGTAGTCATTAGTCTTATCTATTTCTACTTTTCATGGTTCTTGATGGTACAGTGTTTATTTTTTTCATTTGTTATTTGATCAGTCCTTTTTAATCAGTGTTTTTGTGGATGAATCATGCTGTTCCTAGAGTTTCTTAATTCTAATATTTTTTCAAAAGCTTTACTTTTATTGGCATGTGTTGTCTTGGATTACAACTATGGGATTACAAATTGTTTTCTTTCTGTAAATATTTGTCTCTTACCT
This sequence comes from Smutsia gigantea, assembly GCA_032199065.1. NCBI lineage: Eukaryota > Metazoa > Chordata > Mammalia > Pholidota > Manidae > Smutsia > Smutsia gigantea. The sequence goes on along the minus strand of JAVSCE010008076.1, from coordinate 21,398 downwards.
TTAAGGGTTACTTGAATATTCTGAATTCAGTACTATTATTTTCAGTTTACACATGAGCAAATGAAGACTAAAAAGAGACGCTATTTTATCCAAATACCAGAATATGATAGAACCTAGTTTCTCACAGACCTCATAACCCACACTTTAAACTGTTCTTTTTCAACTTTGTTAACTAGAGAAGAAGCAACGGGACCCATAAGTTGAAAGGAAGGAAGATGGGAAAAGCCAACTTCTTTCTGACTTAGATTCTGTTTCTACCTGCTATTTATATCTAGAGTGTTCTCTTAGATCTTTCCTTGACCAGTCTCATTATTATTGGTCAGGTCTCAGCTTAAATGTTTCTTCTCAGAGATGCCTTCCCTGTCATTTAAAATTTTAAATGTCTTATCTAAAGGAAGGTTTTATTAAACCAGACGTGTTTCTTTGCCCATAGATTTATTTTCAGCTTATATCTCTGAGTGTCACATCTCCATTGCATCTTGCCTGTAAATCAGAAAAGCAGTTTTCTGGTTGCTGATACCTTTTGTCTATTGAGATGTTAGTCCATCACCTCTCCCTTGCCTGCTTTCTGCTGTCATCAACAAGATTAAACTATACTACATTTTAGATTCTTTTGTTCTCTCCTTCATAACAGTGCTAAGAAATAGGTACCCTTCCCTTCAATTAGCAAATTAGACATACTTACAATTCCCAGTAATCCATATTTCCTTCTATCTTAATGCTTCACACATATGTTAACACAACTTCAAATTGTGATTTGAGGAATTTTTTAGACTCTCTTAAAGGTTGTCTCTTCTAATTTTCTTTCTTTCTCTCAGGTCTCTTTGTCAAGAGGCATTTTTTTCGAAAACTGCAATTATCATCCATATTGTACATTCAAAGTAATATCATCTGTTATTTCCAGAAAAATCTAACAATTGCAAATAATTCCAAGCTGTTAAATAGAAAATACTGAGCTTACCCTTCCCAGTGTGTAAAATTATTTAAAACTAAGGAATATGACCAAAAACACTAATTCTTCCAGGCCATTAGGTGTATTGCTACTGAAGTGAGAGAACCAAAAGACTCATTATACTGTGTAAGAATTATATTGGTGATGCCGGGGTTCTTGTTCACGAAGCTGAAGAATGAGCTCAGCAAACACCCAAGGAAGGAGAGCAAAGTACAGGCTTTTATTTAGAAATAAAGCGAAAGGACAGAGCTCCCGGCTCACGCCAGGAGGGCACAAGAGAGCCTGGTGTGGTGCGTTGTCTAGGGGATTTATAGGCAGATAAGGATTTTTCGAGAACATGAAGAAAAGGCCTAGGGGTGTGGACCTGCTACATGGTGTCTGAACACCCCGAATTAACTTAACACAAGGAATTTTCCACCCCGATGTCTCTCAGGGATACTGGCGTCTTGGTCTAGGAGCATATCAAAAGGCAGCCTGCCCAGCCCCCAAGGTGGGCTGAGGTATTGTCTGTTTGCTAAAGAGTAAGTTAAGAATCTTGCTTCTTAAACTTCCTGGGTGTTAAAATGCAATCTTAGCTTTAAGGTAGAATATTTCTTGCCTTTTAAAGTGTTGTTTACAGCTGGGTCTGCATGCTAAATTAGTTGCCCAGTTTGTAAAATCACCCCATAAGATCTGAAAGAGGAAAGACAGCACATAGGCCTGGGCCTTTTAGCATGCTAAAGTGAATTTTACAAATGATTAGCATAATAAAAACATGGGCTACTCTTCTTTATCTGGGGAACATTAACTGATCTTACTGAAGAATGACCCTAGAGCTTAATGTTTAACACAGAGTTTAGGTAGGGGGTTTCCTTGCATGTAGTTACATTGCTCTGACTGCAAATATTCTGCCTTGCTTTTTTCAGAGGCTCTCACCCTACTCTTTCTACACCCATGGTCCCTGTCTCATTGGTAGCCTAAATTATATACTTCAAACCATCAAATGTGGTATAAAGATATAGGCAGTTAGAAAAGCATCAAAGAACAATGTTTTCTCAAATCATATCTAAACAGACCTTTGGATATGTCTGGCAAAACATAAATTGGAGAAAACATACATATTCTCTTAATATAAACAACTTTTATCATGATATGAATTAAGTTCTAAACCTGAATATAAATCTTTCTTGATTGGTGTAATATTCAAACTTCAAGTTTCAACACAATAAATATATTGTTAATTTTCAAGATAACTACTGTTACTTTGCAGCTCAAAAATACTCTTATATTTAAAACCACTGATTATGTACTACAGTGACCTAGATAATCTCCCACTGGGACTCAAATAGCTCTATTTACATAAACCACATAATAGCACATTATGTTTTACTTAATCTAAACAACAACAGTGACATATGTTTAACAATCCGAAATGTCTAACAAAAAAAAGTCTAACTCCAAAATAAATTATAAACATGGACGTAATAAAAAAAGTCAGTATTGGTATTAGAGTAATCAAATCTATTCTGATCCTAATAAAGGTAAATAATAATAAATATGAATAATTGGGACTCTGAAAATATCCCAGAGTCTCCAAATATATAGTCTCACTTTATGTATCACAATACTTGAAATTCTATTATAAACCCACATTTTCTCAAATTTCTCTTTTCTGTCCTTTGAATAAATACTAATTGTAAGACTTTATCCTCTATTTACCCCATGGCCCCAAGCACATGGGCTGGTGAAAATCATGTCTGGACTTGCCTCACCTTATCTCTAAACATTTCACCCCACCCCTTAAGATCCAATCACCAACCAGATGGTTGCCCCACCCCTTTAGAACCAATCACCAACGTCCCACACCCTACTCCTTAAAAACACGCTTCCTCATCCACAAGCTGCTGCTCTCTCCTTTCTGAGATGGCCATTTTGTCTGTCTTAACCGGGAATAAAACCACGCTGACAGAGTTCTCGTGTCTTTCCTTGTGAAAGAGTGAGCCGGGTAGCTAAAGAACCCTTTCACTAATAGTAAACAACTATTTTGAAAATAGCTTTCTTTTAATATAAATTATAACACCAATATTTAATCCTAAGTATTTTAGGAAGTTTAAAGAAAGAAAAAATATTTCTGAGCACCTGATTAGGATGTTTTACAATCTCCTAATATGAATTGAATCACAGAGCTAATTTAGACTATGGAGAGTTTAAAAACCACATATGGATTAATCAATCATCTTTGGGAGCTGACTTCCAATGGGCTGAGGTATTTTCAGTGGAATTTGTATTTATGGTGAAGTGAAGAGAGGGGAAAGAGAGGAGAAGAGAAAAACATTCAGCCTGGACACTGATAAACAAAATCACACATTATTGTTTACATTAACATGATTTTGTCTTACTTCTCTTTCTTCGTTAGCATGGCTTTGCTATTATTTCACTCTTTTCATTAGCATGATTTTATTTTTCCAGGGATCTTCCATCCAGGAAGTGGTTTGATTGTTCATTATAGGAACTTACAAGAATCATGAACCCTTCAATGGAAAATATCAACAGGTAATTCATTCTGCCCTAAGATTCTTTGACTTTCCTAGCTCAAAATGTTCATCTTCCCATTTATCAGTCCTGGAGTATCATATCATGGTCCTTACCCAATCCTAATAAAGCTCTCACTCTTCTTAAAAAACAAAACAAAAAACCCTTTTAAACCAAACTTCTAATCCTAAAAAAAAATTCTGATCTTATCTTACATTCTGCTAGACGCTGAAATTTTTTAGGTGTTTTCGCCTTTACCACACTAAGCAATGCGCTTAGCTTTGTCTTATCAACAGGTTATGTTTGTAGTGCTTGGGAAGCCATTTTTGGCAACAATATTGAATCTATCCATAATAGTGGAACTGAAAAATAGTCTCTCTCTCTCTCTCTCACAAACACCGTTTAAGAAGAAAAACTATGTGAATAAGTTCAAAAGGAAAGAAAAACAAGAGAAAGGAAAATAATCATGGCACTGGTGGAAAGGATTAACAAATAGAAATGTGAACCTTACCTCAGAAAAATAATTAAGATAATGAAACAAGAAGGCAGATGATTCAGAAATTGTTCTTATACAGAAGGAAAATCAATTAAGTTAGAAGTGTGTGGCTAAAAGAATGTGAGCTTCTACCTGACTGACTCATTTGAAATGAAAATCTGACCATGTCATTAAAACTTTTCTGTGGGCTTTTAATTGTACTTAAGAAGAAACAAACAGGAATCCTTAATACAACTGTGTGATCTTGTCCTGTGTATCTTTTTTTGATGTTACCTTTTAACCACTATCTTCTTAAATCATTTGTTATCATTTCACACAAACTTTTATCCAGTTCTTCAAATTCAGCAGGTAATTAGCATAGCATGTAATTTTGTATTGGCTCACTTTGCTATTAGTTTAATATTTCTCCCTTATTAGAAAAGTTTCATGAAGGTAAATTCTATCTTTCTTGTTCAGCATTACATAATCAGTGCCAGTACTTGACCAATATTTGACTCTCAAGTCAAGCAAAATAAGTCATACTCCAAAGAGTATTATACTGGAATTGATTTCATATGATTTTCAAGAACTGAAATAACTAATCAATGATGACTGAAGTCAGAAAACAATTGCCTTTTTCTGGAGAGTGAGATGGGGATAAGGAAAAAGCATTCTAGGTTAAAGGAGATAGGAGGTTATTGGTTACTTGGAAATATTCTTTTGTCAAAGTCATCAGTTTTATATTTTAAATCTATGAATTTCAGATTAACAATCTTACTTCAATAAAAGAGGCAGCTATGACCAATTTCTTTCCAGCACTGTACCCTGGAACCATATTACTTAAAACCACTTCATCTTTGAACATTTTTATTGATTAGATACTTCATGGGCTTATCTGTGAAGAAGATAAAGATAGCCTGAGCCTTTGTAGAAAACAGAGCTAAGAGAATCTGAAGCTCATTTTACTGGGGATATGAGGTGGAATGTTTCATGGTGAAACACTCAAGGGCAAGGTATCTTGTCCTCAAGTTGAAGACAGAGCAGCTTTCGATTTTGCCTCTTCTCATTTATGGCTGTTCCAGGAAGGCCTTACACTTTTCTTTGTGTGTTCATTTTTGGAATAATTAAATACATAAAATATGTTTGGTTTCTCAAGACAAAAATGACTTACACAAAAGTTATTGAATACTAGATTTGCCACTATGTTTTTTCTTTTTTTTTTAATTAGCAGATGTGTTTTCAATCTTGGTCTGAGAGTGAAGTACATTTTCTTCAACCAACAGTTTTTCCCTTCCAACATTTATTCTGTTTTAGTCTTATCGAACTATTGAGATTTGCAGTTTCTCTATCTCTCACCTTTAGAATTTATCATCTGCTATTGAGGAGGTAAAAGATACAGAGAGAAGGAAGGAGAGATTTAAGGGAGAAATTGCAAGTGTGAAAGTTCAAAATAAATTCACCTACCTATACTTAAATCTCAAGCTTATTATGGATGAATATCAAATAAGGGTTGGTTATTCTTTCCATGAACTTTAATGATATAAATACATTTCTACCATAGTACTGAACTGATTGTTATATAGTTGCCTGCATATTGCTATCTATGGCCAGTTTTCCAAAAGGAAGTGCTCAATTATTTATTCATTGAAAGAATTAATATTTGCCACTAAATGTTACAGGTGTCAAAATATGTCCTTATCAATTTATCATTATCACCAAAGAATAATTGAAATTATTGTCAGTGTTATTAGAGACTGTGAATTAATTACTGTTCTAAATGTTCAGTAACATTTTATATGGTTTTTCTATGTTCTCTGTATGTGAAATGGTTTATAAGCTTTCTGCAAAAAGTATATGTGCTAGAATATATTCCAACAAGGAGCTACCTTAATATTAAAGTGCTTGATGGCTAATAAACCATGAGTAATGATAATATGCAAAATTAAGAATCCAAAAATAAGAAATAGAAATCACAAAATATCTCCAGAAATAAGCACACGCACACACGCACACACGCACACAATATTAGGAGAATTATCCAGTTAAATGTTAAATGTTAAATTAATTTTATAATCTTACATGTATAGTATAGTAAAAAAAAAAAAAGATATGTCTTCTTAGGACATAACACCACCCTGAAACTTTCCTTAAAGATAGCAATCTAAGAGTGGCCCACAAATTATGAGAATGTACTGACAAAGATATTCTTATATTTGTGAAGGCAAATATTTCAGACATACTTATAAAAGGTATGTTTAAAAATGATGAATTTATAGTGACCAAAAATTAATTTATTGTATTGATGATTTTACTCTTTTGGTAAAATCAAATAATTAAAAAATAAAGCAAAATGTATTTTTTTGCTTTGTTAGGACTTCTAGCATTATTATTTTTCTTAAAACATTATATATTTTATAAAAATTATATTGAGATCTTGTCTTGCTATAAATAGAATTAGACTATTTTTCAGTTATTTTAGTGTGCACCAATGGTATTTTATTTCATATTTTTTCACATCATCCTGAACTTCTTTCACCAAGGTAAATTGTCCTCTGTATCACATTCACTTTCACTTTTGCTGCCACTGGCCATGTGGTCCTATTTTACCTTGAGCTGCAATGGTCTGGAAGAAGCATTGCTTCAGCACCTGTTCCTGCACTGTATTTTATTCACAGCAATACCAAGTGCAGTAAGTAACCTTTCTTATGACTGCCAGCTGCATTAACCAGAAATAGAACTAGACATTCCACTACTGTTGGAAGCAGAATGCAGTGTAAGTCTGTAACAACTAGCACTGCCTGCCTTCACTCAGACTTTTCATCAAGTCGTAAATAAGAGTTATAACTGAAACTGAACTGAAAGAGAACTCTGATCCATCCCCAAATACTGTGAGTGAAGGGAATCTGATCTCGAGGTCACCAGAGAGGGCAAAGAGAAAAAGTGTTCCTAGAAAGAGAAGTGAGCATGTCCTTTGAGCAAGTGGAATAAAACTGCTTTGGTTTTGGTGCAATACATATCTTCTGCAAAGAAATTCTAGAAATTGTTCATCTGTCTGATATTATATATTCATTATATATTATATATAACATATATATCAAAACATATGTAACTATGATTTCATATATTTGTGGGAATTATAGGAAAGGGTACAAATAAAAAAATAATTATAGAAGAGGAAGCAGAATTGATTAATTATGAATTATATGCTATATAACTAGAATTTTTAGTTATATTATTAATTAAGTGCTGTATAACTATAGAAAAAATATGATTACAGTTGAGAACAATTGAATTAAAGTCCATTATTGAAAACTTAAAAAAATATCTACTTAAACTTATTGTAATAAACTGGTTAATCTATCTGTGATTATTAATATATTGTGACATATTGACCCATCATTCCCTCCCCTAATGTATGAATATTCAACTAAGTGGCAGTTACACTGAAGGGAAAAGATGGATGAGTAAAACATGGAAGGTGATGTTAGGGTGAATATTGTTGAATAATATTATTGGTCCCTAGAAGAAGAAATATTGTAAAACAGATCTATGACAGCAGAGAAATGAAGGCTAAGGGGAGGAATTTCCAAAATTAAGTGATGCTTACAAAATTCTAAAACATAAGGTCTTACACAATGTTTTTTTAGCCTACATTATGAATATAGGCTCATGTCAGTAAAAATTAAAGAAGTTTAGTTGGCACTAAATATACATATATAGGATTAAAGGGGGGTAGAGACAAAAGGGGGGATTGAGGAAACAGATATAAGGACATTAAAAATATTGTTTTGCTTTTCTATTGTGATGGCAATAAATCATTTTCACATTATGTATATTGAGTTTTCAACAGTGGTTGATGTACCAGAGATGGCAATATAAATTAACCAGCATATCTAAAATCACTGAGTTAATAATGGGCAAGCTGCTAATCAAGACCATATCACAACTCCAAGTCTATTGCTCTTTCAATACTAGTTAACATTGGGGTAACCAAAAGAAATTCAATACCGTAACCAAAAGAAATACAATGTTCTATAGTTGAGTAGAAAATTTACTCACAAGTGTACCAGAAAATGTAATTTCTACATTTTGTCTAAATTGATCTTGTCTTACTCAGAAACTTCTTATCCCCTGGGTAAGAGTAATTTAAGATTGCTGTACTAATACCAACAATTCCTCTTTGTAGTGTTCAGGTTTTCAAGTTTTAAAAAGGCTGGAGTTCTTAAGTTTCACATTCTTTCCAGGATACATAGTAAATGGTAAGGAAAGAGAAAAGAAGAAAAAAATAAATATCCATTGCAGTATTGGAAATAATGAAAATCGTCAGATCTCAAGTTATCCTCTGGATGGCTATTATGTTTTCATAGCAACATTTGTTTTATGCTTGGTCACTGCCCAACCAGCTTGCATTTGTGCTAAGGATAGTGGCTTGTGTAGGATGAGCCATGTTGCTTTATGCTTACCAGTATTCAGCAGACTTGCTTGGCTGCTCTGTCTTTTTCCCAGCTCTCCTTGTCATACAGAGCACTCTTCACACATGTAGTCACGGTCTGATTCAGTGTCCAATTTGTTCTTCAACTAGACAAGTTGTTCCCACTAGACATGTGGGATGCCTGTAACTTCTGTGGATCTTCTATGGCAACTCTTCCTTGAAAACTCTCTGGACTAGTATTTCAGATGCTTCTGAGACCCACTCATCAGCAGCAAGGGCCACTCCAGAAAGTTAAACATGGTCTTCCTTCTGCTTAATCATACAGACCACTAGGTTTATTTTACTGAGGCTGGAGCCCAAATGTTAGAGTGTGATAAAAATGTTCACACTTAGGTCTCCTAAATTATCTTGTTTCTCTAAAGCCATACCCCTTTCTAGGCTCAGCTGCAAGCAGGGTATTAGAGGAAGAAAATGAGAATCTTGTCTTTGTTTCCTCTGTCACCTTTCTCAATCTCTCATTTACTCAAGTTTAGAAAAAGTAAATTTTCAATCCTTTCCCTTCTTATCTGGCTCTCCTTTAAGAAGCACTCTATGACCTACTCCAAGATATCAGCTTCTGAGTAAACTAAAAGAGATCATAAAAGAGTCTTTGATTTAAAAAAACAAACACTTTCTCTCCCTATTCCTGTCTTGAAAATCTATACAATTTCTATTTGGAAATTCAGAAACTCATCACTAACTTTGTATTTACATTTGCAATGATGCTGTAAAAGTCATTATTACTATGTGTTTTCTCCAAGTTACCCTATGCCCTACTCAAAGACATGTGGAAACTTTGAGTAGAGGAACATACCAACAGAAATGTAAAAATGAGAAGAACATGGTTATTCTTTTCTTTCAGACCTGGATAACTAGCCTCTACAATTATATAGATTAGTTCTACAGATGACCATGACTTTCAAATATATATAGGATAAAATACTAGAGCATATAGTAGTGAACTTTGTTAGAATATGAAAATTACAATAGTTCTATGAAAATCTCTAGGGAATAAGGTACATTATCTTGAATATCACTACCTGTCAGTTCTTGTGATAATATCTGTCTTTTTCTACAGTTGTTGCTGAATTAAAAATGTGGTGATATCCACAAAAGTCAAATTTTCTTCCTGTTATTATCTGTGAGAAAAATTGCAGTATTTCCAGAATCTCTTGCCTGGCTTTAGTGCATCTCCATGTCAATAGGTGTTTCCCAGGGGTGGAGAGAAGTAGCCATCTCCATATCAATAGGTAATTACAGGAGCTATCTGGACCTGAGAGGTTGGGTGGGGTCTCTTTTCCTGCAGCCAGGTTGCGAGGGACACTGGAGAGCAGAAGTGGACGACAGCTTGTAAGCAATAAATGGGTTTCTCCCACCTTATTTCTCCCTTTGACTGATTTCAGTTTCAAAGGTATTTGCCCCAGGATTTTGCCCTGGAGTTACAGTATCACAGCTTTATTACTGTAAAAAAAGTTCACTTAGGTTTTCTTTACTTTACTAGTAATAAATGGGCTTATGGATGAAGTAAAGTATAGGAATGAAAAACAATGACAAAAAGAGAAGAAAATGGAAGAGTTAAAGTTCAGCTAATTCTGTAATAAAATCTAATTTACTTGAAGCCATTCCATGTAGAATTTCAGTGTATGGTTCCATATAAATTTGCATATGGAATGTAGTGCATGATTTTTAAACATCAAAAATTTACTGTAGCTGAATTGAGAGTAACTTTATAATGAAATAGCTGTTTATTACTTTTAAAGTATATAAAGTTGTAAACTATTACTTAGAAAATGTGTGTATGCAAATAATTATCAGTTAACACTATTTTAAAAGTACATATTTTGATATTGTATATTGACTCATTTATAAAAAAATCACTTCTCCAGAGTTTAACAGTAAAATCATATTTTATATCACTAAGATATCAATATATATTTATTATATATATGTGTGTGTATATATATATATATGTTCAGATACTTGCAATTAAGCAAGTATCTATCATGGCGTGTGTCAGTTCAACAAACTACAAGCAAGTAACTGGTATGTGTTAGGAATTTGGAATATAAAAAGATGGATCAAACTTACTGTTCATTCTTCAAAAGCTTACTATATTGGGGATGAGAGGCATGTACTCAGATAATTGAAATAAAAGTAGAAATAAAGTGATATGGTACAGAGAAGGAAAAATTAATTTCATATACTATGTCCCATGTTTATTATGTATTCATTATAGAAACCTTGCAAAATTTTTCTTTTTTATTTAGGATGTTAGTACATGACATACATTGGTTTATAGTGTCAGACTAGTTAATGTCTTATAACTGATTAAGGCCATAGCACTGACTCTTGATATTTGTCCCAGAATTAAACTGGGGTAAAAAACATTAACATATATATGTCTTTCAGCAGCACATCAAAGAACATAAATTCATGCAGGTGATGTTGGACAGTACAGGATTTTAGTTGATCATAATATATGGAAAATGAGTATGTCTTCTCTTCTGCCACTTTCTGTTTCAAGCTTAATTCCAACTGCAAAACTTTCATGTTAGGAAGCTAAATTAAACATAATTATTTTGCCCATTAAATATACTCTCAGATGGGAAAATTCTTTCTCAAAAGGCCTTTCTTATCTGCAGTACTCTAGGTAAAACCTGTAAACTACCTGTGAGAAAATGGTCGTTGATGCTAGGATGAAATTGTGGGGAGAATTTTTTTTTTAGAAATATATACTTATCAGTGCAGATCCCAAATAGCAATCAAGTTTATTTTACTTTGAACTGTAGTATATCACTACCTTTTGAAGTAATCTCTTTTAATCAATAATTTTTTTTAATTAAGGTATCATTGATATACACTCTTATGAAGGTTTCACAAGAAAAACAATGTGGTTATTACATTCACCCTTATTATCGAGTCCCCCCATACCCCATTGCCGTCACTGTCCATCAGTGTAGTAAGATGCTACAGAGTCCCTATTTGTCTTCTCTGAGCTACATTCCCAATTTAATTCTGAAGTCTGATCACAAAAGCAATACATTACAACACAAAATTTCTTTTCCTCCCTAGAACAGAATTTAAATGTCTCAGTGATGATATTTTGTCTTGAATATAAATTCTGAGCAAAACTGTATTCTGAATAAGTCTTTTCAAAGAGTTAACAATTCACTTCACTCTTATTTAACTATAAATTTTATTATAAAAATATTGAAAAGGATATTGAAACAGTAATTCTTCTGCATTCAAGAGGATTAGAATTAATGTGCTGACTAAAGTCTTAATTTTCTGCTTTTCACTTAATTATTAAAAGCAATTGATGGAATTTTTCAAATGCAAAAATAGTCATGACCTGAATAGGAGTATTAAGTCTTTTTAATAGAACAAAATTACAAAAGACTGCAGTTGTGGTTTGCATATAACCAAATATGCTGGAAGTTCTTCCAAGGTAAGAGACAGCAGTCTTCCCCAAGGCACAAGAGCTGATAATCTTGAAAGACGAGGTGATATCCCAGTCCTCCAAAGACTTAGCAAGGTCCTGGTTCAAAGTTCACTATTCTACCTTGAAGGAAAGCAATGCAATTCTTTTTGTAGTAATAAGAAATGAACTTGCAAGATAGAAGAGAATAGAAATAAAGGGAAAAAAAATTAAGATAGAGCTAGTAAAATTAATTTTAATTTTGAGAGAGAAGGAAATCACAATTCAAGAATACTTAAATGGTTTATCTGTTTTAAAGTCTTATTATATGATTTGCTAATCATTAAAGTTTTCTTAATATTAATTATTGGGGAGATTTTAGAGTATAGACAATACATAGTGTTGTCAGGCAGCTGCATCTGGGGAGGTCTCTCCCTGCGCATTAGGTAAAACCTCAACCTGGATGAGGGAGGGCTCTTAACTCTGAAGGAGAAAATTCTCAAGTAGGTCAGAAGAGTGTAGGTAAGAAAGGAATTTATTAAAGTGAGAATAGCAGACAATGGTAGTGTCCTTGCAGGCAGCAGAGAGTATGGAATCGGAAGTAGGACAGAGAGAGTGAAGACTTGTGCTGTAGTCTAGAAAATAGAATGAAATAAAGTAACAAATACACTTACTATTGGAAGAGTGCAGAGACAAAATGCAGTAAGTTGAGCAGTGAGGAGGCTTTATTTAAAAAGTACACACATGAAGAAAGGGGAGTGCAGGCAACCTCAGAGAGGAGGCACACTTAAGGGCTTAGGATTTTGTCTTTTAAAGCTTTCAAGAAAGGGGCAAGGGGCGGGGGTGGGGATTGTTGGGTGTAGGCTTGACTTGTGATCTCATGAAGTCTCTCTCCTGTGAGAGACATTATGTAACTATCTGCAGTTAGTACTCTAGATAATTCATAGGATAAACTTCTTGTTCCTCTCCAAGATAGTGGTTACTCCCAAGCTCTAGGAACATATCAGTTAAAACTGCTTGCCCTGCCTTAAGATAGGGTGGGTTATTGTCTGATTACTAAAGAATATGTTAAGAATCTTATCTCCTAACTCTCTGGTTTTTTAAATGAAATCTTAGCCTTAAGATGGAGTCCCTCCTGTTCCTACTATACTGTTTATATCTCGGCATGTTTGCATCTCGGCAGGAAGAGTTAATCATGATGCTTGTCCCATGTCCCTGCCCTATTTCAATAGGAATAACTAAATTTAACTCAAAGTGGTTTGAGCCAAGATTTGTCTTCATGTACCTAAAGTATTAATTTACTTTACAAAAACATAAATTCTAAAGTCAGTAGCAATAGTGAAGTGCTACTAAAATATCCTTCTTGTATGTTATTATATTGTTTACTACCCATTTGGAAAAACATAACTGAAAATAAAGACATGTGAGTCTTTTATTATGTCTCCTTCTATTCTCTGCCTAAAATCTTAACAAAAACCAAGTAAGATACCTCTCTCCTTTCCCTGATGCTCTTTATTTTTCCTCCATATTAAGGCCACTTGTTTTCTGCCATTTTCATTGACTCTTTTTCCTCAAGCTATGGTTAAAATGGTGGAGTCATGGCCAGTATTATTATTTTTCTTTAAATTGTACTCTGTCTGGAGATTGCAGTCCCTTCCATTCTTTCACTGTGTCCTTATAATTCCCAACTAGATATTACTAGCCCTTCCTCTTTCCTGAGCATTAGGCCCATATTTTTACCTGCCAGCTTGTCATTGAGGTACCTCAAAATTGACATATTTACAGGCAAGGACATTACTTTTATCACTTCCTGCCCAAAATCACCCCTCCCAAATTCTGCTCATCCCTGTATTTTTTTGCTCTACCACAGATAACATTATATATTCAGGAGTACAACCATATGATTGACAGCTTAAAGTTCTACTGAGCACCATTTTTTGCTAACCTTCAGAGAAGATTTGTGTCTCTTATTCTGATACTTCAAAATGTTTCTATACTTTATCTTTCTTGGGTAGTGTGATTTGCACTGTTCAACTCTGCCTCTAAACTAATATTAGAGTAAGCCTAAGACTGACATCTCATCTATAAATCTTTTCCTATTTCCCTATAGGTTCAAGTCCAAGTCATTTGAGGTTCTACAAAATGTAAGATTCTATCCACTCATACAGAGAATTTTATCCTGTTAATCCCTTCCTATTTAGGAATACATATATTAAGTATAAGGTTGAAATGAAGACACTAATAGATATAGGCAGTGCTGAATGTATAGTAGATACACTAGGTCAGACCAGATTTAAGCATTAGAGAAAATACTTCATTTCAGGATGGGATAAATGCAAAGCCATGTGGCAAACGTGTACATACATGAATGGGAGTAATTTCTGGTAACTAATATATTTCAGATACTCTGTAGTCAGGTAGGATTGTGAAAGAATGTACTCCAAGCTAAAGTGTTTGGTTACTGGACCAGTGTACATTGTGTATAAGACAAAGAACAAATATTGGCAGCTTGTTCATGGTATATAACACATTCAGTAGTATAGAACCCAAGAATTACAGGATACTGATTTCCAACTGGCACTTCAACTAATCCCTCAACAAAGCATTTTACTATTTTATTAAGCCACTACAATGAATTCTATAGGTATGAATGTATTCCTATATATCCCTAACCATAAACACAATCTGTGGTCAGAGCTGATGTTTTGTGGGAAGCCAGGAAATGCAAAAAATAAAATTTTAAGTCCTTAAATGAGCATCTAGCAAACACTTTTTAAACAGAGAAGGGAATCCTTATCTGGAATATGAATCTATTCCCATAGGAGATATCACAGCCTTCTTCATTATGAAAGGGGTCTAATATAACCAACCTGTCACCAGAGGCTGACTGGATATTGGCCTCTATCATTGCCAGTTAATGTACAACAGTGGTAGCAGGTGGCCAGATTAGCCTTAATTAAGGAAAATGAATGTTATTGAGCCAATGCACAGTCTCCATTCCTGCTTCTATGCAGAGATTGCAAATAAGCCCATTGAGCAAACAGCAGGATGGCTGGAGAATGAGACTGATTAAGATCCACAGAAAAAGTAATCTTTTCCACCAGATTATTGAAAGTCTATTTCATTTGAATTGCCCTCTGTTGGGCCTTTACATGGATATAGGTATTTTACATTTTTTTTAGGCGTTCTGAAAGGTCGATATAAATAGTTCTCCGATAGTTTAACCTTCACAAATTTTCCAATTTTGTTCTTTCAAAGTCCTGACCAAACAACAACTTCCTAAGATCCTGCCCCTTGAATTCATGTAGATTCATTCCTCAGACCATCTCCTTCCACATGAAGTAAGAAACCAGGTATAAGGATCCAGTCTCTCCATTATGGCTATAGATATAAGGACCCAGTCTCTCCTTTATGGCTGTTGTCTTTCAGAGCCATTCCTGAACAGTGCTGTGATGTAGAATCTGTCCACTACAGATGGATGAAAGCATATCATGAAACCCAACTATAAACTACACATGTGTTTTTCCTTTCTGTGCTAACTGATCAAAGATAATTCTCCATGAAGTCATCAGTACTGGTTGAAGAGTAAGTGACAAAGCAATAAGAACAGACACAATAGGTATCTAAAATACCAAATGCATTTTATATTTACTTTTGCCTATAAACCTGCTTAGACACCATCTTGGATAAAGAATTCCCACTTAGAATGGAATGTTGCTGCACACATCTGATTTTGATTGACTGGATCAATTCATGAGTACTTCAGTCATATATTGTTCCAAAGTCAGACATTAAACAACTACCATGGTCTAGTAGCAAGCCAAAGGGTACTTTTCAAATGAAAATGTTGTTAGCAAAGGAAGCCATGAGTCTTACTATAAAACATTAGGGATTTGCACTGTGATTGTCCCATTGAGGTGTGCCAGACATCTGTCATTCTTGTCTGCCACTGGTATTTCCAATACATTCTGATACCATGATCATAAAGCTTGCAGTGATTTTGTATTGTGTCAACATAGCTAATCTGAAATTGTTTTCTGAAAGTGCTCTCCTTGTATAACTTTTAGTTATATTAGGCCCCAAGAGGAATTTTTACGAGATTTGGGATAAAGAAGTTAAATAACAACCACTATGCTCTGAATATTGGTACAGTTGGTACATAATACAGCCCCTGTGCTATGATGTTGGTACAGTGCCAGGCACCACTGCAGCTTGTGCACGTTGTCACTAACCTGCCGGTTCACATTGATGGTGTGGGACATCACCTGGGTCCACAGCTTCTTCAGCTGCTGTCAGGTACTTTTTTCTTCAGTGTCCCTGAGCCCTTGGCTAGGTGTATATGCATGTTCATGGCAAAGGGTGCCATTGCCTTTTATAGGTTATCTGCACTGTCGATGTTGGCAGCACTGAGAAACAGACGCAAGTTATTTGTCTTCATAGCTCCTGGTTTGTTCTAATGAATTACTATTTGTCATCATCACCTCCTCTGCTGCAAGATTGGGTTTTCTCCTCACCTGTCTATCCAGCACAACTACAGTTATCTTAAATATTAAGAGTTAAGGCTCTTAAATGATTCTCAGGTGTGTTCATCTCTATTGGTCTCCACTGTTAAGACTGCTAATCAATGTAGGTCACCAGTTTCAATTCTGAAGTGTGCATGTGGTTAGGCCCATCTTTTCTGTACTCCAGTTCCTTTGGATTCCTATGTACTCAACAGAGATACACTACCAGATAACCTGGTGCTTGAATATCATTAACAATATTTTTATGATATATTTAAAATACCCACAAAATTTTTTTTCCTTAGGTCATTGCTAATTGTTTATATTCCCATTTACTTATTTAAGTAATGTCAAAATAATTATAATTTTACTATTAAATATTAATATATTGGCTGAAATGAAAACTAAGAGAGAAGCTCCAAGTTAACTGTCAACTCTGTTCATTTAAAAATTTTGAAACTTCTCAGTGCAATGTGCTTATTTAGGAATTAGTTTCAAGTAGAGTGATATTTTGTAGACATAATTTTGGTTATGCTGCAGTATGTTCTCCCCATTTACATTTATTATATTTTTTAATGAATTGGGGAGACAAGAATAGCTATAGATACTTGAGAGTTTTATATATCTCTTTGTGACCTCACAGTACGAATGCCAATAGTTTTCAAAGAGTATCATTGTGGAAGAGTATTAACACTTAGATAGATGATAAAATAATATAGAACTGTTAACTTCACCTGTTATATTTAATATTGTATTAAAATATAAATAAAACATAATACAGTTTATTTTAAGAAACCTGTAAGCTTAAATAAATGTTCATTAAGACTTGAAGAATAGAGTCCAGGTAGCTGTGGAGTGCTCTGCAGAACTAAGTTTTTTTTTTTTTAAGAAGACTTTCAATAAAGATGTTTCTAACAAGTTAACTTGTGCATTCAGCATGGTGTTCTTTCATTGAATGTAAATGATACCCATTCTGCAATGCATGTAGTGAAGTGTTTAAGAAGACTTGTAATAAAGATGTTTCTTAGAAGAAAACAGGGAGTAAAAGTAAACTCTTTGACATTGGCCTTATCAATATTTTCCTGGACCAGCCTCTTCAGGCAAGGACAATAAAAGCTATTGTTCAACTGTAAACAAATGGGATTACATCAAACTAAAAAGATTTTCCATAGTGAAGGAAGCCATCAACAAAATAAAAAGGCAACCTCCTGAATGTGAGAAGATATTTGCAAAGCATACATCTGATAAGGGGTTAATATCCAAAATATATAAATAATTTACACAACTTAACATCAACAAACAAGCATCCTGATTAAAAAAATGGACAGAGGATTTGAATAATCATTTTTCCAAAGATATACAGATGGTCAACAAGCATATGAAAAAATGCCCAGCATCACTAAACAGTAAGGGAAATGCAAATCAGAACCACAACGAGGTATCACCTCACACCTGTCAGACTGGCTATTACTAAGACAAAACAAAATAGTCTTGGTGAGGATGTGGAGAAAAAGGAACCCTTGTATACAGTTGGTGGGAATATAATTTGGTGCAGCCACTATGGAGAACAGTATGGAAGTTCCGTAAAACATTAAAAACAGAACTACCATATGATCCAGGAATTCTACTTCTGGGTATTTATACAAAAACAAAAACACTAAAGAGACAATACACACCCCAATGTTCATTGCATTATTTACAATATTTAATAAACATTATTACAATATCCAAGATATGGAAGCAACCTGCCCACTGATAAAAAAAATAGATAAAGATATATGTATGTATGGAATATTACTCAGACATAAAAGGATGACATCTTGCCATTTGCAATAACATGGATGGACCTAGAAGGTATTACACTAAGTGAAATAAGTGAGACAGGGGAAGAGAAATACCATTTGACTTCACTTACACGTGGAATCTAAAAATGAAAGCAAACAAAAAAAACAGAACAAAACAGACTCAAACAGCTCATAGATGTAGGAAACTGTTGGTTACCAGAGGTGGAGAATTGGGGAGTTTGGTGAAACAGGTGAAGGGGTTTAAGAGGTACAAACTTCCAGTTATAAAGTAAATAAATCACAGGGTTGTAATGTACAGCATAGGGAATATAGTCAATAATATAATAACATTGGGTGGTCACAGATGATAACTACACTTATCCTGGGGATCATTTTGTAATATAGAAAAATATCAAATCACTATGATATACAACTGAACTAATAGGGTATTGCATGCCAATTATACTTCAATTTTTTTTAAAAAGGTGCTTTTTAAAAGTTAGTTTAAGGCCACATTCTGCAAAGTATTTTTGCAGTGAAGCAGGTGTTACCCATTCTGTAATGCATGTAGTCAAGTGTTTCACAAGACTTGTAAAAAAAATGTTTCTGATAAGCTACTTGCCAGCTTCATTCAGCACAGTATTCTTTCAATGAATAGACCTGATTTCTTATTGCAAATTACCTTTATTTTCACTTAGATTTCCTTCCCATTTCAAATCTTGAACCCCTTTCCTGCACATTGGTTGAGTCTAAATTCCTCAGATACTGTTGCGAACTGCTGGGATCACGGAGTTTATGATTTCATGTTATCTCTGACATCAAGTGTTGTCCCAAAAAATACTGACTTTTAAAAAATTTCACCGAAACAAAAGCACAAAAATAGAAACCGCATATATATGTAATGCATTAATTTAGTGGAATATTATGAAGGACTTGGAATTTAAAGGGGAAATGTCATCATAGCAACTCTGTAACAGAGATTGACTCCTTTTCGAATGTTTGGCCACAGACAGTTTTTTAAATCTTACCTTTCTGTTCAACCTTTTGGTTCCATGTCTAGACAGGTTGATAAGAAAGTGTGCACAGAACTCTGGTACCAGTGTGAATTTTGACTTTTCAAATCTCTAGTCATATGGGGATTTTTCCACAATCCTGTCCTCTGGCTGCTGTTAAAGCTCAGCCCACTCCTTCTGCTATTCCCAAGATAGCCCAGACCTGCTTCTGCCAGCTGTGTGTGTGTAGTCTCTCTGGGAATCCCTTTTCTGTAGACTGTTATCAGACCTGACATCTGAACCAAATTTCGGGTGGAGTCCATCCTCCTTCTGCTGAGTGTCCACAAAACATTCTCAAATATCCTTACTGAAATTTGGGCATGAGTGTCTTTAATTGCCCTTTTCATATACTATCACTTGGGCTATATTAATGTGGCTTTTTTCACTTGCTTGCAGCTCTAGCCCCATGCCATATTGCTGCTGTTCTCTTCCCTTTTCCTCCTGTTATCCTTCTTTTACTCCACCAACTCTTGTTCATTTCTTATGTAGAAAATTTTAGCTAGAGCTTTTATAGACCTGCTACCTAATGACACCCCCAAGGGTCTTACCTTTCCCCACATAACAGTTATAAATGTATTTGCTATCAAATCCATTTCTCTGCTAGAGGGAGTTGTGATATTTTCTCACATCTATGAATGTTCCTAGCCTTGCCCACAAAGATAGTAAAAATAATGAAAAGGAAAATATTTAGTATCTATGTAGTGCTTCATAGCCTTTAACATATTTTCCCACTTGATTCTCAACAATTTTATGAAGGAGGCAGGGAATGAACTATAAGCTCTGTATTTTAGCTAAAGAAACTAGGCCTAAGAGAAATTAGATAACATGTGGCCACAACTTGTAAGTAGTAGAACCAGGCTTTCTGATTCTCAATTCAGTGTTTTTAATTTACCTTGCATATAAAATGAATAAAATAGAGTATATTTACAGTAAAAAGGTAGATAACTGAATTTGTATTAATAAACAACATTTAAAGGTGAGTAAGACATTTAAAAAATATGTAAATAGTGGTGAAGAAGAGCGAATGGTTTGTTTTCTGAGAAGGGGATCAGTAAGTTTTTAAGGCCGAATAGTATTCCACTGTACATATGTGTATCATAGTTTCTTCAGCCACTTACAAACTTCCATTTATATTTCAAACATAAAGTCTTGTTGAGGTTCCTGATTCTCTGCAAACATCCCCATGTTTGTTTTGTTTCACCCTATATGTCTCTATAATGAATAAAATTAAAATTTTACTTAGACATAAAGAAAAGAGTAGGCCCTATGGGAGGAAAAGCTACATTTGTGTGCAGTGTCTTCAGTAGATCAAGGCAAGTATATAATGTACAAAAAGGGCTTAGATTGGTCAAAAAGGCACTCTATTTGCTTGAACACATAATTAGGAAATAGGGAGCACAACAGAACACAGGTAAAGGTCACTTTTAGCTTCATTAGTTACTTTGGTTGCATTTCTTACTTAAGTTAGTGTGTACTTCATTCCCAGGGAGACTTGTTCACAGGTCATGCCCTTACCTATCTGATTATTTTGGGAAAAAAGTGTGTATATATATATGCTATATGTGTGTGTGTGTGTGTGTGTGTGTGTGTATACACACACACACATATATAATGAATATATATTTATAATTAATAGTTTATTACATGTATGTAATTAGGTTATAGTGTTAAAATATATTCTAGAGAGAGATATTCGAGTGACCTTTCAGACTCTCAAAGAAAATTAACTATAAATTCTAAAGTGAAAAAGAATAGAGCTCATATAAAATTATCATACCTTAGGGAAACACAAATAAGGTAATGAAATGATGGCTTATATTGATTGACTACAGGTCTCCCCAGTCAGCCATACAAGGTGAAGGTAGAGGAGGCAAGAAATGGGATACTTGAAAAACACTATAAACTGGATTTAACAGACATCTGTAGAAGGCTCTACCCAACAAGAGCAGAACACACATCATCCTCTAGCACACATGAAACAAATTCTAGGACAAATAATATGTTGGGCCATTAAATATTTCTTAATAAGTTGGGAAGAATTCAGACATGCAAGGGTTGTTCTCTAACAACAATTGAAATAAGTTAGAAAATAATAACACGAGGAAATTTTTAAAATTTAGAAATATGTTCAAGTTAAATAACACTTCTAAATAACCAATGGACCAAAGAAGTAACAAGATAGATAATACCTTCAGATGAATGAAAATGAAAGCACATGTACCAAAACTTATGG